>JARBWK010000009.1:60640299-61125105 GCA_030556195.1 Anolis apletophallus
TACCTGAGGGAGCGACTTACCCCTTATGTGCCCGCGAGATCACTGCGCTCTGAGGAGCTTAACCTCCTTGAGGTGCCTTCCCTTGGAACCTGCAGACTGGCCACTACACGCGGAGGGCATTCTCATGGCTGCCCAAGTCTCTGGGCGGTTCTCCCCGGAGGAGATCCGCGCCATCCGCGCCTCTTCCCTCCGCAAGGCCTTGAAGACTTGGCTCTTTTAGGAGGCGTTTGGCCCAACTCAACCACACTGTGTGCCATGCCGCCTATCCCCCCCCAGATTCTTATCTCGTCCCCAGCCTCGCTGAGGGCTAGTGTTTAATATGTTTTAACTGCTTTGATGTTTAATGTGTTTTAACTGGTTAATCTGTTTTATTACTCACAGTGTTTATGCTTCTTCTGTAAACTGCTCTGAGCTCCGGAGTGAGCGGTATACTAAATCGTTAATAAATAAATAAATAAATACATAACTGTTAAAGGTACAAAAACCCTCTCCAGTTTTCACTCTGGCAACTGTATTCTTGACGCACTCCTGTCACATCGTAAGAACCCTTCAGGTCTCAGGCATCAGCCTTGAAATGATGGGGAGTTGTGCTTCTTCCTTTTTTTACATTGCTTTTAATTCATTTGCTGTTTCTCTTATAATTTGTATTTTAATATTATGATTTCCCGTGCTTTGAAGTGAATCTTTTTTCCCCCAGAATGTTGTGAAGCATCCTGGGTCCCAGTATTGAGATAAGGCTGTTATATTGTGGAAGGAAGGAAGTTGAAGAAGGATAGAGCCCTGCTGAGGTTCTCAGTCTTTTAATCATACATTTTCCCAAGACGACAATACATAAATTAGCCTAAAGAAGCAATTATGTAATTTTCCAGAAATTGTGAAAAAGGAGAGGGGGGAGCACAGCATTAAAATCTTCCTTTGTTTAAAGAGCCATTGGAATATATGCGATTTCATGCTCTTAGACAATCTACTCAAATGGTTTTTTTTCTTACTTTCCATTATGCAGCTTTTTTACGGTGCATATATTTTAGGAAAGAAAAACCTAAAGCATTTCAAAGCCCACCACAATTGCTAAAAGCAAGCCATGTACACAATGCCATTATTTGATGCCAAGGTCTGTACATTTCCCCCCCACGCATACTGTGAAATCTAATTTTCTTTCTCTAAAATAGTTGTGCATATGATATTCCATATGTTGTTTTCTCTTGGGAATTCCTAATGTTCTAACATCATCTCAACACTAATGAGGTATGTATTGTGAAGCTAAATGGGGCTGTTGTTGACAAGATACTTAGCCTCACTATAAACCTATCATTAAGAAGGCTATTTAGCCTCGGCAAGAAACCCAGAGCTTAGAGGTAATTTTCACCAAACCTCATCAAATGAGAAGGGAAGGGAAAAGTAATACTGGCACAACTAAAATCTGACCTGAACACAGAAAAAATATAACATTTAAAAGGTAACAGCATTCTTTCACCCAGCACATAAACTTATTTAACGCAATGAAATCTCAGAATTTTCTCCTGAAGATTTTTAAGGCTTTGTATGTAATTTAAAGAAGAAAACACACACACACACACACTACTATAACATTATTAATGATTCATGTTTATATTGTCAAATTAATTATTTTAAATTTTTATTCCAATAAAATATTCATACTTCTTCCTATACCAAGAGATCTTAGGGCCTAATCCAGATAGGGTGCAAAATGCACACCCTCCCGGATATTTGCGGAAGGCATTCAAACAACACCCTACAAAAACACAAATGCTTTTGGCACAAAGCAGGAAAACCCTGCTTTGTGCGATGGTAATTTTATAGTGGGTTTGATCCACACCTTCTTGAATGGTGTGAGTCAACCCCACTATGGCTGCTGTCTGGACTGCCTCTTCGGAACTCTTGGACTTCTGACAGTTCTACCGCGTTTTCTAGACTGATTCAACCTGGAAACCATGAGGGCACCAAAACCTTCACCCAACACCCCCAACCCCAAAAGCCTTTAAAAAATAAAATAACGTATGGGGCTGGCATTTCCCTGTGCCGGCCTCTCATGGCACATAGCAATGATGTGGCAGGAGAAGGGGGGAGGAGGAAAATCACTCCCCCCCCCTCCTGGGGCATCATTGCTACATGCCAGGAGAGGGCCAACAGCATGGAAACATTGGCCCTGTAAGCTACTTTTATTTTTAATGGCCGTTCTGTGTGGTTATGTATATTGATTATATTTGTATTATTTTAAGATGTCTTACCCTTGAGGACGACACTCTATTGTTAACCTGAGCCCTGAGAAAGACTTGGAAAGAGTTGAAACGGCCCACCAGCCGGCTCCGGAGAGAGCTTCTGCCATAGGCAACTTCCCTCGCGGCACGCCTTTGTCGTCACTGCTTGGGATTTCTGTTTACTTCTACGCGGTTTGCTTTGGATTATTAATAGCACTTCCAAGACATACTCATCTTGTGCTTTTGGTCGGCATTTTGGGACATACAATTTGGATACCTCTGCTCATGGGGCACTTTACAGCGTATCCAGCTTGCAGTTTGATCACGCCCACACGGCACGCCTGGATTTGGATACTTTGAACTCACTGCGTCCTTTTGGGGATTTACAAATATACTGACTCACCTTCTTCCTCTGCTTTGGGTCCACGCTAAACTTTCAACAAAGGTACTTTTTCCAACTGGAACCCTAGCATCTGTGCTTGGCTTGGAACTCTCTATGTAACTATTAATGACTGAACTGCCATACATGTTTTCCAAGCCCTGCAACTTCTTTAATGAGTTGATATATATACGTAGAACCTTATGTGTAGTCCTTGATGTGTTGCTCTCAAATGTGTAGAACAATTTTGTGTAGAACGAATTCTGTAGACTGAATATATATGTCTCCCTGTCCTCCAAGAAGGTACTGGGAGGACATTTAGACATCCCCCATGAAAAGCACAGTTTTTGGCACTAGTGTGTGGACTACAGTCCACCCAAACTGTCACAACGCGGGTCCTGGCCCGTCCCCTTAATCACACACACAGAGACAATGTCAATTAACTATTTATTAAGCACAAATAATTTGCAGTTGAAAAGGTAAAATGTCCAAAAGTAGATTAGCTCAAAGAGTCCAAGGTGATTAGCAATTAAAGTCCAAAAGTAATCCAAAAAGCAGGGAATCTCTCAAAAGCAAAGTCCATAAAAACAAAGCGAATGAAAGCAAAGTAACTCAGTCCATAGGCAAACAAGGCAATCCAAGGTACAGGGTATGAACAAGGTTTCAAGGTAGTTCTTGGCAATGTAAGCCAAACTATGGCTTCTAAGGAACAGCAGACCACTGATGCGTCCTTCCAGCAACGACGTGGCCGCTCAACTGAGGACCGTTCCCACAGAGGGTCTATTGAAGTCCCACCTGTGTGAGACCGGCGCCTCGCCAGGCTCCGCGTCAATCTCTTCTCATAGCCACAATACTACTACTCCGGTCGAAACTCCTCACAGGCCCAGCACCATCTGGCTCGCTATCTTCCTGGGAACCTGTCTCCAACTCAGTTTCCATTTCTTCCTCCGCAGCTGGTGGCAACAAACGCTCTTGTAAACTGAAACCTCCGGTTTCTCATATTCTAATCTGATCCGTCTGATCCAGAATCTAGCTGGCCTTCATCATCCGAGGTAAGCAGAAGGCCAGGTGTCATCCCATTGCAAACTGTCAGTAGGTGATGCATGCCCATCAGCCCGTGCATCCCCTCCATCTTGATCCAAAGCAATCGGGCCCCCCGGGGCTGCACCCCCCCCCCCTTCCCAGCTGGGTTGCTACACAAACACAAGTTTTCAAACCCGGGTCGGTGAAGACGTTTCCGCTGTCTGGAACTGCTTTTTGAGTGCCTTACATATAGATACACTATAATGATACAACAACAACTATTTATTACGGTCCATAGACCCATCAGTAAAACCAACCATTATTATAAATTCTCCCATCTCAGGAAAAGTCCATTGTACAAAATATATCTGCATGGCTTCAAGTAATACCCCTATCCGAAGTTAGTTGCTTTCTCAGCCTTGTTGCCACTGCGAGGAATTTTGCCACTATGAGAATCACCCTGTGGCACTTGTTCTCTAAAAGATATCTAACAATCCTCTGATGTCTGAAATTTGGTTTCCAGACACAGCTATAGACTGGAATACAAAATACAGTGCTTCTTACAATGACTATCTATCCCACTATTAGAACAACATTAATCCATTATTTTCACATCCTACTACAATAAATTGATAATTATTTTTGCAATGAATATTGTAGGTGTGGACGCTTAACCTTGATGTGGACTTAATGGGCAAAGCACTAAAACCCCACAACCTCCACACTATTATTTCATGTAGATCTGATCCCATGTGATGACATCTGAGGGCGCTTGCAGACATCGCCAAAATCTGCATTTTAAATGTGGGTTTTAAAATACTCAGGACCTGGCAGCAGTTCATACAAAGACCTGTCAGTCCCAGGATATGTTCCCCTTCCATCCTCACAGTCTTCTTTTGAAACAGATCAAAATGGAGGGCAGATGGGCAACATCCAGCAGAAGCTCATTTTCAAAAAAATTCCCTCCATTATGTACTGGATCCTATATGCTCACATGCAAATATCTTACTATAAATACAAGTAGATTTACATGTGTGTATATAAGTTCCAGTACATAATGGAGGGATTTTTTTTAAAAAAATCAGTCGGATCTCTCTTGTCCTGTAATTGTTAAGTCAACCTTTGTTTAAGATTATAAAGTGTAAAAGAAAGAGTTTCAAAGAGTTCTAGTTGCTTTCCATTTGTGCTTTCTTTGAACCACCTGTGTGTCCATTTGACAACCAAATCAGCTGTTTCAGGCTTTTTAAAAGTGTGTGTGTACTGGAGCAGTCTACATAGGGAGGAGGGAAGGAAAACACGTGTTTTGTATGACTGCAGGCTATACAGTCATGCAAAGGTGCACTTTTTTCAGTTGGAATGGGGTTATAAGCCTTTTTTTAACATGTGTTTTTTTAACCTCTTAACTCAATCCCTCTCACACTTTGGCTAAATATTGCTTAGCCACCACCCCTTTTAATCCAGTTGCTTCCAGGTTTTACAGCATGTGTCAAAGGGCCCTGAGGCTGGATCTACACTGCCCTATGGCCCATTCTACACTGCCATATAATCCAGATGATTATATCAGATAATCCACATTATCTCCTTGAACTAGATTATAGGATTCTACAATACTATGTGGCACAGTGGGTTAAACCACTGAGCTGCTGAACTTGATGACAGAAAGGTTGCAAGTTTGAATCCGGGGAGTGGAGTGAGCTCTTGCTGTTAGCCCTAGCTTCTGACAACTGAGCAGTTCAAAAACATGCAAATGTGAGTAGATCAATAGGCCCCGCTCCAGTGGGAAGGTAACGGCGCTCCGTGCAGTCATGCTGGCCACATGAGCTTGGAGCTGTCTACGGACAATGCTGGCTATTCATCTTAGAAATGGAGTTGAGCACCAACCCCCAGAGTTGGACGCGACTGAACTTAATGTCCAGGGGAAACCTTTACCTACATTGCTATATAATCCAGTTCAGAACAGATAATATGAATTTTATATGGCAATGAAGAAGAGGCCATAGATTCAGCCTGCGTAGAAAACAAGAAAGGAAAATGGTTGAAATCTGATTGCTAGTCTGAATTAGAGTAGACCTTAGGGTTGCCATATGTCCCTTATTCCAAGGGACATCCCTTATTCTGGCCCTAAAATTTGTGTCCCTTATTTTCAGGCCCTGTCCCTTATTTTTGACTAGCAGGACAGGACGGGGCGGGGTTGACCAGAGGAAGGTGTGTCCTGCGGTTTCCACGGCAAGGCCTGCCCGGGGATTCCCACTCGCAGGGCAATCTGCGTCCCCGTTGGAAGGAAGAGGCGATACAGGACTTTTTCAAAGTACAGTAGACTAATTAACCGTTACCCAAGGGGAATGTTGGATCATGTTGGATAAAGATAGTTTCTGGTTGCTTGAGAGTTACTCTTAAAATAGGCCTAGCTGTGCATCCCAATACTATACAATGCTGTGCATCCCATACTATACTATACCATTAACTATTGACATAATAATCATGAAGGTGTACTGTCTTATAAAATTTATTTTATTTTAATGTTTAGACAGTGCACTTTTAAAGTCAGCAAAGTCAAGTACTAAATACAGATGGAGAAAATTAGGTAGTTCTAATAATGTTTTTCTGCATGACAAAGCATGAAGAAACATACCATGTACTGTTAAGAGGGTATAAGTCAGCTTCTTTTGTGAGTTTCAATCATTATCTTATTCTGTTAATAAAACTATTTCTACCTAATGTTTGAGTTTCTAGTTTTTAATGAAGTGTCCCTTATTTTTGTGAAAAATCCCATAAATGTCCCTTATTTCTTATATTAAAAAATGGCAACCCTAGTAGACCTGCTAAATCAATGGGATCTATATACATATTAAATAATGTTCAGCACTTTGTAGTTGTACAATCTACTATAGCTGAAACAGCTACTAAATGTAGGCCATGCTGTAATCCGTGGTTTTCAAGAAAAATGAGATTTGATTCACATTTCCCCATGTGGCACAAACACTTCATACCAAATTAAACTTATGTGGCTTTAAGATGCCATCACATTGTTTGTTGCTTCTACAGAAGAAAGTAGCAATTCATACACAAATTGAGAAAATGTGTATTCTGTTATTTATTAAAGAGATACAGATGGAAGAAAATGTGGAGTACAGAGAAAGAGTCAAACTATAAAATCAGGAAAATAGCTTTGCACACAAATGCTTTCCCTGGTTAGTCATCAACATCTTGAAGTGTCAGCTGAACATTCATTATTATTTGGAAAATGCAATTACACTAATGGAAGCATTAACTGTTTTCATAGAGTACATTTCAATAGAGGGTTATGTACTTGCCTCCAACGTTCTTAGAGTGAGGAAAAACTAAATCAAAATTGGTTTTTTTTTGAAGCAGGCAGAAACTATGAAAAGAACAGTGTATAATTTCTTCACATGATTGGCAATTTATGCAGGAATTTGGATATTCCACGGTCCACTGTAGAACCTTGCAAGTTTCGTTGTTATTGCCTTTGTTTCCTATGGTAGAATTAACGCAAATTGACATTACTTTAACTGCCATGGCTCAAAGCTATGAAATCATGGTAGTTGTAGTTTTACAACGTGTTTATCCTTCTCTGCCAATGAAGACTGGTGCTCCCCTGAACTACAAATCCCAGGATTCCATAGCATTGAGTCATGACAGTTAAAGTGGTGTCAAATTGCATTCATTCTCCAATGTACTCTTGCTTCTTCACCATGCCCAGACGTTTGAAAAATTACTTGTGGACTTACAACTTCCAAAATCCCTTAGCCATTATAGCCGCTGCTCACACGTGAAGGATATTCTAGGAACTGTAGCCCCAACAATCACTATTTCAAACTCTAGAGCTCATTCAAGACTCTTGCTGACGTTTCTTCATATAGAATAATAGAGTTGGAAAGGGCCACATGGTTGTCCTTTGCACTGGAAGCGATGAATAAAAAAATATAAGCAGCCAGTTTATATGTATGAACAATGCACCAATTTACAGAATGAGACTATATTTTTTGTGCAACAGCCTGCCCTCATTTTTCTATAACTCGGGACCAGGGCCGTAGCCAGGATTTTGTTTGGGGAGGGGAGGGGGTGAGAGAGGATCTACCCTAGCAAACCTTTTGTATCATTATCCCAATATCCCATGCATATGGGATATATTGAGCATGTTGATCAGATCATGATATGAACAAACATAACAGTTTAAATAGTAAATTTTATTTATTTACTTTCATTAACAAAATGTTTAGAATACTTTTACTTTTTTTTTTTTTACTTTACAGCAACAGTCTTCTTTTCTTCTCCCCAGCCATTTTGTCAATTACTTTTTCTATTTTGATAGTGATATCCTGATGGATGGAAATAATTGCTAGTCCACTAAGTCTCTTGTCTGTCATTAAACTTCTAGATACACTTTTCACTCTCTTCATGGTTGAAAACGATATTTCTACACTGCATGTCGTTACTGGTAGAGTAGCCAACACAGTCAAAAGGAAATGTATTGACCGATAGTAGGTTTTGTCACACAGTTCCAACACTTTAAGTACCTCAGTATCTTTCTTAATTGATTGTGTAATATTACACCACATTATGTACTCAGCCTTGACGGAAGCAAGTGCTACATCATTTTCAAAGTATTCTGACAGTTGTTCCATATGGTGAACTTTGTCTAGACCTGAAAACCCAGGGAGGAGACCTGGAAACAGGTTAAAATGTCTTCATTTGACAAGAACCTTGCAGAAATGTTCTGTATTAGTGAATCGACACATGGTATGAACACCGCAACTCTGAAATAATCTTCTACAGATTTAGTCCCTGGATTTGCCCAATGCACCTGTCTTGAACTTTGCCTTGGAATAGTCAAGTTGCTTTGAAATATGCTTTCAGATGTTGTTCTTGCTAAGTCAAAGAGTTTTTTAAAAAATGACCATTTGCATCTGCTCTCAACATTTCTAAAGACTTTAACAGTGCCTTAGCATGGTTTATGGCAGATGCCATATCAAGATTTTTTTCCTGAACAAAAAAATGATAGGGGCAAAGTAAGGCTGAAGAGTTGTTCACAAACAAACAGGCTAACAATGAAATCACTTTTTTCAATTGCAGTCAAAAAGATTGAAGCTGAAGAAGAGATTTTCCATGGTTTCTCTGAGATTTCTTCTAAGGCAACTACAATCGGCTAAAATAGTTCAATGAATGTCAATACACTGTCATATGTATTGTTACTGCAAACATTGTATTGTTTACAGGGTTGCTGTGAGTTTTTCAGGCTGTATGGCCATGTTTCAGAAGCATTCTCTCCTGACGTTTCGCCCACATCTGTGGCAGGCATCCTCAGAGGTTTGAGGTCTGTTGGAAGCTAGGACAAGTGAGGTTTATATATCTGTGTAAGCCCAGGATGGGAGAAAGAACTATTGTCAGTTGGAGGCAAGTGTGAATGTTGCAATTATCCACCTTGATTAGCATTGAATGTCCTTGCAGCTCAAGGCCTGACAGCTTAATCCTGGGGGAATCCTTTCGTTAGGAGGTGTTAGCAGGCCTTGATTGCTTCATGTATGAAATTTCTGATTGTTGTTCTTCATTTACTGTCCTGACTTTCGAGTATTTTAATACTGGTAATAGCCAGATTTTGTTCATTTTCATGGTTTCCTCCTTTCAGTTAAATTTTCCACATGCTTGTGGATTTCAATAGCTTCTCTGTGTAGTCTCACAGCAGCAACCCAGTGATTCCGGCCATGAAAGCCTTCGACAAGAAATTGTATGTTTTATATATCCAAGATTGTTGTAAAATATTTACAACTTAATGGTACAAAAGAAGCTAGTGAAACTTCCTATGGCTGTACGATCCACCACATCCCTCCTGGCCTTCAGGAAAAAAGTAAAATCCTGGCTGTGGGACCAGGCATTTGTACACCAGCACAAGGCAGCATTTTAGATTGGTTTTTAATGGAAGTGGGTGATTATGGCCAATGTTTTTATGGACTGAACATTGTTTTAATTCAGAGTGAATGTGTATGGTGCTAATGTAGTTGTATTTTAATGTATTTTTAATGTATTTTAATTGTTGAAGGGTTTTGGGGTTTTATATTGTGATTATGTGGGCCAGTCAGTGCTGCTCTCCCCCTGTTGAGAAGAGCAAAAACAATAAATAAATAAATACTGTGTATAGTCATATCATGCAAGTTGTTCCTTGAACACACCACAGAAGGCAGCACTAACAGTCCAGTCAGTGCTGCTCTTGTAGCAAAACAATGAACTTCAAAAGGCAGGAGAAAATTTGAGGCCTGCTAGGCTAGTAGGACATTGAACCGAGCCAATGCTGGATCTGGACCAAACTTGGCACATAGAGCCAATGTGCCCAACAGTGCATACAGGCAGGAATTGGGGAATGATTGCCCTTTTCAAATGGATCATCCTGAGAAATTGGGGGGGGGGGGCTGAAGCCCCTCTAGCCCCGCCTCCCTGACTACATGCCTGCTCGGGACAAATTACATTATGTAACAACAATTGAAAAAAATCTGTTCCTGGTTTGAAAGTGTTCTTTCCTGTTTGATTGTGTGGTACTTACTTTGAAAGTAGCCGTTATACACTGGAAATTTTTGTGGCTGCCACAAACTATATTGTATTGGTTGAGACACCATGAGATATTCATTGAAAAACTATAGCAAAATGTGCTGCAGGGTGTCCCACAAAAACAAAGTTTTTGCAGATTAATAAACTTTCCTCATGTTTTTATAATCGAACCAATTAGGAAATGACATTTATAACCCAGGAAGAAAAACTGTGTTACATAGTGTCATAGAATATCTTATCCTCCTATCCTAGCATCTCTTTGAGATGAGAGGGTATCTTTAATTATAAATACAGCTTTGAATTTGAAAACCAGCTGTCTGAAAAGAAGTTTGTTAATTAGCATTGCAAGGACTTTTCAAAAGCTATAAAATGAAAACAGCTTCATAACCAACACCATTCAATTGTCCTACATTTTCTCCTCCCCCTACACTTCCTAATTAATTTTACCCCTTTTAAATTCAGCTCTATTTCATCAATGTCGTATTTTGTTTAGGGATGGCTGCTCACTGCCTACATGCGATGTACAGCATTCATTTTATTGGGAAAACAACTTTGCATGGTGAGATCATTTTCTGTTCTGGCAGAAAAACGGCTACTGCTGAAGAACTCTATGCTCCTGTAGAAAAAACACTGTGTGCTCCTTTTTCTGTTAATCTTGGTAGATATTAAAACATCCTTTAGAAAATAAAATGAAGATGTAGTGCTTCATTTAGTGTTATACACACCAGGAAAAAGGTAACACTGACTGCAAAATGAATTTATGCTTCTGACTAAATGTATATGCTTGTAGCAATGTGTTATGTCTTCCTCTTCTGCCACTGAGGAGGAGTAGCAAGAGAAGAAGGCTGAAGAGGAAGGGGCTGTTGATTCTGGGCAGATTGTCGGGCCTACTCAAGAGGAAGAAGATGAGGGATGAATGCTGCTTGTTCCTGCTTTTCAAGAACACTGAAGAGAGCAACAAGCAAGGAGTAGGTCAGCCAAGATTGCTGAAAAGACGTACAGCAACCAGACCATTACACACATGTACTGTGGGCTGAGGGCTATAAATCAGGAGCAGTGAAATCAGCCGTTGCTGGCAGCAACTGATCCATCTAGCTTTGATCCTGTATTTGTACCAGTCAGAAACCTTGTCTTTGTAAGTGTTTGTTGAAGAAATTGCTAAAGACTTTACTTTGCTCAGTCAAGAGACTTTTGCCCTTGTTTTGTGAACTTGCCTTTTGTGAAATTACTTTTGTTAATGTGAGTTTGCTACTTTAAACTTTGCTGAAGTAAAGCTTTTTGAGTTCCTTTATTTATTCCTTTAAACTTGGTTTTAAGGCAATTCTTGGAGCAAAACTGGACACAATTCATGGACCGTTTCAGGAGAAATACTAGGCACAGAAATGGAAAGCATATAAAAAATTATTCATTTTTAACCCAGTTGAAAAATAGTTTTCTCATAGTCCAAAAATATTGTCAGGAGGAATAATGCAGCAGTGGAATCTGCCGCAGTTTTCTCCCAGTATTTGAACATCCCAAAGTGTTATGGCGGATTTGCATGCCAAGAAATACATGGCTTTTTGTGTACCAAAAAGAAAAATCATATTATATATGTAGAAAATGTGCTTTTAAAAAGCAGTGTTCTCTGTGTTGAAGGCGTGAAGCTTTTACATAGTAAATATTTTTGTACTAAAAACATATTTTTTGGAGAGAAAAATTATCCTGAGCACTTTGGAACACACAAATGTGGAACAAACCCAGCAGAAAAATATTCATTTTGTCTGCTTTGGGTTACATGTTGTACTTTGGAAACTAGAAATCTCCTATAATCTGCTAATAATTTCTACCACTGTGGCGAGTTTTGTCAGTAGTGGTCTAAAAATGAGGGAAAGGGAATCCCCCAAGGTTTGCCTGTCCCGTTTGCAGTTTTTCGCACATTGCGCAATTGCGCCCACCATTAACGAAGTAATTTGGAATTTTCAGAAATTTCAGAAAACGAGTTCTGAACCATTTTTCCCCTTGATCAAACAAGCCTAATTTCTAGGGACAGTCATACTCCCTAACAATCTCTGTGAAATAAATAAGGTGGTTCTATCACTGTATTCAGTGGTCCTAAAAAATGTTTGGAATGACAAAGGAGGCCAATATTAATATCAGCACTGTGTTGTTACATTCTGTAGGAAATGCTTTCCAGACCCAACCACAAAAATGTATTGTGATTAACATTGCACAGAAAAGAAAAAAAAACACATTACCAGAGAAAAAGAAATGAAGCATCCTTAGTTAATGTTCATAGGGAAAGACGGGAAATGGGAAACAAACCATAATAGATGTTTTGAAGATGATAATGATGTGTGTCTTCAAATAATTTCTAACTTATGTTGACACTAAGCCAACCCTATAACAGGGATTTCTGAGATGGAGGGTGTGTGACCCACCCAAGATTAAGCAGTCGGGTTTCCATGGCCAAGAAGAGAATTAAACGTTGACTTCCAGGATTATAGTTCAAAACTCCAACCACTACATGCATATATTTATATCTTTTCATTAGTAATACTACTCTGAATCAGTATTGATAAATAATTTGGTTACATTCACTGAACAGAACCATATAACTGCCAAGCATCTTACAACTGAGTTTCAGGTTATTTTTCAAAGGATAGTTAATAGTTACTGTTATAATTCAGAGACCTGTAAGAAATAGTCAATTGCCATTAAGATGTAGTCCAAAAAGGCAACGTATCTGAATTCTACCTGTAATACAAAATGTACTCCCATATCATCATCTCAACACCCACTACAGATGTTGAAGAAGTAATGAGACATATCACAGAAGTTGCTCCTTCATCGTTTAGTGAGGCCACATCACCATAACTACAGAAATAATGAAAAAGTTACTTGTACCACATACAGAAAACAAGGGAACCTACTAGATGACCTTGTCCAAGCCACACTCTTTCAGAGTGTGACTTCCTTTAGAGCAGTGGTTCCCAAACCTTTTTGGCCTACCGCCCCCTTTCCAGAAAAAAAATTACTCACCGCCCCCCTAGAAATTTTTGTTGCTACTTCATAAATAATTTTGCTACTCCTACGAATTCTAATGCAAATATCTAATATGCAGGATGTAGTTTCATTGTTACAAATTGAACATATTTAAAGCTTAGTGTTTAATCACAAAAACAATATGTTTTTAAAAAAAGTTTATTGAGTTAAAAAAACATGTTTGGGGGAGTATGGACAACGGATGATGGGATTTGTAGTACCTTTAATCAATTCAGTTCTGACTTCCGCAGACCATGAGACCCCCACAAATTACAGAACTGGACCAAACTTGGCACAGAGAACCCACATGGCCAAAGGAAAATACTGGAGAGGTTTGGCAGTGATTTAGGGGACATGTAGTTCACCTACATTTGAAGAGCACTATGAACCCAAGCAACTATGGATTTGGATGAAATTTGGCACAAATACTCAATATGCCCAAATTAGAACACTGGTGGACTTTTGAGAAAATAGCGCTTCTCATTTGGGTGTTGTAGTTGCTGGGATTTATAGTTCACCTACAATCAAAGAGTATTTTGAACTCCACCAACAATGGAATTGAGCCAAACTTGGCACACAGAACCCTCAATCGTTCACCGCCCCCTTAAAGGGGTTCACTGCCCCCCAAATTCCCCTGAGTCTCCCACCGCCCCCTTGGATCACATCACCGCCCACTAGGGGGCAGTACTGCCCACTTTGAGAATCAGTGCTTTAGAGGAAGTTGTCTTGTGGCAAACCCCTTCTTAACAAATCTTGCCAAACAGATAGAATCACTTTAGTTTCATCATAAGTAAAAAAAAAAAATAGAAATCAAATAACAACAAACATTAAAGTAATCATGGTTGGACATAAATAAATAAAGCATCTGTGTTGCCTTGTTTTGCACCAAACCTTTTTACTTCTCCAATTGGGCTGTGATTTAGCTACTTTTCCCCAAGCAAATCAGGTCTTCTGGCCATCCGAATATGTGCCCCATTCTTGTGCATTCTCTGTGGCAGAATAATATAAAATTCTGAACTGTTTTATACAGCAAAGCATAAAACTCATTAATCATATCCTACTGAATGTCACTATTATGGATGCTGTGGAGAATTGTCACAGTGGCAGTAAAATATTCATATTCAGAAAACCAATTACAAGGTACAGTAAATCACTTAAAAGTGTTGCTGATGATATTTAGAGAAAAAGAGTTATTGTACACACAGCTACCTGATGGGATCCGTTGTTTTAGTGGACGGGGAGGTGAGATAGATGTCTTTAGCAAATGGATCAAGGGTGAGAACGGTGGAGCCCTTGTGAGGATTTGACCCCTCCAGACTTGCTGCTGTTGTGTGTAAGAACATAAGAACATAAGAAGAGCCATGCTGAATCGGGCCTCAGCCCATCTAGTCCAGCATTCTGTGTCACACAGTGGCCCACTAGTTGTACACAGGGATCTCTAGCAGAAAGGAGGGCAAAACCCTCACCTGCTCCCGACCCCCACAACCAGTACCCGGGGAAATCCTGCCTGCCTCCATCAACACAGAGGTGGCACTTGGATGTCCATTTCAGTAACTACTGATTCCCTTGGTATCCATGAATCTGTCTAATCCTGCCTTGAAGCCGTCCAGGCTGACAGCTGTCACAACCTCCTCTGGAAGTGAGTTCCATAACCCAATGACCCTCTGGGTGAAGAAATATTTCCTTTATTAGTCCTAACTTTCCTACCTTGGAACTTTAGGGTGCCCCCTAGTCCTAGTGTTGTGTGACAGAGAAAATATTTTTCTTTATTCACCTTTTCTATCCCATGCATGATTTTATACACTTCGATCAAGTCACCTCTTAAACGCCGTCTTTCAAGGCTGAAAAGACCAAGGCGTTGCAACCTGATTTCATAAGGGAGCTGCTCCATCCCTTGGATCATTTTTGTTGCCCTTCTTTGTACCTTTTCCAGTTCCGTTATATCCTTCTTGAGGTGCGGTGACCAGAATTGTACACAGTACTCAGATGTGGCCTTACCATAGATTTGTAGAGAGGCATTACAACATTTGCCGACCTATTTTCGATTCCCTTCCTGATCATGCCAAGCATAGAATTTGCTTTTTTCACTGCTGCAGCGTACTGGGTTGACATCTTCATTGAGCTGTCCACCAAAACCCCAAGATCCCTTTCCTGGTTTGTCTCAGAAAGCTTTGATCCCATCAGTTGATGAGTGTCTGTGGGGT
Organism: Anolis apletophallus; assembly: GCA_030556195.1. NCBI lineage: Eukaryota > Metazoa > Chordata > Lepidosauria > Squamata > Anolidae > Anolis > Anolis apletophallus. The sequence continues at coordinate 60,655,707 of JARBWK010000009.1, forward strand.
TCTTGCCCCGATGTGCATGACTTTACACTTGTTTAGGTTAAAATGCATTTGCCACTTTGTTGCCCATTCACTCAATTTCGAGAGATCTTTCTGGAGCTCTTTACAGTCCGTTTCATTTTTAACTACCCTGAACAGTTTAGTGTCATCTGCAAACTTTGTTACCTCACAATTTACTTCTACATCCAGATCATTTATGAATAAATTAAAAAGTAACGGACCCAAAACTGAACCTTGGGGTACGCCACTTCTCACCTCTTTCCACCCAGAGAAATGTCCATTTATTACCACCCTTTGTTTCCTACAGTTTAGCCAGGTTCCAATCCAGGACAAGACCTGTCCCCTGATTCCATGGCTGAAGAGCTTATTTAGGAGCCTTTGGTGAGGGACTTTGTCAAAAGCCTTTTGAAAGTCAAGGTAAACAATATCGACAGGGTCCCCTTTATCTATGTGTTTATTTACACCCTCAAAGAATTCTAACAAGTTAGTAAGACATGATTTGCCTTTGCAGAAACCATGTTGATTTTCTTTCAGCAATGCCTGTTATTCTATGTGCTTAGTAAATTTTTTCTTTAATAATGGTTTCCATCACTTTGCCTGGAACTGAGGTTAGACTAACTGGCCTATAATTTCCTGGATCACCCCTGGATCCTTTCTTGAAGATCGGAGTTACATTTGCCTCCCTCCAGTTCTCGGGTACAGTGCCTGATCTTAGAGAAAGGTTATATATTTTGGCTAGAATTTCAGCAATTTCACACTTGAGTTCCTTAAGAACTGATGTGTACTCACATCATTTCCAACCCTAAGGTGAACCTGTCACTTCTCAGGTTTTTCGCTAAGATCACGTGTAGGTGAACCTATCACAGGATTTTCCAGTACAGCAAATATGTGATGCACCCAAAGTCACACAATGGGTTTACATATCTGAATGAGGAAATCAACCCTAGTTTCCAGAGTGATAGGGAATATCTATAATGTTGAATTATGCAGTTTAGGTCCACTTTGTAATGGCTCAATGCTATGGGATCATGCAGTTTAGTTTACAAGGGCTGTAGCTGTCAATTTGTGCAGGGGCCTCACCAAACTACAACTTTGATAATTTCCAGATAAGGAATGCTCAACCTGTATCATGCTACTTGATAAATTCAAGTCATATCCACAAATCTAGGGCAGGCTATAAATATTTTAAATGAACAAATAAATTCATTATTGCTACCTGACTATAAATGTTCAATCTACATCTGACAGCATCTCATGCCAAAGTCTTGATATGCCCTTTCCAAAACTCACCTAAGGTTGGAGAATTGTGCAAATTACCACTTGTGTCTCCCACGGTACAAACATACCACAAGTGACATTGCATTTTTTATTCAGTCTCATTTTCTTCAGCATTCATTTGCTTTATCCATCTTGTGCATTTATACTACCATCTAAAAATAGTATATCTGTGTTTGAATTTGTGCTTGCTTTATGAACACATTATAACATAACACAGTGTCAGTAATAGGACTGATTTCTCCTATCGTTGCTATGGAAATAGAAATTAAATAATTAGTATGTACCAGTCTATAAATATGTGTGTGATCCTTTATGTCTACTGTTTCAAACCAAATTATTCCTGATCTGTTATGAATGCATTATAACCACTTAAGGCAAACTAGTCAACAGCATGAAGTCTCCAACAACCTCAGATGGAAACCAAGGAAAAGGTGAACTCAGGGCCCAGCTAGACAGGCTTTAAAACAAAGACCTCTCTGGGTTTTTATCAGGGGCGTCCAAACAACGGCATCAGTAAAAATGAATTAATTCAGAATAGCCTCAGTTATTTTGAATTAATTAAATAACCAATTAGATCCAGGCCTTCTTAAAAGGGTCTAATGGGATATTGGACTACCTGGAACTACATGAGGGTGCATCCCCATTTGCCATCCTGAATTTTTTTGGGCTCCTGGGGTAGCAGCCAACCTTCCCCCCAGCCACCAAAACAACCCTTAAAACTTTAAAAAAAAACTTACCTGGCTGCCATTAAGGTGCTCCTTGCATACCTGAGTACTGTAGCCACCCTCCCCGGGAAAGCTTGGTTTTTGCAGGGAAGTGGGGGGGGGGGGGGAATCCGTGTCAATGCAGCTTTCTTAAACTCACTTTAGTGTGGATTTTGGCACTGCCTGGAAGTGCCCTCAGTCCTCTCAATGCAGGTAGTCCAGAACTTCATTAAGGCCATTAGCCCATAGAGAAGTTTACAACCAGTGCCATGGTGTTGCACTTGAAGAAGACATATGGTGGTGGCAGCTAGTACCCATTATAGTAGACCCATTGTATCCATGGACCTTAGAAAAGTGTTGGTTTACAAAGTTTTCATTGAGTCAATGGATCTACTTTAGTTGTGACAAAAAAAACTGGACATAGCCTTGGACTTTAAGACTAAATAAATATAGTTTGTCCGAACATAGTCAGGTTTAACTTGGGATGAGTGTTTATTATATTGTGCTGAAACTCACTTTCTATCACCAGTGACAAAAGTCTACTAAGAAAACAAAATCTACCCAAAAGATTTATGAAATCAAGGTTTTTTAAAAAAACAAGCCAAACTGAATATTTTCATATGCAAATGACCTGTTGGGACCATATTCAAACTAAGGCCATATATATATGGAAACAAAAGTTCTTTTAAGTGTTTGATATCTCTTCCTTTCTCCATGCCTGCACATCTGCTCAGACAACCCTGATGTGCTTCCTCAAGATAAGAACATTCTCATAAAGGCTGCCAATGAAATCATTCTGTACCTGAACCTAAAATGGTAAATTGTTTCAGCTGTAACTGAAAGTGCGCTCCAGTGCTCAGTGAATCAAGATTATTGCTACTGGGGTGAGAGATAAGAGCATATAACAGGATGGGAGATGAGTATCCAGAGTCCAGTAGACGCAAATTAATGGTTGAGTGGGATGAACACATTTCACAAAAATAAGAGAGAAGGCAAAATACATTTCATAACCTTTGCTGCTATATGTTTTTAAAGCCTTCTCCCAAGCCAACTTTAAAATTCATGTCCTACAGGAAGCTCGCTTATATTGGAAATGTGTTGTGATCTGATGTTTTGTTGCGTGTAAAAAAATTACTAATCTTTTATGTATAATAGAAAGAATAAGCAGATGTTTTGAAAAATCATAATGAAGAACATGTTAGAGAACTAGATACTATGAGTTGCTGGGGGTAGGGGAATGAGCCCGTAATAGAAACATAAAAGACTGTACCAGAGAGCAAAACACCATTTATCTAACTTTTTAAAAAACAACAAAAAAACTCTCCAATCTTATCTCTGTGAAATAATATTTTGAAGATGAGAGGCAGGATTCAGATATAACTGCATTTGAGCTATAGCAAGGATAGGGGGCTTGTGAACCTCCAAGCATTGTTTGAATGCAATCTCCGACATCTTAATGCAGTATAACTAATAGTGAAAATACTGTAATTTGTTGACTAACATTACCTAGGAGGGAAAGAGTTTCCAGTATCCTACCTGTGGGTTTTGTTGTGACCCATGGATAATTCAAGGGTCATTCAATGGAGAAAGGGAAACATCAATGCTGCCTGAGCCATTCAAGAAGTCTACTTTCCATGTCAGGGAGAGTAGATTGGACTGGTGCTTCCTTTAAATTATCTTGGAACAGACTAGGGTTGTTGTTGTTGTTGTTTTTGTTATATTTAGGTGTACTCTGTTTTTCTCCTAGAGATGAGATCCAAAGCAGCTCACAATTTTAAAAGCTATGTAATTTAAAGACCTAAAAATAAATATTAAAATAGATTTAATTATTACAATTGCCTTTGGCCACTCTACATGGAGGAGAGGGCTAGCCCCTTTCTTGATAAGAGTTAAGGTACAAAACTCAAATTGGCCCATGGATAAATCAACCCAGATTTTGGGGTTTGATTTCTAGACTAACATTTTATTGACTTATATATGAGTATATAACATATATCAGTATATAGTAGGCATGGAGTTGGACTTCAACTCCCAGAAATTCCAGTTTACCGGCTGCTGGAATTGTGGGAGTTGAAGTCCAAAACACCTGGAGGACTGAAGTTTTTCCATGCCTGGTATATAGGGTAATTAAATAGGAAGGTTTAATTCTTTGTGTTAAATAAACAGGAAGCTGCACCCTTATCTCACCAACAACCTATGGCTCCCTTCTCCCTTGTATGAGAAGTGGTACAGGGCAGGGATTCCCATTGCCATTTTTCCAGTAGGAAAGATGTTCCTGGGCTGCTAGTAGAGAGTAAATATTTGCCAGTGCAGCCACACTGATGGTCTGGGGGGTAAAGACTTCACCTTCTCTTGATGAATGATGGGAAAGGAAATACAAACGAAGCTACTAGATGTCTCTTTGCATGGTGCCCAACAAAGCATTTACACTGGTGTTAACTAGAAGTTACAAAAGCAGAATCACAATCAATCTGAATCTATGCGCATAAAATGGTTGTTTGAAATTAATATCAAACACTGTCAGATGAGAAGCTGAAGTATTAATTAGGTGTAGAGAGACATGTTCTTGGACTTGACACTCAACAAAAATAGCATTTTCTCACTTCCTCTGACGTGTTAGGGAGGAAAAAACACACCTTGCCTGGTGCCTTTGTACATTTGCAAGGTGAGCCAGGCATTTCCAAGAAATAAACAGCACAAAAAACAATGCATCTGTTTGAGAAGGCGTATGACTATAATGTTCATCACTGATAAAACACACCCACAAAAACACACATTTGATTCAGCAGGAGAAAGTGGCATCAGTTAGGAAAACTGCGCAAATAGATGAGCACACTATGAATTTAATGCATTAAACATACGTGAGAATTTCAATGTAGAAAGAAAAATATAGCCTTGCAACTCAATAAGAACAGAAATCTATGTAGTTATGTTTTAGGTAAACTCAACCAAAGCAAAACAAAACTTTTTTTTTGCTAAATATAGAATATAAAATTCTACAGTTATATTATTTAGTTACACAGCAGTGAAATTCCTAGAATCATTCTAATGCAATTCTGAGCCATTCCAGGGGCTATTTCAATGGTCATTCTGAGTCATGATCTGGTGGAGGTATGTCCATATGCTAACTGGCCTTTAAGCAGATAAGTGAGGAATGACTGGCAAAAGAGGAAACTTGATACCTCATTATGCAACTATGTAAAATGCAAATCTCTGAGTTTTACGGGGATAAAGACCCAGCAAATAGGTAATGAAGGACAGATATGGCTACTGGACTAATGCAAAGATTAAGCAAAAGTAAGCAAAAGTAAAAGAGTCAAAGCTGAGAATATCAATCTGTACAAAATAAAAAGAATAGTAGAGGAAGAGGCACAATGCACATAGCTTTAGTACAGGGCTTCCCAGGAAGTCAATCGCAAGACCGAAGGAGGTCGATCACAGCCATATTGTAGCAACCCCGTTCTCTTTCGTGCCTGGGGGGCAGGGGGCGGCCCCGGGCGTCCCGATTGCATTAGGGCCAATGGCAGCTGATGAGGACATGGATGAAGGGGATGATGAGGTAGCTGGGCCTTCGTCTCCCACAGAGAGCTTGGAATGGGATGATGGCTGGCCTGATGGGCATGAAAGCTGGGAAAGTCAGGCTGACACTGGAAGTGCTGATTCTGATAATCAGTATGAGAAACCAGGTGGTTTCGGGTCGCAAGAAAGGGTTAGAGAGATAGCGGAGGATGAGCCCATGGAAGCTGAAAGGGAGTCTGGCTCTCATGAAGATAGCGACCAAGGTGCTGGGAGGCAAGGACGGAGCTTTGATAGGAGAAAGAGTATTGAGTCTAGTAGGAGGGAATGGCACCGAAGCCTAGAGAGCCAGAGAAGCGCTAGGTCCCGTAGTACAGATTGGCGCCGCAGCCTAGAGTGTCAGAGATCTCACCAAGGGGATTAAGTATAGGATCCGTGGGAACGGATCCTCAGTTGCTCGGCCACTTCTGATTTGAAGGGAGTGAAGTGAGTGAAGATCCACGGAGCCAGGATTTTGGCTCGTGCCTTGCCAAGAAGTTTCTTGGGCCTTGTTTCCTGAACTTTGCTTTGTTGATTGCCACGGACCAAGTTGCTGGATCCGCATTGTTTTGCGGAGCCTTTGCCAAGTTTTGCCTTTGGATTCACCTACGAACTCTTTACCTTTTTGATTGAACTTTTTGATACCTTAATGGACAATTTGCCTTTTCACCTGTTTTCTATTATTCAATAAATAGTTAACTGATTACTGTCTCTGTGTGTGTGATTAAGGGGTTGGGCCGAGACCCTGCATTATGTCACAGATGGGGTGCTTCTCAGAGGGGGGCGGAGCTATGCCACCACTGCTAGCTATGCCACCACTGGCTTGGCCCTGCCCTCCTCAAGGCTGGAGAAGCTGCTGCTAGAGCTGAAGCCAGAGGGAGGCAGAGCCAGGCCACGCCAAGCCCCACCCCTCCCCTGGCTTCAGCACTCCCAGCAGCTGCTCCAGTCTTGAGGAGGGCAGGGCAGGGCCAAGCCAGCCTTGTGCTAGCTTTGCCACCACTGGCTTGGCCCTGCTCTCCTCAAGGCTGGAGCAGCTGCTTCTAGAGCTGAAGCCAGGGAGGTGGAGCCAGGCCACGCCAAGCCCCGCCCCCTCCCCCTGCTCCGCCCTGCTTCTCTCTCATCCGGAAGGAAACATGGACGGTGCACAGCATGGGAGGTAGATCTTTCTGACTTGGTTTTATTATAAGTAGCTCGCATGATGAAAAAGTGTGGGCACCCCTGCTTTAGTACCATGACTTGGGCCTCTTTCACACTGTACAATTATGACACTTTGCGTGTACTTACACTTTTAACTTTCATAACTTGATGCTTTGAAAACCTGTAAGTTATAGTTTGTTAAGGCACCAGAACTCTTTAGCAAGGAATGCTAATGATCTTGTAGGGAGAAAACACCCATGATTCCATAGTACTGAGCCATAGCAGCAAAACAGGAAACCAAGGATAATAGGAAACACTGTCAAAATGAATGATTTCCACCAGATGTTACAATAGGGAAGAGTCACCTGAAAGTGCTAGAGGATTTCTAGATAAGTATTTGCTCTAGAAACCTTTTGAGCCTCCACGATGACTCTATGGTAACTTCTGGCAAAAGCATACCAAGAATCTCCTGGATGGCTTACCTCATTAGATGAGAAAAATTGCCCATAATACAATGCTTGTACCTCTCTTCAGGCCCAGGCTCCACAGAACCCCTTAACATGATGACATCAATCACCTTCTGACAGGAGGCTTCCTGTGTTGCATACAAAACAACAGGGGGAAGCTGGGTGGCAATGCTTCCCGCCCCCATGAGATAAAGTGAGGGGATCTGTGCATGCTATGAGGTGCGGGTAATGGGTTCCCCATACCCCATGCCAGATTACCATGATTCGTGGCAAATCCCCCTGCTGTTGCTTGGATTGGGGACCTCAATGTGATGAGGTCCCTTAAAAAATCCTACATTGTGCTCAATGCGGTTACATGAAACCATGGTTAGTGGTCATTTGGGTACAGGTGCTCATACACTACTTAGGACGTTATTTCACAGTCTTATCTTTAACACCCTTTTCCTACTCATGCCTAGAGGTTCTATCATATGATGCAAGGTCGGTTGCATCAGTAATCCATAGGCACTCGTAGGCAAAGAATCTACTACCAGTACTTTTTGTAAAATAGGAAAGAATTGACTTGATTTATCCTTTATTTCTCTGCACGTGTCAGAGGGGCATTTTGTGTGTGTGATCATACACCTGTCTGCAACTCATCTGCAGCTCACCCTCTGTGCAGGTGTTGTATCTTTCAGGGCATGTTTTTGGGGCAATCTTTTCATCCTACTTGATTTTCCTTCACCGAAATGGCTGGCAGCCCACTCCTGGTGGTCGTCAGAGAAAGACCATAAGTAAAGCCAAAAATGTTTTCTGCTTTCCCTTGTTTCCTTTAAAAAAAATTCAAAACTGTGCAGCTCTTAAAGGGGAAAAGGGCTTTAATGTTTCTCCGCTGGAATCAAAGAATGGAGTTGTGCAAGATGTCATTGTCGTCGTCGTCGTCGTCCCCCACACACACACACATCCCAAATTGAAAGCAGAAAATAGTGACATAGAAGAACATAAGATTTGAAGGAGTCATCCATCAGTCATGTGATAAGTCAAAGGTACATTATTTTATTAGATATGGAAAAGAGATGAGTGGGTGTGATGGGATGAGTATGTATCTTCATCTAGCTTTCTTATTAGTTAGCCCTATTCTGCATCCATCTTCTAGATCTAAGTAGGTTACATTAAATGTTTGCCATTTTACTTCCCTAAGTAAACGAGAAAGATTAATTTTCTTAGTTCACCTTTATCAGAGAGTAGAGTTGTACACTGAACTATTTTCCTTCAATTCATTCTTTCTTTCATTACTTTCATTACCTTTGGGAGCACATAACAGGAAGCTGCACCCCCTACGAAAATAAGCGAGACACAAAACAAAACAGGAGCCGATCATCAGTTCTCCCTCTGCTTTGGTGAGCACATGGTGCTCCATGCCTCCTTGACTTGAAAAGAGAGAGTGCATGTGAGCATGTCTGCCTGGAGCCAAGCACCTCCTCTAGTAAGAAAGTCAGAACTTGTCTCCTTGCCTTGAGGGAGTCCGTGTGTAGCATGCAGGCCCAGAAAGCATGCCTGCCTGCCTGTAGCAAAGCGCCTCTCCTCTAGAGTAGAATCAAGTAAGACGCCTCCTTAAAGCAAGCACCTGAGAAGGGGAGCCTGGGAAGCCCCCGTCCCATAATGGGCCAATAGAAAATGGATCTTTCAGCACCCCAGATCGAAAACAAATTTCGGGAGGCACCCAAAAAACAGATTGGGGCCCCCACCAAAATTTGGGACACAAAACAGGTCAAGATTTACCCCGAAAACATAACCCTGCCTGGGAGTCTTTTTTTAGGGCTGTAATCTTTTAGCTAAGATTACAGCCCTAAAAAGAAAATCTATGTGTTTGAAAGACAAGCTGCAAGCAGGCCCGGATTACCCATAAGGCCAACTTAGGTCATGGCCTAGGGGCGCAAGCCGGGGGGGGTGCAGATCACAGACAAAAAAATGTTGAAACAAATAAAAACACGATGCGTGTTTCCCACCCTCCCTCGGCATCGCCCATTGATGTCTATGAGAGCGGGCCCTGTCCTGAAGACTACACTTCCCGCCGTGCACCTCTCTCTGCTTCCACCTCCCTCCCCACAGGAGAATGATTACGCCAACCGGCATCCCCTGCAGGGGCTGCGGTAGGGCCAGGCCAATGGGAGGCAGCGAGGGGGGAGCCAGGGGTCGTGGCAGGGCGGCGGAGGGAGAGAGAGCGGACTCACGGGGATGGTAGAGTGTGCCGAGGAGGATCCGCCCTTCCAGCTGGGTAAGCGTCGGGGCGCCCGGTGCCGAGGACCGGGAAGGCCCCCCGGAGACAGAGTCGCTCCCTCAGGGAGCCTGCGTCGCTTGCCTCAGGTGGCCCCACCCCCTTGGTGCCATCCCGTCCCCTCATTGGCCCTGCCAGGTGTCATTCTCCCATTTGAATTCTCACCCTTGGGAAATTGCTTCTGTGATTGGCTCCTGTTTCCCTTGACTCTTCTTCGGGACGGTGCTTCTGTCTTAGCGCCCTGAGTTCGAGTCCCGCTTTGGGCAGAAAGCGTGACTGTGGAACTCCCTGCCACTGCATTGGGATGGAATTTTTAAAAATGGGCCCGAGCATGGCGCCGCTGCAGGTGGGTCTGGCCCAGGCACCCCGCAAGCCCCACGGATACACCTGTGCTGATTGTCACAGGTTATTGTTGATTTATTTGGATATTACTGGTCAACTGAGATGTATTGGGCTACCTGAGTGAATTTGAGGTAAGTTGTATGATATGATTTATTTTTAGTGTGGGACTGAGTGATGTGGGGGGTGGTAGGGGTTGGCTTAAAGTGTGACCTAGGGCACAAAAAGGTGTTAATCCGGGCCTGGGTGCAAGCTATTATGGTTGGCACTTGAATACTTAATAAATTACCAGGGGCCAACATTGGTCCAGAAACCTCAGGCCCTGTGACAATCTGAACTGGTAACTCTAAGGGCCCTTCCTCAAAGCCATATAACCCAGAATATCAAGACAGAACAACCCACAAAATCTGCTTTGAACTGGGTTATCTGAGTCCACACCTAGTTCAAAGCAGATATTGTGGGATTTTATTCAGCAGTGTGGAAGAGACCCAAGACTTTCCACAAATGCAAAGGCAGGAAAATCATCACTCTATTCACTGAGCTCATTGTAACTTTAAGAGTAAAAAGTAATTGTATAAAACAGTTGAAGAAATATATGAAATCTGAAAATATAGTCCAAGGAAGGGGGAAATGTTTATAATACTTTTCATTATCTTTTCGAAATAATGATGATTATTCCTCTTTTATTGGTTCATCCAACCATCTGCTTTCTATGATTTTGTTTTATTATTTTTAATTTAACAAAATGAAATGGTGTAGGCTATAAGCAATGAATCACAGAACAGCTAATGACTACAAAGTAATACAGTTAGCTTGTTTGGTTTAACATATATCATTCTGCTAGGTTGTAATACAAGAGAGTACAGACAAAACAGAAATGGTTAAAAAACATTTCCTGATGGCACTCTTACCTCAATTTGGATTCTAGCTAAACTCTGTGAATACCATATAGGGACCTCATCAGACAACCCATTGTAAAGCAGGGAACAGTGGGGAAAAGCAGGAGAAACCATAGGGAACTGTTTCGCCATGTTCCCTACTGTCGGAGTCCATGGCATCCCTTCCCACGATGTTTCCCCAATGTCCCCCCACTTCCTCTACTGCTCCTTTGCCTTTTTTTTCTATGAAAAGTCATGTACACCCAACTTCTGGGCTCTATTGCCTCAACACTGCTGGCACAGAGCCCCACAGAGTCTCACTGTGTTGCGCTTCAGACAAGGAGCACCCCACCTAGTCACACACACAACAGACAGTCTCTGAATAAGTAGGCTTTTATTAAATCAAATATAGTGTCCAACAAAAGGGTTAAAAGAAGATAAATTGTAGCATATATCCAAGGTAAAATCACACAGTTCAATTAGTCTCAAAATCCAATAGACAAAGGTAGAAGGCTTGATGCAAATCCCATAAATGATACAAGGCAGCTTTGGAAGCAAAACATGCATGGAGGCCTAGGCAAAAAAACAAGAACTTGGAGACAAGAATAGCTTGGCATAGTATTCTGAATGAAGCTTGTAATCTAAAGACAATTTCCCAAGCAAGCTCTAATAAGGACAAATTAGTTTCAGTTTCCCAAATGGCCACTACGTCGTAGACTGGCAGCTTGCCAAGATTCTAGAATGTTATCCCTATGATTGAATGTAAGCTCATTAAAATTGCCAGGTGTTCCGTTATCAATCTGAAGGCCTTCAGACTCCTGCTCATCTAATACAGCCCTGGGAATTGGCCTATTCTCAGGAAGACAAGCCTCATCTGAAAGTTCACTTTGCAGTTCAGAGTTCTCATCATCAGCATTTATATTAACAGCATTTTCATCATCAGCATTCACATTAACAATCCCATCATCCCTAGCATGCACATGAGCACCAGGCTGAAACACCACACACTGGAAGTATCTCTACATCATGCAAGGGGTTCCAGGGGACATCATGCAATGGGCTCCAGGAACAGAAGAGAGATGGTAACTCAGGGCCCTTCTATACAGCCATATAATCCAGAACATCAAGGCAGATAATCCACAATATCTGCTTTGAACTGGGTTATCTGAGTCCACACTGCCATATAACCCAGTTCAAAGCAAATAATGTGGATTTTATACAGCTGTGTGGAAGGGGCCTCAGAAGACTAATAAACATTTTGAATGAGGATCACTTTTAGATCAGTGGCATTCAGTTTATGTTTGGGTTTTTTCCCCCTCTTCATCATTCAATAATGCTCCAAAAAGCCAGCAACCAATCCTTCATGTCTACTCAGTGCCTACCAGACAACTTCATAATCCAGGACAAAAAAAATATACCTGGAAGCAAGTTCAAACATGGAGCTTTCAGTCCTGCAAAAAGTTCCCTCGCATCCTGAAACATTTGTTTGTAGCAGATTTTATAAATCCGAAAATGGACTTGGGATATCTAACTTGTTTTCTTTTAATTTTTTTAATTGAAGCTCTGGTGTAGATATATGAACGTATGTACACACATGTAAATTTCCGATAATTATCTCTCCTCACCCTCCTGATGCCTTTATGTTTTCTCTCTTAAACCCTGCTTCCCTTTGGGGTCACTTGCCTGCCATGCTGGTGCCCACTATGTAAATTCAAGCTCTGTTTAATTTCTTAAATATGAAAAAAATAAAATCCTAGAGTTGGAACAGACCTCATGGGCCATCCAGTCCAACCACCTGCCAAGAAGCAAGAAAATTGAATTCAAAGAACAAAAGGATGGTTGCAGAGAGTTCTCGTGGGAATTCCTTTCCATTTGTGCTTCCATTTAGCCACCTGTGTGTCTGTGGCTCCATCTTTTACTGTCCTCATCAGCTGTTTTGGAATTTTAAAATGTGCACATGCACTGCAGCACACACCAGCATATTGCAACCAAGACTCATGTTATTTGTGAGTACAAGCATATACATTGATGCAAATGTGCATATTTTTCAACTGATTTTAACTGCACCTTTTTAACCTGTGTTTTTCAGCTAGTGATGTGATTCAGTGTACATTTTTGACAAGCATCATCTAGCCCCTTTCCCCCTTTTCTTTTATTCTGGTTTCTCTCGGATTTTAGAGCCAGTGTAGAAGGGCCCACAGACATAGCTCACTTAGCTTAGGAGACTGATGGTCCTTTCACACTCTGTAATTATAGTATTATGATTCCAATTTAACTGCCATAGCTACAGTACATCCCATTGAAAGTTGTTGTTTGGGATCCGGGAAGGGAGGGTGGGGCCCAAGCCGTGCCTGCCTTTCCTTCCTTCCTTCCTTCCTTCCTCGCCCGGGGCTTGGGGGCCGTGGCGAGGTGGCCATCTGCTAGGACTGATTGGGATCCCCGTGCCCCAGGGAGGGAGAGTAGTGGGGAGAGGCCTGGGGGTCCTTCCTTCCTTTGGGTGGAGCCTTCATGGAGACAGAGAGAGAGACACCCACCCGTCTCCGTCTCTTTCAGGGCCGCTGCTCCTTCTCCTCCTCGGTTGCAATCCGTGGCTCAGGGAGAACCCCCCTCCATGGACTTCCGCCTCCAAGCAGGCCCTCGCCTTCCTACACCTCCATTTGATATTTATCAAGAGGTTTTGAATCACCTTATCAGGAGTGGGACATTAGCATTTCAGATATCAGCCGGCATTGACACAGGATCGGCAGCCTTTTATCATTGCATCAGTGGGTGCGGCATTACCGCCGCGGGGAGGCATTCCACCTGAGCGTGCCGCATACTGGAGACCCATATCATCACTACAAGGGCATATCCACTTTATTTAAACCAGTTATTTGTGTGATTTGGGCAGTATTATTATTTGTTTACCTTTTGGCGCACTCCCGCGAGACTACGCGACTTGGGTCTCGCCACACGAAAATTGCCCGTCAACCAATACATCGCGAGATTTCCAAATCAAGCAGAACTCGCCCGGAAGGGATACAGGACATCGCAAGAAGACAAGGACTTCCCCCTTCCCACCGCAAGGGCTTCTGGAACTTGTAGGCCCCGGCTACACTAGCCACAGGAACAGCAGCGGGCCGCGGAGACATCGACGCGTCACTTCCGCAACAGGCGCTATACAGCTGGGAGTTGTATTTCTTTTGGGTTTATGTGCTCTCCATTTATACGAATGTATTATAGTTTACTATAAGATTATGATAAGTTACATGCATTACGCTCGGGTGAGCCTTGACCTGCATTACTTTACATAAGATAGGCATATTGGCCTGTTTATATTATTGTTTAATTGCTGCCTTATAGACCTGATACCTTATTGTGTTGTCCTTGCTTGGCCATAGCACCATCTCGTGTCCATTTGTATCATTGCTACTGGCAATTGTGTTCCATTATTGCAATCCCTTGCGTTTCTACTAGGGAAGGAGTGACGTCACCCTGGGAGGCGACGGAGCAAACAAGGAAGGCGGGCCTGGCAGAGGAGGAGGGAGGGAGTGATGTCACCCTGGGAGGCCCCACCCCCGGCTGAGTAGCGGGGAGGAGGGAGGAAGGGAGGGAAGCCGCTGCTGCTACTCTTCACCCTGCGTGTCCTCCCTTGAGACTAGGCTCGGCCCTCCCTCCTAGGCCTTTGTGCTTCAACTCCCGCCATTCCCAAGGGCTGGCCATGGAGGCTTTTTAAAAATTAACTTTGGGGGGGTCCGTGAATTGTGCCCCTCTCAGCTTGCGCCCCTAGGCTATGGCCTAGGTTGGCCTTATGGGTAATCCAGGCCTGTTGGTAAGGCACTAGGGTTTTCTGACTAAGCTCCCCAGCCCCATGATTCCAGATAAGCACTATAATTGCCAGATAAGCACTATAATTGTTTAGTGTGAAAAGGCCCTCACTCCTAGATAAGTGTTTATAGGGCTGTAGCCTAAACAGGTCAATGACATTCACCTAACCAGTGCATAAATGCCAAGAATGATAGTTCTTAATGAAAATGATAAGTTCCACCCCTTTATTTCACCCTTCCCCCATCTTTGGTGAACCATGGCTTCCATAAAACTTTACAAACTATACCTAGGGAAAAGTATCATAAACAATCACAGTGTGAGAAGGGTACTTTTTGGACTTCCAACTCCTAGAGATTCTGGGACAGTTCTGGGAGTTTTAGTCCCAAAAGTAATGTTTTCAAGGCTGTTGCATACCATAGCTTTCACAATTCGAGCACCACACGAAATAATTCTGTTGGGGCTACCAGGCAGATGATATCTACTTAGGTCAGACATTTTTCTCCCCCCAATCTACACAGAATTATCAATATTGTTGAAGTATGATTAGTACTGGTATCAGCAGGATTGGGTAATAAACAAAGAGAGATCATTACAACCAGCCAAAAAATCCTCTTAGCACAGTATCTTCTTTAATGAGTATAATCATTTCAACATCAGGCGTTTTCTGCTATTCCAGGTAGATAGTCATCATAAGAAACAATGAAAAAGAGCTTTCAAGCTGTGAAAAAACACCCACCGTAAATCAAGTGTGTGCACTGTGCTTGTATTTACAAATAGAAAGGGCCTGTGGTGATTCAGAAAAAATAGATATCAGATTCTACCAGTCCGTCATTCTAACTCTGACCCAAGAAAACAAAAACTCAGCATGCCTTATTCAAGCATGCCTCGTTGTTCTATGGACACATGTGCCGTGCACTACTAATATCACCCCTGGTGTTGAATTCTTTAGCATGCAAGTGTGAAAATTCCTTTTCAACATGCAGCCATGCAAATAAAATTCAGTGGCCTGGAAAGGAGTAAACATTAAAAGGAAATGCAAAAATCCACTGGCTGTTTATGTCAGGCAAATGTCTCGATAGGATTTATCTGGAACATTTTGCCCACTACCATTATTATAATACTTTAACACTAAGACACAATGAAGAAATATAAGACAGTTCCTTTCACTTAGACTATTCCTATAGGGTTGTTGTGGGGCTTTTGGGGCTGTATGGCCATGTTCTAGTGGCATTCTCTCCTTACGTTTTGGCTGCATCTGTGGCAGGCATCCTCAGAGGTTTGTTCAGAGGTCCTATATTTCTGTATATTTCTATACTCTTTAACAAACATCCATATTGATGTACAAAATGAAATAATGCAATAGCAAACAATAAATTATTATTATTATTTATTTACATCATTCATATTCCACCCTTCTCATCCCACAGGGGACTCAGGGCCAGACCTGGGCAATTGCCGGCCCTCCAGGTGTTTTGGACTTCAACTCCCAGAAATCCTAACAGCTGGTAAACTGGCTAGGATTTCTGGGATTTGAAGTCCAAAACACCTGGAGGGCCGGCAATTGCCCAGGTCTGCTCAGGGCGGATCACAATGCACATATACAGGCAAACATTCAATGCCATAGACAAACAACATATATAGACAGACAATGAGCTACACAATTGGTCGAGAGCTCACCTGGACCGAGGCAGACCTCGAACTCATGACCTTCTGGTCAGTGGAGATCTTATGCAGCTGACTCCCAGCCAGCTGCGCCACATTCCCGGTTGGTTTAATTATATTATATTTAATTATTTTTATTTTCTGTCTTCTTTCCCCAAGGAGACTCAGGGAAGAATCCCAGCAGTCCACAATAATGAACTTAGATGGTGGATATGTTTTTATTTGATCAGCTTTTGGTGTAATATTGTTTTAATTTGCTTTCAGACATCCTACATATTATTTGATAGTGGAAAGATAAAATATACATCTAGTAAATGAACAGTCTGCTACCATGATATCTAGTAATAGCTACCAACTTCAATGACTTCAAAAAGATACATTCCTGGAAGAAAAAGACAATTGCCAATCTATTTATTCACAGATTTGAAGAATATGTTCTCTGTAGGAATATTTACATCCTCCAGTGTGATGCTATCATTAATTTCACCAGAAGGACCCTAGAGATTCCCAGAAGGAACATTTCTCTAGGCATTTTTAGGTACGCTAACACAATTCCACTGGAATTTGTACTGGTAGACCTAGCAATTCTTAAAGATTTGCTCAAATAGAAAAAAGTTGATTTTTCTATTTCTGGATTTTCTACTTTTGCAGGGGTTTTGTATCCCTAATCCCAGCAAGTGTGTGTCTGTGTGTGTGTGTGGAACAACTTGAGAAACTGCAAGTCGCTTCTGGTATGAGAATTGGCCATCTCCATGGACGTTGCCCAGGGGATGCCTGGATGTTTGATGTTTTACCATCTTTGTGGGAAGCTTCTCACATGTTCCCGCATGGAGAGCTGGAGCTGACAGAGGGAGCTCAATCCACACGCCTTGGATTCGAACTGCTAACCCATTGTGCTACCAGGGGCTCCTATCAAATATGATGAGCTGGCTTCATGCTATATGCCAGTGAAGGGTATGGTAAGATTGACTATGAATAAGCATTTGAGGAAGGGCAGAACTGGTGCCTTTTCTGAACAATCACACTCAGATGCAAGTCTTTCTTCATTTCATTTCTTGTCATACTGCATGAGCAAAAAAAGGTTATGCGACTTCAGCACCTGCGGCAAAACTTCTTTTCTTCTCTGTGCTGTCTGTGTGTCTTTGTGAGATTTGTGTGGGAGAGGGAGGGAGAGGTATAGAGTACGGTAGAAGGTGATGGTGAGTCGGGTCAGGCTTTATGGTAGAAATCATAAGACCTTCCAAATCCTATTGGGGTTAATAAAAATAATAATACACTTTATTTATATTCCGCTCTTCTCACCCCGAAGGGGCCTCAGAGCGGATTACATTACACATACGGCAGACAATCCCTGCCAGTTGACATACAATTACAATACAACAAGTACAATTTAGAAGGATTTTTCTTCTTCTGGCTGCGTCACAGGGTGCGGTTGCTCCATCATGTCATTACATCACAAGGGGGTGCTGTTGCTTCATCCTCATGACGGAGAGCCTCTGTTTCCGCATTCCACCTTCCGATAGCCTATCTTTCCTTTTATTCAGACATTGTAAAGTCCTTTGTAATATCCTTCCCCACTTAGCGGTCCCTAGTTCATCTATTCACAGCTGGGCTGTTTTTGAACTGTTAGGTGAACAGTGGACAGGGCTCACAGCTGGGTGTCCGGACCAGCCCGGGAATCGAACATGCAACCTTCTGATTGCAAGCACAGCAGTTGTTACCGCTGTGCTATCTCTCCGGCCCAAGTAGCCTTAGATAGCAGGATGAGGAGGATCTAGCAAGATCTAGAAGGTACAATCCCCTCATTTTATGAGAAGGCCTTCTAGTGGATGAAGAGGATCATAATCATCATCATCACTTTATTTCTTATTAATCGCCCTCCATCAAGATGCTCCAGACGATTTACACAGAAGCAGTAAAACAAGATAAAACATTCACGGATCGTGAAAATAGAAGTTAAAATTACATATCAAATGCTCTACTGAAGAGCCAGGTCTTGAGAGCCTGGGTGAAATGGCGCAGGTCGTGCATAGCTCTCATTTACGGAGACGATCAGTTCCACAGTGCTGGGGCAGAGATAGAAAAGGCCTTATGCCTCGTGCTAGTAAGATGTGCTTCTCTTGGGCCTAGAATGTAGAGCAGATTGTGTTGGGAAGGTCTAAGTGACCACTGATGGCCATAAGGGGAAAGGCAGTCTCTGAGATATATCGGGCCCTGGCCATACAAGGCCTTAAAAGTCAGGACCAGTGTCTTAGAGAGACTCCGATATTCTGTTGGCAGCCAATGCAACTGTTGAAGAGCTGACGTTATATGACATTACAAGGATGTTAGTGTAAGCAGCCTAGCTGCCTCGTTCTGGACAATGCAAATCTTCCAAGTCACAGATCTAGGAAGGCCAGTGTATAGCGCATTGCACTAGTCCAGTCTAGATGTCACCGTGGCATGAATAACTGTTGCCAAGGCTTCCCTTGTGATGCTAGCTGCTTCGCCTGGTGGAGATGAAAAAAGGCCTGTTTGCTAACAGTAGCAACCTGGGTCTCCATTGACAGGAATGAGTCTAAAACAACGCCCAGACTCTTGACGGAGGTAGATGGAGATAGGGGTTTGCCGTCGAGAGAGGGCAGAGGGTACATTACTCCTGTCGGGCAACCCGGCCACAGGATCTCGGTCTTTGCCGGATTTACTTTTAGCCTACTAGCACACAACCATTTCGTCACCTCTTCCAGACATAAGATGAAGTTGTCCAGTATTTCAGAGACCCCAGGCTCCAGGCGCAGAAGTATGATGATGGAGAGCTTCCAAAATCTGAACCTATGGATCTTTCAAAGTGTAGATTATTTGATTTTAATCTTTAGCAGCCTGGCTGGAATGCTCACAAGTATGCGTATGTTTGCTATTTGTGTTTTGAAATATCTTTTTGCTTCCGACCCTCATAAATAACTAAACTCCATTCTGAAAATGCTTTAATAGATGAAATGAAACAGTCTCTCTGTCTCAGTATCCCTGGCAAGGATCAATAATGACAAGAAAATCTATCTTCTGTTTAAATTCCTGACTGCTTTACTGCCGATGCTAGTAAGGTATTCAATAGCTTTCTGTGCCGCAAGAAAAAAAATGCCTCAGCCAATTCCTTTTATTATTATTCTGTCTTCCACACAACACTGCCAATGAATGGCACAATATGAGTAAAGTCTTCTGACTAAAATGACTTTCCTCCCTCTCCCCCCCCCCCCCCCCCCTCAGTGCTGCTCTGGCTACCAAACTGCAGTCCTTCGCTTGGGGTTATTTTCAGAGTGAAAACATGATTTTCAAGGTCGGCACCAGCAAGTTAAGAGAGTCCTTAGACAATACGACTTCTGCTCCCATTGCTGCTACTTGCTTCAATTTTAGGAATGTTAACTTAATTGTCAACACGTGTTTTTTTTTTCCTGGCACATTTCCAAAGGTTTGTTAAATAAAGAAATTACATTATATCACATTTCTGTGGAAACAAAAAAACATGATTTTTAAAAAGTAATGTCTGCCTTTTCAAAAGCATAAACAGAAAACAACACAATTCTATCTTCTTCAAAATCAGAGATAATGAGAAAAGTCAGGGAACCTTTTTTTTTTGCTCCTGCTAAATTTATATGTCTGGTTTTAAACGTGTTATTAGTTTTAATGTTGATATAGTGTATTTTATATACTGTATGACACCATTGTGTGCTAATGTAAGCTGACCCTTGTCCCTCTAGTACAGTATTTTTCAAACTTTTTTGAGCCGCGGCACATTTTTTACATTTACAAAATCCTGGGGCACACCACCAACCAAAATGACACAAAATGACACTCTAACACAGTATTACATATAGTTAATATGTTTTTAAATGTATTTATACACTCAGTGTGAAACCTGGACCTGTTTCGATGAACACAACATAGATATCCTGGCAGGAATGGCAGAAAGAAACAAATTTCCCATACAGAACTCCCATAAACCAAGAGAAGATAATATAAAAGTTTGGTGGGCATTGACCTTGAGTTTTGGAGTTGTAGTTCACCTATATCCAGAGAGCACTGTGGACTGAAACTGTTGGATCAGGACCAAACTTGGCATGAATACTCAATATACCCAAATGTGAACACAGATGGAGTTTGGGGGAAATAGACTTGGACATTTGGGAGTTACAGTTTCTGGGATTTATAGTTAACACACAATCAAAGAGCATCCTGAACTCTTGCAATAATGGAATTCAACCAAACTTGGCATATTGAACTCTCATTACCAACAGAAAGTACTGAAAGGGTTTGCTTGGGAATTGACCTTGAGTTTGGAAGTTGTAGTTCACCTACACCCAGAGAGCACTTTGGACTCAAACAATGTTATGTTATGTTGTTGTTTGTTTTCTATCCAGAATCACAATGTTGCAAGGAGGCTCACAACTTTAAGGTCCCTAAAACAGGCATGGGAAAACTGAGCAAATTTTATCAGAAGTTACCAAAGTGTCATGCTGGAGGACCTAGGAAATTCCTAGAATGGTAACCTTTCTAGGAATTGCCAGCATAAAACACAGGGTGGAGCACAGAAATCATTTTATTGCTCCAGTTGACCAAAAAAAGGATGTGAGAGGAATTTTCCCAGATCAGGCATACCTCACATTTACAGACACTGACATTTTATAAACACTTGAGAATAATAGACATTGCTCTGATTGGTACAAATCACGATCCTCAGTCGTATTGGTTCACAATACATACACTGCTGAAATTATAGATGTTGCTTTGATTGATACAAATTACGATCCACAGTCTTATTGATATAAGGTCGTGGTTCCCAACCTTTGGTCCTCCAGGTGATTTGGACTTCAGCTCCCACAATTATTTATTTATTTATTTATTTATTTATTTATTTATTTATTTATTTACTCTGCTTGTATACCGCTCCTCTCAGCCCGAGAGTGACTCGAGGCAGTGTACACATGGCAAGGACTGCCCAAGATAAATACATCAACAGTTGCTAACACAATCATATCATATACAAATTAGCAATTAAAACACAATATCAGCGTCTCATTATTAAGTTGATTTCCAGTTGCGGCGGCGTCGTTCCTTAGATCTCAATTTAATAATCATCCTACATCTGCAAATGCCCGGACAAACTGCCAGGTCTTGACCTTCTTATGAAATGTCAGGAGGGAGGGGGCTGATCTGATGTCACTAGGAAGGGCGTTCCAAAGCCGAGGAGCCACCACTGAAAAGGCCCTGTCTTGTTGCCACCAATCGTGCCTGCAAAGCAGGCGGGACCGAGAGCAGGGCCTGTCCGGATGAAGGTTCATAGCTGGTTAAGCTGGCTGGGATTTCTGGGAGATGAAGCCTAAAACAACTGGAGGACCAAAGGTTGGGAGCCACTGGTGTAAAGTGTGCGGTGGAAAACTTAACAAAGTCTTTCATTAGAACAATTCTTGAGTCTGTCTTCTGTATGCACACCATGCCTTTCAGCCCATGGGAGCTCATCTATATACAAAGTAATTGTTTCAGCGGAAACAATGTTTGATGATGGATATCAGGACTTGGAGAGGGGAAGACTCGTTGATTAAACTATTATTGTTGTTATATTTATATTTATATTTACTCATATAGCCCACTTTATCTCTCCCAAAGGAGACTCAAAGCAGCTTAGCATAAAAGCATTAGCATACAATTTAAAATATACAAATATGCAAACATTAAAACAGAATTAAATATAAACAGTATTAAAACATTCACAGTTCAATCCATTACACCTTATTCAAAGTTAAAAACCACACCACTCCCTGACTTGACCTTGAACTCTCATTTTTAAAAGCCTGTCGGCATAAAAAGTTACTATCAGTTACTATCTACTTGGGAGGAATCCCACTGGAGCATTGCAACACACCAGGCCCGGATTACCCATAAGGCCACCCTAGGCCATGGCCTAGAGCGGCAGCCTTGGGGGGGGCAGCAGATCCGGACCCCCGAAAACAAAAAATTAATTTTTAAAAAACCGTCCCCTCGCAGCGCTTTCATCATACCTCGGAAGAGGGCGGGAGGAGAGCGCTGTGAGGGGGCGGCGAGAAGGGAATGGCGCCCTCCCCTTGCCATCGCTCACCTGGGCTGCCCCCTTGTAAAGGAAGGAGGTGGCGAGGAGGAGGAAGGGAAGCCCCGCCCCACCGGCGGGCATGCATGCATGCGCACGCATGCCCGCCAGCGGGCTTCCCTTCCTCCTCCTCCTCCTTGCTGCCTCCTTCCTTTGCAAGGGGGCAGGCCAGGCGGCGAGGAGGAGGCAGACGGAAGCCGCACGGCCGGGGCAGCAGCGCCCTGGGGGCGGGACTTCCCTTCCTCCTCCTCTCACCCTCCATTCGGTCGCGGGAGGAGGAGGCAGCGACAGAAGGGGCTTCTGTCCACCTCCTCCTCTCACGACCGAAAGGAGGGCACGAGGAGGAGGTGGACGGAAGCCCCGGGGCCGTGCGGCTTCCGTCGCCTCCTCCTCGTGCCCTCCTTTTGGTCGCAGGAGGAGGAGGCGGCAGAAGGCGCACGGCACTGGACGCCTCCTCCTCCTCCCGTGACCCGAAGGAAGGCGCGAGGAGGAGGTGGACGGAAGCCGCATGGCCGGGGCTGTGCGGCTTCCATCGCCGCCTCCTCCCGTGACCAACTTCCGGTCGTGGGAAGAGGTGGACGGAAGCCCCACGTCCGGGGCTGCTGCCGCACATGCGCAGCAGCACCCTGGGGACGGGGCTTTCTACACCATGGGGGCGGGGCTTTGTGCACCCTGGGGGTGGGGCTTTCTGCACCCTGGGGGCACCGGGCGTCTTTTGGCCTAGGGTGCCAAAAGACGCTAATCCAGGCCTGCAACGCACCAAAATACCTGGGAGTCACTCTGGACTGTGCTCTGACTTACAAGAAGCACTGCTTGACTATCAAGCAAAAAGTGGGTGCTAGAAATAATTTCATAAGAAAGCTGACTGGCACAACCTGGGGATCACAACCAAACACAGTGAAGACATCGGCCCTTTCACTTTGTAAGTCTGCTGCTGTGTACGCATGCCCAGTATGGAATACATCTCACCATGTTAAAACAGTGGATGTGGCTCTTAATGAGACATGCCACATTTTCATAGGATGTCTACGCCCAACACCGCTGCAGAAATTATACTGTTTGACTGGTATTGCACCACCTAATATCCACCGGGAAGTAGCAGCCAGCAAGGAAAGGACCAAGGCATTGACATCTCCGGCACATCCTCTGTTCAGAAATAAGCCAGTATGCCAATGACTTAAATCAAGAAACAGCAGGGGTGCCAACACTTTTTCAGCATGCGAGCTACTTATAATAAAACCAAGTCAGAAAGATCTACCTTCCGCATGCACCGTCCACGTTTGTTTCCGGACGAGAGAGAAGCAGGGCGGAGCAGGGGAGGGGGCAGGGCTTGGTGCGGCCTGTCTCCGCCCCCCTCTGGCTTCAGCTCTAGCAGCAGCTGTTCCAGCCTTGAGGAGGGCAGGGCCAAGCCAGGGGGTGGCATAGCTAGCACAAGGCTGGCTTGGCCCTGACCTCCTCAAGGCTGGAACAGCTGCCAGGAGTGCTGAAGCCAGGGAGGGGGCGGGGCATGGCGCAGTCTGTCTCTGCCCCCCTCTGGCTTCAGCTCTAGCAGCAGCTGTTCCAGCCTTGAGGAGGGCAGGGCCAAGCCAGTGGTGGCATAGCCTGCACAAGGCTGGCTTGGCCCTGACCTCCTCAAGGCTGGAACAGCTGCCGGGAGTGCTGAAGCCAGGGAGGGGGCAGGGCATGGCGCAGTCTGTCTCTGCCCCCCTCTGGCTTCAGCTCTAGCAGCAGCTGTTCCAGCCTTGAGGAGGGCAGGGCCAAGCCAGCCTTGTGCTAGCTATTCCACCACTGGCTTGGCCCTGCAGCAGCTGCTGGGAGTGCCGAAGCCGGGGGAGGGGCGGGGCTTGGTGCGGCCTGGCTCCGCCCCCTCTGAGAAGCGCCCCATTCGGCTGAGATCAACCTCCTTCGGTCCTGCGATCGACTGGTCGATCGCGATCGACTTCCTGGGAAGCCCTGATCTACAGAGATACTCGCAGGAATACCTCCGTAAGCAAGAGTCTAAAAGTGGCTAAAACTCAAAACCTCAATCAGTGGCTGATACTAGATGAGAAACTCTCTCCTGGTCACAAAGACTAGGCAACTTGGAAAGCTCTGAGCAAACTGTGCTCTGGCACCATGAGATGCAGTGCCAATCTTAAGAAATAGGGCCACACAGTGGAGTCTGCAACATGTGAGTGTGGAGAAGAGCAAAGCACAGATCACTTACTACAATGCAGCCTGAACCCTGCCACATTCGCAATGGAAGACCTTCTTACCGTGACACCAAAGACACTTGAAATGGCCAGCTTCTGTCAAAAGAAATTTTGCATAATACCAAGTTTTAAACCGCATTTCCAATTTGCTTCTGACAGGATAAATAAATAAATAAATAGTAACAATCGTAACAAAAGGAGCCCCCGGTAGTGCAGTGGGTTAATCCGCTGAGCTGCTGAACTTGCTTACCAAAAGGTTGCAGGTTCAAATCCGGGAAGCAGGGTGAGCTCCCACTGTTAGCCCCAGCTTCTGCCAACCTAGCAGTTCGAAAACATGCAAATGTGAGTAGATCAATAGGCACCGCTATGGCAGGAAGATACTGGCACTCCATGCAGTTGTGCCAGCCACATGGCCTTGGAAGTGTCTACGGACAACGCCGGCTCTTCGGCTTAGAAATGGAGATGAGCACCAACCCTAAGAGTCGGACATGACTGGATTTAATGTCAGGGGGAAACCTTTACCTTTAACAATAGATAGTAACTGCTAGCAATCATGGGATGATGGTTTGGGATTTCTTTTGGGGAAAAATCCTTGTGTCCTGGGATCATTATGGTTCCTGTGTGAATCTTCATTCAGATCTCAGTTCTACATCCAAGGGTGAGCCTGAAATGGAAATTTTAGTATCTGGAGCTCATTTTGTGGAGATGGGGACAAAGGAGTAGTTAGCAGTGCTTCTTGGCTGGGGAGGCAGGGTGCCCTCCTTCCAAAGCCAACCAGGGTAACTACAATTAATTTACCTGAATCTCTACCTTTTGGGGGTCCCTGTTTTAGAAAACAATGTGTTCCCATCCAGTATTGCCTTGGTTGGTAGCAGAAAGGACTGATTTAGACTATGAATGATTGTAGGCAGGCCTGAATTCCTACAACATAAAACACATGCTCCATCATGTTAATTATATTTATGCCCCTTGAAGTAACTTTCCATACTCCGCCAAGATGCTGACAAGTAAGGACTGAGGTATTTTTCTGAAATGTTAGAGGAGACATTCCCCAGAGAATCTGAACATTACAGCAATCAATTCCTAAAGAAACATTCCTGTACCTCTTCACTATGTTTGCATAAATATCTGTATCTTTAAACCATCCCCGACCACAACTTTTGCAAGGAATCCCTATAAATAAAGCTATGGAGCATATGCATTATACCAGCATTTCAGGGATATATTTAAAAAACAAATCAATTTTATCAGGAAGGGTTAGGCAGATAGGGCATAGATTTATATTATATATTATGTTTCATTTATTTCATGTGGGTCATAGGCTGTAAATTCAGGCAAGGCTAATTTAATGAGACAGATACAAGTACAGATAAGCAACTAGCGGCAGTGCACCTTAACAGCTAATGTGACTAATGACATACCATGTGCTCCTGGGCTACACTGCCACCCATTTTAAATCCACAATAAGTCAGAAGCAACATTAAAATCCTAGCAACAAAACCAATGTCAACAGGAGGAAAAATCAAACCCGAAAGGGTATCATTAATAATAGAATTCATTAAAGTAAACAATTAAAACATTTTTAAAGCTAAACTAACGACCTTTAAACAACTCCAGCAAAATATTCTGTGATGTTCCTTTCTCCTTCAAGTTGTTTGAAGCGGAGCCAAAATTTCAACAGTCGCTATTTGGTTTGAAGAGATTTTGCAGATGGTTAATTGTCTGGGATTTAGATCCACACCAGGAAATAATTCAATCCCCCTTTCTCATCCAATTATGTCTCTTACCCTTCTAACCTACACACCTGAAATCTTGGAGCACTACACATTTTCCTGCAATGTTTGGGTCTAGGATCGTCACAATCTGCCCTTTTGGGCACTGGAGTCCTGGCTCCAACCAGTCAGAACCTAACTGGTGAATGTCACCCAGAGGATGTTTTCATTGGCCACCCCACAACTGTGGAATGACCTGCCAGAAGAGCTCCAACAGCTAAACAAGCTGTCAGGATATTAAAAAGTAATTGAAGACCCACCTCGTCCAGCAGGCCTACCCAGTCATGAGTTTTGATTTGCAATCTATTGCCCTTATATGTCAATTATGTATCTCTGTTTGGTGCAAGTTTTTTTATTTTGCTGTGCTTTTATCTATGTAATGGGAGCCCCTGGTGGTGCAATGGGTTAAACCCTTGTGTTGGCAGGACTGCTGACAGACTGGTCAGTAGTTTGAATCCAGGGAGAGTGGCTTGAGCTCCCTCTGTCAGCTTGAGCTCTCCATGCAGGAACATGAGGGAAGCCTCCCACAAGGATGGTAAAAACATTAAATATCTGGGCATCCCCTGAGCAACGTCCGAGCAGACGGCCAATTCTCTCACACCAGAAGCTAATTGCAATTTCTCAAATCGCTCCTGACACACACAAAAATCTTATATTTATATGTGTGTGTGTGTGTTGTGTGTGCGTGTGCGTGTGTGTATCTATATATATAAAAAGAGAGAGTCTGTTTTTGACGCTCATAGGCAAAGAAACTATAAGTCCCAGAATCACGATACTTGACAACAGTCACAAACATACCCACAGGAACATTCGTGGCGCAAAAACCCGGACCTAGGTCCCTCACAACACCCCCAAACACGACCCCCTCAAAACCAACAGCGCCCCTCCCACCCTGCCCTCTCCGCTGCCAGCGCGACCATTTCGAACGTTTGCACATGCCAGCCAAAGTGCCTCAGCTCGAACACAACCAGCTCTACAGGGAGCCACGTGCCCCACTCCAAACCTAACCACACCATTCCCTCGCCCCCTTCCCACGATCCTAAACAAAACACACACAGCACAACCAAAACCCAACCCACAACCCCAAAACAACCAGGAAAAAACACACACTCCCACCCTCCCCACGCACATGGCAGCCGAGCAGCCGATCCACAGCACAGAGATGCCCGCCGCAAACAAAGACTCCCCACCACAAAAACCCACACCCTTCCCACCAGCCTCCACCAACATATACACAACCATCCCTCCCCCCTTCCAACGGCCCCGACACAACACAAAACCAACAAACACGCCCCCTCTCCCAACGCACATGGCGGACGCACAGCCGCTCCCCAGCACAGAGACGCCCGCCCCACACAAAGACCCCCCGCCACAAAAACAACCAACATTCCCACCAGCATGAAACAACATCTACACAACAATCCCTCCCCCTTCCAACGGCCCCGACACAACAACAAACCAACACACACTCGCCCCCCTCCCCACTCTCATACCGGCCAACCAGCCTGCCCACGACAAACTCCCTACCAATACCATTCTAACCTTATTCCACCCACATTTCCATCTCCACTACACATTTCTCCTCACCTCCTTCCACGCCAAACATCCCTCACAAACTCAAATGACGCTCACAGGCTCAAACGCCGC
The DNA here is from genome assembly GCA_030556195.1 of Anolis apletophallus. NCBI lineage: Eukaryota > Metazoa > Chordata > Lepidosauria > Squamata > Anolidae > Anolis > Anolis apletophallus. Next base: position 60,683,496 of record JARBWK010000009.1, read on the forward strand.
TATCTTCCCTCCAATCAACCAAAACTTCCCTCCTGCAATGCAAAACTACACTTCCCAGGATCCATTTTGCCGAAACACGGCCACCGCGCATGTGCCCTCTCAAAAATACAAAAAACCCCGTAAAAACTACTTCTCCCAGTACGCTTTGCACCTACAGACAACCACCACGCATGCGCGCCTCCTAAACATTCAAAACACCCCGCGAAACCTCCAAACGCCTTTCCAGCAACAAAAAACATTCCTCCTACACATACACACACCAAGCCCACTAACATACATTCAAACACCCACACAACACCACAAACCCAAAAAAACCCGCCTTACCTTACACACCAAAGATCCCACACACACTCAGCCGATGCGAGCCGCGCCTGAAGGAAGGTAAGCTGGGAACACGGCGGAGGGCGGCTCGCCAATCTCCCAACCTGCCTCCCGCCCTGGCGCGCAAGCCCAGCGTCCTACGCGCCCCGCCCCTTATTGGGAGAGAGAGAGGGAGTGAGAGAGGAGGGGAATGAGAGAGAGAGAGAGAGAAAGGGACTGATCGAGAGAGGGGGGAGTGAGAGAGAGAGAAAGGGAGTGAGAGAGAGAGGGGAGGAGTGAGAGAGAGATAAACGGAGTGATTGAGAGAGAGGGGGAGTGAGAGAGGGAGAAAGGGAGTGATAGAGAGAGGAGGGTGAGAGAGAGAGAGGAATAAAGGAGTGAGAGAGAGAGAGGGAGAGGAGGGGGCAGTGATAGAGAGAGTGAGAGAGGGGGGAGTGAGAGGGGAGTGAGAGAGTGAGGGGGGAAAGGGAATAATAGAGAGAGAGAGAGAGAGAGAAGAGGGGGCAGTGATAGAGAGACAGAGGGGGAGAGAGAGGGGAGTGAGAGAGGGGGAGTAAGAGAGAGAGAGATAGTGAGTGATAGATAGAGATTGAGTGATACAGACACAGTGATAAGAGAGAGAGACAGAGAAAGACAGGGACTGATAGAGAGAGAGTGAGTGAGAGAGAGACAGAATGATACAGAAAAATAGAAAGAGACAGAGACAGCGAGTGATGCAGAGAGAGTGTGATGGAGAGTAATATACAGAGAGAGAGAGAGACAGTGATAGATAGGGATAGGGATAGATAAATAGATAGATAGAGAGGTGATAGAGAGACAGAAAAATAGAGAGATAGACTGAGAGAGACACAGACAGAGAGAGACATGGCACAGCAACGCGTGCCGGGTTCAGCTAGTGTGTGTATATATATATATATATATATATATATATATATATATATATATGCGCTAAGCAGTCCCCTGCCATGCGTTGCTGTGGCCCGGTCTGATGATCTGGAAAATACAGTAATGAGAAAGTGTTGGTTTATAATATATGGAATTTCTTTATGCTTGTGGGTAAATATTATTTCTTGCTGCTTCTTTATCAGTGTTGATGTGGAGGTTGTCTGGTTTGCCTACTCTGGAACATGCAACATATAATTGTCATTTTTTAGGGGTCCCTTTCAAATCTATTATACTGTGTGTAATAGATTATACTATTATACTATATCTATGGCTGGATGGCTCTTTGTCAGGAGGGCTTTGATTACGTATTCTTGCCCTGGTGAAGAGAATTGGACTGGATGGCCTTAAGTATTTTCTGTTGGTCATGGGGGTTCTGTGTGGGAAGTTTGGCCCAATTCTGTCATTTGTTGATTGTAGGTGAACTATAAATTCCAGCAACTACAACTCCCTAATGTCAAGGTCTCTTTCCCTCAAAATCCACCTGTGCTCATTTTTTGGCATATGGAATTTTCATTCCAAGTTTGGTCCAGATCCATCATTGTTTGAGTCCTCAGTGTTCTCTGGATGTAGGTGAACTACAACTCCAAAACTCAAGGTCAATGCCCACCAAACATTTCTAGTGTTTTTGTTGGTCATGGGAGTCCTGTGTGCCACATTTGGTTCAATTACATCATTGGTGGAGTTCAGAATGCTCTTTGATTGTAGGTGAACTATAAATTTCATCAACTACAACTCCCAAATGAAAAAATCTTTTTTTAGTGATGGTTACTTCTTGGCTTAGTAGGTGTCTTGTGGCCAAATTTGGCAGCAATTCATCCTGTGGTTTTTCAGTTATGTTAACCTCACAAATGAACATTACATTGTGTGTTTGTGTGTGTGTGTGTATATGTCTTTGACATTGTTGTGCCCCACCCCGAAGATGCCAGCCACCGAAAGCTGCTAGAACATGGCCATACAACCCGGAAACCACACAACACCACATTGGCTAGTCTCCTTTCAAAAGATCCACCTAAGCCTCCTTTCCTACTTCACAAAGGACTGGGATGGCGGGTTCCCATGTCAATTGACAATGATCTCTAGAAAGACCTAACTAAAATAAAATCAGACAGTCAACAATTTTCTTTTTAATACTTACATTCACAATATATGAAAAAATACATGATTTTTTAAAAAGAAATCATTTTGAAAATATGGAAGAACATATGCTTGTGTGACATGGAGAACAGTATTCTCTTATCCTACCCTTTGTTCCCAAGTCCTGATCTATTGGTTACCACTTTTTCTTTCATTCTGTCAACTCGTACAATGATTATTGATTAACCATTCTGCAAATAAAGGATGTGGGTCCTTTAGTGCGTGCAGAACTCAGGAAAGTTCATGAAATCTGAGGTCAGCTCTAATAATTTATCTCACATGTCATGAATGGAGCTACACACATATTAAGAGAACTTCAACTGCTGCTATGGTAACATGACATTAGTATCAAAAGAGAACAATATAGCGACTTGAGGTGAGACCTTCAGTTCCTTTGTTTGAATATTTTCTGGGAACACGAAGTATGCTGTGGTGTGATAGTAGCTTTACTTGAAAGATGTCTTGATGACCAATTGAATAACTTTAATAATATTACTGCTTCAGTCATGTAGAGCAGTGTTTCCCAACCAGTGTGCCGTGAGCGATCATCAGGTGTGGCGTGGGAAATTGGAACCTCCAATACCCTTTCTTCCCCCTCCTGCCGAACACTTTTTCTTCTCCACTCGGGCTCCCTTCTTCCCAGCCTCGCTCTGCTCGCTTTGACTTGCTTTGCTCACGCTGCCGCCATTTTGATCCCAGGGGGCAGCGTGAGTGTGTTCAAGAGGGGAGGGAGGAAGACGTGGGGCGAGTCTGCGCAGTAACTCCCACACGGGTCATGTCTTCCTCCCTCCCCCCTCCCCTCCTGAAGAAGGGAGCCCGAGTGAAGAAGAAAAAGTAAGTGTTCGGCAGGAGGGGGAAGAAAGGGTGCGAAGGGGGAGGAAGAGGTCTCTGTTGAAAGCTGGCATGGGCAAACTTGGACCTTCCAGGTGTTTAGGACTCCAACTTTCACCATTCCTAGCAGCCTCGGGCTCTTTTCCTTTTCCTCCCCTCAGCCATTTAAGCAGGAAAGGGCCTCAGGCTGTTAGGAATGGTGGGAGTTGAAGTCCAAAGCACCCAGAGGGCCAAAGTTTTCCCACGCCTGTTTTAGGGACCTTCAAGTGGTGAGCCTCCTTCCAACATTGTGATTCTGGATAGAAAACAAACAACAACATAACATAACATTGTTTGAGTCCACAGTGCTCTCTGGGTGTAGGTGAACTACAACTTCCAAACTCAAGGTCAATTCCCAAGCAAACCCTTTCAGTACTTTCTGTTGGTAATGAGAGTTCAATATGCCGAGTTTGGTTCAATTCCATTGTTGCAAGAGTTCAGGATGCTCTTTGATTGTGTGTTAACTATAAATCCCAGAAACTGCAACTATTTTGACATTGCTCCCGTTTTCAATCACATATCTGTGTGAAATGAGCTTCTCTAGCTTGACTACGATAAAAACTAAACACAGAGAGAGACTGACAGCTGTTGAGCAATACCTTTGTGCGTGTCTTTCTGCCATTCATGCCAGGATATCTATGTTGCGTTCATCGAAACAGGCCCAGGTTTCACACTGAGTGTATAAATACATTTAAAAACATATTAACTATATGTATTACTGTGTTAGAGTGTCATTTTGTGCCATTTTGGTTGGTGGTGTGCCCCAGGATTTTGTAAATGTAAAAAATGTGCCGCGGCTCAAAAAAGGTTGAAGAACACTGATGTAGAGAACCTGGATATCCTATGGCATAAAAGGGACTTCTAGGGAAAATCAAAGGCTAACCTGCTGAATTTGTGACCAACCAAAATAACCACAGAAAGGGGGGGGGGTTGAAACAAGGCAGTTTTATATCAAGTGATAAAATAAAATCACTCCTTAAAGGTTATTAAAGTGACTTGTATTGTTCAAGAAAATCCAAGTTTTCCCAGATGTCTCCCAATTTGTTGCGGTAAATTGTAGCAGGACCAAGTGTGTGTGTGTGTGTGCGTGTGTGTGTGTTGGGAAAAAAAACCTTATAGTGTTCATTACCATGTACAATTGGTAATCTAGGTCAACCAGCAAGCTTGTGCCACACCCGATGGTATATATCTGTATGAGTTTTTAGAATACAGTTTGAAGGACAGAAGAAGGACAGATTCTGAAGGAGAGATCCTGGAGAGCTTTTTCTCTGAGGAGATCTATGCTCAAAGGCTTTGCTCTGGGGAGCAGCATGGAGAAGCTACTCTGAAGGAGGCTATGGTGGAAGATTTATTTTTGCTCTCTCATTAGATGTAAGATGAAGATGCCTTATTTTATGTTTCTTACAAGGACTATGTAAGTTTGTTGCACTGTTTGTTTTGTTTGCAACATTGCAAGTTTATGTTTAATCTCTGCTGAGTAAAGAGTAAAGATTTTTCTGTTCACATTTACTCTTGTCTGTGAGTCTATTGCATTCGGACTTTTGGGCACTGAGACGCTGGGTAAAATACGCTGCTGCGTAACACAATTCACATGAATGTCTCCATGCAGCAAGCCATTATTCTTGCATTTCATTGCTCCAAATGTGTGTCCTTTGCAATAATACAGCTTCTGAGAGCATTTTGCCACCAAGAACATATTGTGCCAATGTTACAATATATCCGTTTTCTTCATATACAATTCTATGTTAGATTCAAAGTGACTTTGACCCTGGATAACATAATACACTCAGCCTAAAAGGAAGGCAATGACAAACCTCATCTGAATAAGAAAATCCAACAAATGCTGTGTTCAGCAAAGGACAAGAGGGATCCCCTCACCTCTGCAGGAGTCTACCGTATATAATGCAGCTGTGGACAAGTCTACATATGGACCACCTGTGGTGAATTCACATTTCTTTGTTACAGGTTTTGAATATGGTTAATGTTTATATATATGTACAGTATGTATGTTGAAAGGGTTAAAACTTAGCAAACACTAAAGGGCTAACAGAGATATTAGCGTGCCAAACCTTCAAGGGGTTTCCGTTACCGTGGAAACAGGAGGCGGAGCCTGCAACTGGCCTTAGAGGCTTCATATTCAAACTTTGTCAGTTGGCAGAAATGTCAAAGAAGAGAGGGTGTGTGGAGATTTTGAGAGTCAGTTTTAGCTAGCTGTCAGCGGTTTGAAACGAGACTTTGACTAGAGTAGAAGAAAAGCTGTGTTTGAACTGCTAGGAGAGCAGTTGAGTTTAAAAGGACCAGCAGTTAGAATCAAGGCTGCTGAGTTATTGGTTCTAGGAGTACAGCTATATAGTGTTAACTTGTATCTCCATAGTTAGTGTATTGTAACCTTAAGATACGTGCCTCTGAGAAGATATTGTAACCACCTAAGCTTTGAACTCTGAAACCTCCACGCATAGAACAGTGTTTGAATAAACTTTACAGTTCTTTAACCAAAGATTTTTCCTCTCGTAATTCCTTCACACACAAGCCTCTAAAACCAACCCAGTGGGTAGCCAAGTATAGTGAATGGTGGCAGCAAAAGTTAATAAACAGTGTCAGTGGGAGTTTGGGTTTCTGCCCTGACGCAGTAACCGAAGGGTCAGTGAAGAAGCTGACCTGTGTGAATACTTATCACATTATATGGTGGCAGCAAGTAGAAATAACAGAAGTCTTTCCTCACACGTGGACGCACGCTGTAAGCTACGTCTTCACAAAGTGGTGGCAGAGGTGGGATTTTAAAAGAAGGTCCACCCTGTCCAGTTAGTTAGTCAAACAGTCAATAAATGGATCGATCCTTTACATAATTGGTGGCAGCGATCAGGATAGCCGACTCTGCCACAGTTTTGAGTTCGAATCAAATCCCTTCCTTACACCACCAAATGCAGCATTGCCCAAACATGAATCAAGGAACACGAAAGGCACTGCAGACTACTTCAACCAGAGATGTCAGCCTCAGCAGAGCACCTAATGATCCAACCTGGACACGGCATATTATTTGAGTACACAGAAATGCTGGACCACACTAACAACTACCATGTCAGACTACACAGAGAAGCCATTGAAATCCACAAGCATGTGGACAATTTCAACAGAAAAGGAGAAAACAATGAAAATGAACAAAATCTGGCTACCAGCATTAAAAAAAAACACTAAAATCGTAACAGTAAATAAAGAAAAACATCAAAAAAAAACATTGGGAACTCAGGGCTAGCTAATCACCTCCAAACATAGGATTCCCCCAGGCAGTAAAAAGCCAGACCTTGTAACTGCTGGGCCATTAAATGCTAATCAAAGTGGCCACATGAAACATTCACACTTACCTCGAATAGACAAGAGTTCTTTCTCCCACCCTGGACATTCCATAGATATATAAATCCCATTTTTCGAGTTTCCACCAGACCTCACCACCTCTGAGGATGCCTGACATAGATGCAGGTGAAATGTCAGGAGAGAATACTTCTGGAACATAGCCATACAGCCCAGAAAACTCACAACATGGGCATGAAAGCCTTCGACAATACTTTATCCTCTAAATAAATCTTGCCAAGAAAACCTAATAATGCGATTGCTTTCAGTCAGAGTTGTTTTAATGGCACATAAAACAAAATCTACATCTTTTCATAGTCTAGGGATTTTCAAGATCCTTGTCTTTTATTTTATTTTTTCTCAAATACAGCTACCCATCTACAAAATCAGAAATACATACTGTGTTTTCTAATAGACAAACAGCAACAGCCTTGTCTAAAAACCTTTCCAGAATTGTTCACAGTGCCATAAAAGTCAATATAGCTCTCAGCTAAGCCTTTCCACATCTGTCATCAAGATCCATTTTATTTATTTATTTATTGGATTTATGCCCTGGATTTATCCCTTTCTCCTGGGACGAGATCCAATCTTGATAAAGCTACACCTCAGGTTCACTATTAGCTGTCTTACAGTTGGACAAGACTTGGAAGGTTGCCTGATTTTGACATCAGAAGTCAAATAATGACACAATGTTGTATTTCTATTCAGCTGAGGTTTCCTCCATTCCAGCACTAGTGGTCATTGAACTTTTGCAATAGCAGAACAAGCCAACGAAGATAACAGTTGATATCCAATTAACTACTAAATATAAGAAACTGTTGAATTGAGTCAGTGTGATATAATTCTTTGAATGTGGGTCTAGGACTCTGGGAGACCAAAGTTCAAATCCTTGCTCATTCAAGGAAACTCATTGGATGACCTTAGGCAAGTCACACACTCTCAAGAAGGCAAGAGTAAATCTCTTTTGAATAAATGTTGCCAAAAAATTGCTATGATACATTGCCTTAAGTCAAGTCAACCTGAAAACACATAACAAGAACATAGATATAAATAAATATCGATATTATGGTCAGCGTCATAAAATGTTGAAACTGTTCTATATACAATCAGGACATAAATTGAAATCAATAGTGTGCCACCTTTATAATAGGAACGTTTTGTGCCTAATGTAATAGCAAAGCACTGTATACCGGGGCTGCAGTAGCACAGCGGGGGCCATGGTAACACAGCAGGTTAAACCGCTAGCTGTGGAAAAGCTGCTGACTGGAGGTCGGCAGTTCGAAGCCATATGTCAAGGTGAGCTCCTGCTGTTAGCCCTAGCTTCTGCCAACCTAGCAGTTTAAAATGTAATGTGAGTAGATCAATAGATACCACCACCTCGGCAGGCAGATAAAATGTGCCCATCCAGCCATGCCGGCAACACAACCAGGAGGGTCTATGGACAACAGGCTCCTTGGCATGGAAAAATGGAACAAGGGCACACCTCCCCATGGCCAGAGTTGAGCATCACCTCCAGACACCAGAGATGGAAAGGGGAACCTTTGCCTTTGTTTATGCATTGTATGTTATTGTTCACTGTGTAAAAGACATTGAATGTTTGCATATATGTGTGTATACCATAATCCACTCTGAGTCCCCTCGGGGAGAAAGAGCGGAATATAAATAAAACATATTATTATTTCAGTTGCAAATAAGCTTTCAATAAAAAGGGAAATGCCTATCTATTTGCACTTCTTCTAAACTTCGGTGCTTGTAGATTCACCTTGTGGAAGCTCAACACACTGTCAGCTTCCATTTTAAACCTTCTCTGATTTTTCTCAGAGGCAAAGCTTTCTTTTTAATACATTCAATTCCTTTAGAACAGTATTTCCCAACTAGTGTGCTGCGAACGATCATCAGGTGTGCCGTGGGAAATTGGCCTCTGTCCCTTTAAGCATGGAAATGAGCCCGGCGGAAGGGCGGGGTGGGGCCGAGTGTGGCAGCCGGTGACAAACCTCGCGGGCAGCCAATCGGGAGTGCAGGGGCCCCATCCCTTGGCTTTCCATTGGCCTCCTCTTCTCTGGAGGGGAGAGGGAGGGAGTGATGTCGCTTTGACCCCGTCCCCTTCGCAGCAAACACCGCTGCCATTTTGACGAGGCAGAGACGGGCGAAGAGGAAGGATGGAAGCAAGGATGAGGTGGTAGGAGAGGAGCCGGGGGAAGTGGCCTTAGGGGTAGAGAGGAGTGGAGTGACCCCTCCGGGGCTGAGAAAGGGGCGGTGTGGCCTCCCCGAACACACCCGCCTGCCTGCCAGCCAGCCAAGGGCTGGCTCTTCCATGGCCTTGAGGAGAGAGAGAGAGAGAGAGAGCGGCCTGGCCCAGCTCTCCCTCCCTTCCTTCCTTCCTTCCCGAAGCACACTCTCCTGGCGTTTCTCCTGCATCTATGACTAGCCTTCTGGGAGGTGGTGCTCATCTTCATTTCTAAGCCAAAGAGCCAGCATAGATGCCTCCAAGGTCATGTGGCCGGCATGACTGTATGGAGCACCATTCTCTTCCCGCTGGAGCGATACCTATTGATCTACTTACATTTGCATGCTAGGTTGGCTGGAGCTGGGGCTAACAGTGGAAGCTCACACCGCTCCCTGGATTCAAACCGGTGACCTTTTGATCAGCAAATTCAGCAGCTCAGCAGCTTAACCCACTGTGCCACCAGGGGCTCCAATAATGACGAACGTACAAATAACAAATCAAAAACAACTTAAATAAATAAGACACACTTTTAAAAAAACTTAAAATAACAACAACAACAACAACAAGGTCCTAACACCCAAGACCCATTGGCTTTACTCTACTTTATTCACAACTTATATAGTTATAACTGCAGGCCTCTGATGCCTACTGCCTTACGTTCTATACACACTGCTAAACCACAATGTTTAAAGGGGCAGTGTCAAAGGAATACCAAGACATAGCATATATAGATAAAAACCACTATATTGTATGGCAGTATATGCTCAATAGCAGAACAATAGAGCGATCTGTATTGAAACGCGGAAACGCGAAATCTCTCGTTTCGACTTTGAGTCTAAATTGGTCTACTACAATACTGGGGAGGAGCGGTCAGAAGGGATCAGCGCCCTGAGGAAGCGGTTCTGTGAACGGCCATCTTGGCGTCGTCAGCTTACCTCCAGCCGTTGGCGCCTGCCCACCATAGCAGCCACCAGCCCTGCCACCTACCAAGGTTCCCCTATTGACTCAGTCGCAGGTCCATGGGCCATCATACCCAGGACTTCACTAAGGGTTACTCAGTGCCAAGTGGAATACTCCTTCGCCCAACCATGTATATGGGCTTGTGATTTATGCTCATACTGTGTATTAATCACATGATTGATTATTTGCATTACATTGTACTGTTTGTAATATTGTTCTGCTATTGAGCATATACTGCCATACAATATAGTGGTTTTTATCTATATATGCTATGTCTTGGTATTCCTTTGACACTGCCCCTTTAAACATTGTGGTTTAGCAGTGTGTATAGAAGATGCAATAGTGATTACTTTGTCGTGTATTGAAGTGTACTGCCATACGTTGTCAGGTTGCTTGTATTGTTTGTATGATTTTTATGTATTCGTATATGCTTTTAATTGTGTTTTTACTGTGTTTTTACTGTGTTTTTTACTGTGTGGAAGTCGTCCCGAGCCAGATGGGAGTGGCGACAGAAAAATCCAAATAAATAAATAAATCTTTTCCAGAAATTCAATGTTCTGAGCTATTTTTAAAAACATGTGTTTTGGGTCTGGGCCAGGGAAGAAGAGGGGCACCAGCGGTCCCCTGTGGCCATGGCTTGGCCCCTTCCTTACTTCCTGCCTGTCCTCTATCAAGGGCTGAGCACATGCTCCCAGGAGACAAAGTCTGTACTGAGCGTCACGACTGCCCCGTGGCTGAGCATGAGGTACTGTATGTTGTCTTGGACTGATAGCATATAGGTAATATATTATTATTATTATTACTATTATTTGCTTGCTTACTTGTTTTACATTCTCTCAAAACATGGGGCCAAGCCAGAAACAAAAATAAAAGATGAGGTTGATGCTCCAATCTTCTCAATTACCTTGTTGTGTTTTATTGTTTCGCATTATTACCGTATTTTGCATCTTGTATGCAAACATGTGGAGTGGAAGGGACCGTTGAGGCAGAAAGTTATTGAACAAGTATTTTTTTAAAAATAAAATATAAAGAGAAAAAAGAAGATGTAGAAAAGTGTGTTGGAAGATCTATAACAGGGCTGTCCAACTGGCAGCCCGGGGGCCGTATATGGCCCCCCAGCCCCTTCCCTGCGGCCCCCGCCTACCCTGCAAAAAATATTTTTTTAAATAATTTTTTAAAAAAATTCGATCTCCGGGGGGCGGGGCTGGGTGATGTCAGGCGTGGCGCCGGCGCCGAGCCTGACACCACCCAGCCCCACCCGCTCCCTTCCTCCTCCGTCCCGCCTCTCCCCCCGGCGCACCAATCAGGAACGCCGGGGGCCTAAAGGCGGGCCTAAAAAGGAAGAAGGGAAGCGCTTCCCTTCCTCCTCTTTAGGCACGCCTTCTCCGTTCTGCCTCTCCTCCCGGCACACTGATCGGTGCGCCGGAGGGAGAGGCAGAACAGAGGAGGAGGCTGGGCGTGACACTTTAGGAGGGAGGGTGAAGCCATGGAGGGCTCCCCCTTGGCTTTGCCCTCCCTCCTAAAGATCGGTGCACACGCCAGCCTCAGAAGGGTGAAGCCATGGAGGGCTCGCCGCCTCTGAGGCTGGTGTGATACTTTAGGTGGAGGGGGTGGGGTAGGGGCGGGGTGGAGTGGCGCAGAGCGGCCCCCCAGGTTATCAGTGACTGGAAGTCCGGCCCTAGGTCCGGTAGAAGTTGGACAGCACTGATCTATAAGAACTGAATTACAGCTGACTACCTGAGGTCATTTTAAATTCACCTTGCTCCGTACTAAAAGTAATGTTTCCTCAGTTACTCATATATATATTTCCATTTCTCATTGAACGAGAGTCGAGCATACTGAATGGCTGGCTCCTGCCTTCAAGCACTCTTCCCTTCCTTTTGTTATCAGTGGATGTTATTTGTCTTGCTTTTGCCGTAGGCCTGTGATCCGTCTGGCTTTTGCATTTTCATCTTGCATTGCCATCAGTCACACATTGTCACAATAACTCAGAAGTTTCACTTCACGAGGTGCAGTATTTGAGACTCACATTCGTTTTTGTTAGTTGATCTTTCACTGCAAAGGCCAAAATCATGGCTTTTTTGCATGCATTTTTTTTCTTAGAAGGATTTCCAGGAAAGAATAAAGAACAGATAGACCTCAAATGTTTAGTCCACTAGGGTACTTTTTGAGCTTCTGCAAATAGAAATGGCTGGTGATTTCCATGTCAGTAATGGCATGGTGATTCTAAACAACATTTTACTCTGCAGTGTAAAAGAGCTGTCCAAACATGTGTTCAGGATGGAGCAGCACCTTGGACTGCTCCTTTAATGTACAATATAACCCTGCATCTACAAGACCATTTACCCATGTCTTACAAAATCTGTCCTTTCTAGGCATTTTAAAGTCCTCCAACATGACTCTATTATATTCTTAGGCTGGAGGAGGTCCTTCCTTTCTGTAGGAGCTACTATTATCCACGCTTGCACACATCCACAGAAGTCTGGGAATGTATCCACTATGGTATGAGGATCATACTGTATAGACTAAAACAGTGTTTTTCAACCTTTTTTGAGCCGCAGCACATTTTTTACATTTACAAAATCCTAGGGCACACCACCAACCAAAATGACACAAAATGATACTCTAACACAGTAATACATATAGTTAATATGTTTTAAATGTATTTATACACTCAGTGTGAAACCTGGACCTGTTTTGATGAACACAACATAGATATCCTGGCAGGAATGGCAGAAAGACACACACGAAGGTCTTGCTCAACAGCTGGGAGTTATAGTTCACCCGCAATCAAAGAGCATTCTGAACTCCACCAATGATGGAATGGAATCAAACTTCCCACACAGAACTACCATAACCAAGAGAAAATACTATAAGAGTTTGGTGGGCATGGACCTTGAGTTTTGGAGTTGTAGTTCACCTATATCCAGAGAGCACTGTTGAGGGGAGGGAGGAATACGTGGGGCAAGTCTGCGCAGTAGCACCTGCAAGTGTCACGTCTTCCTCCCTCCCCCCTCCCGCAGAAGCGGCAGCATGAGCAAAGCGAGGCAAAGCAAGCAGAGCGAGGCTGGGAAGAAGGCAGCCTGAGTGGAGAAGAAAAAGTGTTCAGCAGGAGGGGGAAGAAAGGGTATTGGAGGTTCCAATTTCCCACGGCACACCTGATGATCGCTCACCGCAAACTAGTGTGCCACGGCACACTGGTTGGGAAACACTGGACTAAAAGACAGCCCAGATTTTCACCTCATTGATAAGAAAATGGCCTGTCTTGTAAAATCAAACAGGAAGCCATTGTCATGAATATTTTCTGATCCTTCAAAATGTTCTTCAATCTGTTGCATCATGCACTTTCAGAGAAAGAAGTAGACACACAGCCCCAGTACTGGTTTTATAATAGCTATATTGATTACACAGGCAAAGGGGAACATCCACATTTACTCAGCATTCATTCCACATGCGTACTACGTATTCATCCATGCTCACTGTCCTTCATCATTCTGGCAATCTTGGAAGGAGGAGGGTGGACAGGTTGTATTCCTCACAGATCTGTCACACTTTTTATGTAGCAATGTCTCTGCTGCTATTATTCTTGATTGTTGACAAGTTGTCATTAAGCTAAGACTTACTAAAACTCCTTCAATTCCAGGCAGATATTGTTTTTCTTCCTTAATGTAAGAAGCCCTTTTTTCTTCCTTAACTTAAAGAACCATTGTCTCTTATCACATAAGCATGGGCTGTTTACATCAAAAGTTCCCAGATCAGTTATGTAAGTAGTTCAGCAGTTTTCCTTCATCAGCACTTTTCTTCACCTTCTTTGATTCTCCATAATGCGGTTTTCAAGGTTCCAAATTTCATAGGATGGTGTCTTCAGCCTTGGAATAAAAATAATAATAATAATACACTTTATTTATATTCCGCTCTTCTCACCCCGAAGGGGACTCAGAGCGGATTACATTACACATACGGCAGACAGTCCTTGCCAACATACAATTACAATATATTGTACAGACAAACAAGTGCAGACAAACATGTGCAATTAGAAGGATTTTTTTTTCTTCTGTCTGCATTGCGGGTGCGGTTGCTCCATTACGTCACAAGGGGGTGCTGTTGCTTCATCCTCAGACAAGAGTCCTTGGTCCGCATTCCACCGCCGGCAGCTGATCTTCTTTTTATTTTATTCAGGTGTTGTAAAGTCCTTATAAAAATCCTTCCCTGCTGAGCGGTTCCTAGTTCATCTACTCACAGCTGGCTTCTTTTCGATCTGTTAGGTGGACAGTGGACAGAGCGCACAGCTGGGTGTCCAGACCAGCCCGGGAATCGAACATGCAACCTTCGGATTACAAACACAGTTGTTGTTACCACTGTGCTATCTCTCCGGCCCTAATAGGAAGGCCATAATATGCCCTTAACCAGACCCCAATCATAAAATTGCATTCAATCCACTCATGACACAGTTGGTAGGGTAGGGGAAAACCCATGGACTTTATGACACAAATATTTCACTATAATCACACTATCATTGTTAGAGGGGAAATATCACATTGAGCATCTTTGCTATCGCACCTTGCTTAAATCACACAATTGCACAAACTTGGCAATTTGTTGTCCTACAATCCTACTTTTGCAAACCCTTGGAAGACTGCCTTCCTACACCACCATTATTAATTAATTTTCTATTTTCTTTTAATTTTGAAGCAATTTCACAATTCCAGCTTTGAAACCCCCAAAACTGGCAAATGAAACTAGGAAATATAAAAGAAAAGAAAAGCAGCTAGCTTGGGAGTGGGGAGAGATGCTGGATCCCACCTCCTGATATCACTTCATTACCGGCATAGGCAGGGGGAGGCATCCGGTGAGAAGAACAGCTATTGATGAGTTTTATCTGTTTATTGCTGGGGGCAGAAAAATCAAAAGGAGGAGGCAGACTCACAGTGGGATGCGCCTGGCAATGTGCTGGTTTGCATGCCTCATGAGATAAAGTCCTATAGCATCATAACCACCACCATGGGACCTTGTCTTCATCAAACCTTTTAGCCTATTTTAAATGGTCTTATTTCAGTATGTCAACTTATTTATTTATTTGTTTATTTATTTTATTTATTTCCTTTTTAAAATTCCGCCCTTCTCACCCCGAAGGGGACTCAGGGCGGATTACAGGTACACATACAAGCAGACAATCCCTGCCGTTTATCACAGTACAGTACATACATTTCGACATATTACACACATATAAACGAACAGAGGCAAATCTGGCCACCAGGGGGAGCTGACGCACTCAACTCAGCATTCCAGCATCTCTCGTTGTTCCTTTCGCATTCCTCAGTGTGCCTTTGGAATTCCGCCCTTGGAGTTCTTTTTATGGCCTCATAATTCAGTTAAAACTTGTCTCTCCACTTGATGTGGTACCTTTATCTCCTACTTGATAGCTGCAACTGTCTTTCGGGCTGCAAAGATCGACAGCAGGCTATACTTTAAGGTCGATCACCCACCTCGACCTGGGCAGGCCTCGAACTCATGACCTACTGGTCAGAGAGATCTTATGCAGCTGACATTTGGCTAGTTGCAACCAAACACACAAGGGAAGTATATGCAAAAGTTAGCAAAAATAGCAGTGTAATATTCACAGTGTCAATTAACACACATTAGAAGGACGCCATACAAAGCCCATAGATGGCGCTTTCCAGCCCACCGTTTGGACTACTGCTATCTTCGCATCTGATTGGGTTGTCGGAAACCAGGTTACTGGGACCTTGCACTGACTTTGGCTGGACTTATTGGAATTCATCTGCATGGACTTTGGGATTACCACCTCTTCCTTGAACTTTTTCCACCCTGGTCTACGCATTCCCACCCGCTGAACTTTTTCCTACAACTCCCTGTCATTTACTGGTGATGTATAACCATCTATGGGCTTTGGATGGCATCCTTCTAATGTGTGTTAATTGACACTGTGAATATTACACTGCTATTTTTGCTAACTTTTGCATATACTTCCCTTGTGTGTTTGGTTGTATATTCCTACTACTATATTGTGTGTTTAGTATTTGGCTAGTTGCGCCACATTCCCGGTGTATTTGATATGTTTTAGGCTATTTACATTTTCTTACCATTTTAATTGCTTTAAATTGGTTACATTGATATTATTGCATACTGCTCTCAAACACCATGAAGTCAGTTAAAAGATTATTTATTACTTTAAAAAATTAAATCAAGAAGTTTAAAATTCTCATCCTATTTCTCATAGATCCTTTCTCTGTGTGTGAAAATTTTGCATGCTGTGCTGTTCATTCCTTATACAGCAAATACAAATACAGAACAAAACGCAAGACCCAAGCCAACCCTAAAGTTAAAGCAGGAGAAGGGCTGTCACTTGGACTCCTTAGGCTCTTCACTTGGTATTCTCTAGCCTCTGCCAAGCTGCCCATCAATGCCACTATTGGTAAAAGTGAGAAATGGAGAGTTGCTGATGGCAGTATTTCTATTTCAGCTGTTGTAATTTGCAATGCCCCAAGAGCCAGAAAACCTCTTCCATCCCCAAACTGCTCAGGTAACTGCAGAATATTTTGTTGGCTGTCACTACCCAGGAGAGCTTGCTGTCCAAATATATACAGAAACTAGTAAGTAACAACTGTTGTAAAAATAGCAGCCAAAAATTAAGACTCACTTCATTTTTGCAAAAGCAGCGCTATGCATGTGTGTCCTGAAACAAGACCCACCAAACTTAATGAGGCTAACTTCTAGGAATGTGTGCTTCAGATCATAGCCTTAGGGGAGTGGTGGGGAAAGTGTGGTGGAGTGCATCTCCCAACATTCCTACCACGGTTAAGGCTGATGGGAATTTTGGTGCAACACTTTCAGGAAGTACACATTTGCTCTACCGCTCTTCTTATAGTCAGTGTTTTACATAGACAAGTTGAGCACTCCTTATTCAGAATTCCAAAATCCTCTGATTTCCAAAATTATTTATACAGATAGCTGAGAGAAACACCTTTGCTTTCTCAAAGTTGAATGTACATAAACTTTGTGTCATCCCCAAAATTATGAAAATATTGTGTATAAAAGAACAACCTTCATAAGGTATATACAGAATTTAATGTTTAGACTTGAGTCCCATCTCCAAGAGATTTTGTTATGCACCTATATGTAAATAAATGTATTCCAAAAAAAATTAAAAATCCAAAATCCAAAACATTTCTTGTCCTAAGCATTTCATATAAGGGATACTCAACCTGCATTTTCTCAATGATTCTGTCAGGTAATGTTTTTCTTCCCAGGTTTAACTGCTGTCAACTCCCAGGAACTTCTGTGTGATGCTAGAATACTCTCTTCGAGCAAGGGTTGCTAGATCAGCAATATCCCATTCTCATGGGCAGAAACAGCTGTATTGTCATAGAGGTGAAACAAGCAAAGATTGGGAGAGAGGCAGAACTGTTTGTTGACAACCTGATCATGGAAATGAGTGAGGAGAATTTGACTAAATGATCCCAGAATCTAGGAAAACCTTGCTAACCTGGTAATATGACAGAGTAGATTTTTTAAAAAAACATTTCCAGGTTTTTCTACAAGGCTGCTGTGACTTGAGGAAAGCTCGGGAGCAACCTGCCTTCTATTGCTCAGTGGCCTACAACTTCATCACACATGCCTTCCTTCACAAGCATCCTAGTATGCTTCCAGCACAGTTGATTCATGGAGCCCATGACACCCATCACACAACGCACATCCACTTCCAGCAAAGTTCTTTCAAGTGTCCTATGAAGCTTCATCCAGAGCACAGAAGGGTTCCCGTGTTCTGTAGGAAACAACAGGGCCAGTGCAAGGGAAAGCCGCATGGCAATGCTTCCCCACGTGTGATGAGGAAGCATTGCTGTAGGCGAGGTGGGGCAGGGTTCAGGAATTACACCACTGCCCCGTGGATTCACCATGGAGGCTGGTGAATCGCCCCAATACCCCTCATCAATGTGAAGAGGTCCTTAGTCTCTGGAGCAGCAGAAAATAAATAAATAAATAATAACTTTATTTATATTCCTCCATATCTCCATGGAGGGACTCAGGGTGGATTCCTGTCACAAAAAGGTAAACATTCAGTGAGCTTGGTCCATCTTCAATATGGCATCCTTACAAAGGATGTGTGCAATTTTTCTTCCCTGCTTTAAAGAAACTTCACGCATGCAAGTTCTCCTCTTCTGGCATTACTTGCCATGCCTTTGTCTCCCAGCCTAGAGGCCTAGGGAAATATATCACTTTTTGGGCAGACTTCAGCTATTATCCCCTTAGACCTGGCAATTTGTGGACTTCCATGGCATTTTAACAAAAGCTGCCACCCTTGAATCTCGGCCCAATACAACTGGCTAAGACACACAACAAGAAGTCCAAACTTTTGAATTGGGAGGAAACGGTTTGCTCCTCATCAATATTCCATTTCTCTACACTCATCTGTGCACACAAGTAAACATAGCATGTTGCACTGTTAGACAAAAATGTAACAGAATGAGGTGAAAATGTCTTAAGATGGCAGAACAGACTGTGCCTCATCATATTTCATGTGAGAAATACATTTGGAAATGTTCTCATTTTAAAGGGTTTTCTTGAAGGTGAAAGGTATGTACTTAACCAAAGAAATTATACTAAATGCTAACCAGTTTTCCTGTTCCATTTCAAAACAAAACTTTTCATACGTTTATATACTGCTTAAAACTTTGTATGCAGAAAAGCCTAGATTATATTCCCAAATATTCAGTTATGACTGGAAAGGTCTCGTTCTTATCTGAAACCTTGCTGCCAAATCAGTGTAGACAATTGTGAACTAAATAGGAGAATTGCTCTGATTCATTATAGGGAACCTCATGTGTTTTGGGGTTGGAATGATGTGACAAACAGCAGCAAGACAGGGCTAACAACCCTGAAATCCCAAAGATTATGTCTAGCAGGGACTATGAAATTGGTGGTCACACCCCTTCAACTCCTCTATTCCCTCTAATTTTTGCTGGGAATCTCCTGTCATTAACCTCTAAAATGAATTTTCAAAGTCCCATTGTGTTGTGATGTGCCATGCCTCTTGTGCTCCAATACATTCTGGGTTTCTTGGTTTTGAGTAGACAAGAGTAACTAGGGGTATCGTTGTACTGTAGTACTGCAGATACATCACTGCTGCACTGGGAATGGCAATCATAAGGAATGGAAATGAACAAAAGATGCTTAAATGGCAACTTAATCTCATTTTTTATAACACGAGAAGTAACTATAATAAAGAAGAGAAATGAACAAGAGTTGGTTAAATAAACTCAATCCAAACTCACCTATGCCAAAGTGAAAAGACAATATTTAATTCTAAGTTAAGTGTCCCATGTATTGGAAGGAAAACAGAAAGTTTCTAGATGTCAAATTACTTTTCAAAAGTATAAGAGATACTGTCAGACTTTCCATTGCTGGCTAAATGGAAGTTCGTGTTTGCTGCAAAATTCCTAGTGCTTATGTTTGTTTGCTAGCTTGCTTTTTGCTGTGTGTGTTTGCCTGTTTATCTGTTTTGCTTTGCTTCCATCAGGAGCACAAAGACTGAAGAAGATGACAGCAGGAAGATAGGCTGTCAAAGATGTACCAATATGTCATGGGGATATGGAATATCTTGTGGGGTAGAAAATAGCTTAATGTTTATATGTCAGTGTGCACAGAGCCTCAGTGGCTGTGGACTCCTCTAGACTGAACAGGGCAATGTGCTTTGGCAAACACTACTAGCAACCACAATCTCTTGGCTCCAAATCAGCCCTTGAAAATAATGCACAGCCAAGCAGCTCCAGAGTGAGAAATGTCTAACTACATCAGTCTCCGTCCTCACAGTGATTAATGTGACTGTCAAGCTTTTGCCCTAACTGGTACTTTGGCCCAGTTAGAATGCCAACTGTTACTAGATCCAATTCAGCTCAATTTTTATAGAAAAAGTATTGGGAACTAAGACTGCTGTGACTTTCTTTCAGCTGCCTGCAAAGTTAGTTTTCAGCATAGTGAAAATGAACTACCAATGCCAAGTATCTGGGATTTCTTAAAGATAACTTTATTTGGAACTTTTCTGGCAATTGTAGACAGCTGTTCAGATTGATGTAACAGTGATGGCTCATGGACCAAGCAAGGGGAGGCATCTCACTTTGAAAATGAGGGGCTGCCCCCATGAGCAAAATTTAACATCACACACTAGAGTCATTGTCATCCTTGGCAAACTTTTGGTAGGAAGATTACAGGCTTATAGAATCTTGTGGTTAACTACTGTCAAGTAAACTTCGATTTAAGGCAACCCCATGAATGAGAGGCCTTCAAGTCATCGTATCGCCTTGTCATCAACAGCTCAGTTCAAGTCTTGCAGACTCAGAGATGTGTTTTCCTTGAGAGAATCCATTCATCTGAAATGCACTCTTCCTTTTGTCCTACTGACTTCTAGCTTACCAAGCATTATTGTCTTTTATAGTAAGTCATGTATTCTCTGATATGACCAAAGAACAACAGTTTCCGTTTAGTCATCTTGGCTTCTAGTGGGAGTTCAGGCTTGATTTGCCCTTGGATCCATTTATTTGTCTCTTTAGTAGTCCACAAAACCTATACAATTCTTTTCCACTACTACATTTCAATTGAGTTGATTTTCTTCCAATCAGCATTCTTCGCTGTCCAACTTTTACAGGCATATGTAGAAAAGGGAAATACAATGACCTTAAAATGCTATGTGTATGTGTCTTTACACTTTAGGATCTTATGTAGGTCCATGGTAGCTGCCCTTCCATGTCCAAGGGTACATCTACAATGTAGAGCTAATGTACCACTTTAACAGCTATGACTCAATACTATGGAATCATGGGAGTTGGAGTTTCACAAGGTCTTTAGCCTTCACTGCTAGAGTGCTGATCCATCACCAAACTACAACTCCCATGATTTCATACCCTTGAGCCACACCAGTTAAAGTAGTTTCTAACTACATTAATTCTGCAGTGTAGACACACCCTTAATCTCCTGATTTCTTATCTACAGTCTTCATTCTGATTTATGACTGAGTCAACGTATAAGACTGAGCCAAGGAGTCCTTCTTATGGTTACTGTTAAATATTTGGTAATTGAAAATTATACTGCAGAATATGCAGAGATCTAGGCAACAATGTCTAATGGTAAACAATTGCCCTTGCAGAAAAGTAAGCAATCCAAATACTCAGAATGGGTTCTGTGTCAAAAAATAAGAGACAAAAGATGTTAAGGCCAATATGAAATCTAGAACAAGCAAATAGTTGCATGGTTTTGTCCAGAGATTCTTTCACACGGCACATTATTTGAAATGACAATATCCTATGGAATTCTGAGATGTGCAGTTAAGGAAGGAATATTTAGAATTCTCAGCCAAAGAATTCTCCAGCATGCTACCAAACTATAAAGTACAGAATTCTATAGAATGGTGTCATGGTATTTCACATGGAAACATACTTATGTTGTATGAAAAGAGGTACTGAGATAAATGAAAGATGATGGAAGAAAACATTGTGCTAAATCAGTGGTTCCCAAACTTTTTTGGCCTACCGCCCCCTTTCCAGAAAAAAATTTACTCACCGCCCCCCCAGAAATTATTTTTTAAAAATTTAATAGCAATGAAATAGAAGATATATGGGTGGTTCCAACCTTTCTAATGTGACCCCTCATGTTATGGTGACTAACCATATTTTCGCCAATCATTCACCGCCCTCTTAAAGAGGTTCACCACCCCCCAAATTCCCCTGAGCCTCCCACTGCCCCTTTGGATCGTCTCACCGCCCACCAGGGGGTAGTACCACCCACTTTGAAAATCAGTGTGTTAAATGGTAGGGATGTGTGAAATTCTGTTGGTTGAGTCAGATTTCAGATAATTCCAGAGATCTGGCAGCTGAGACACTGGAAAGAGATCAGGAAGGACCCCTTCAGAACCTTCCTGGAACAAAAAAATGGACTGCCTAATCTTTTGACTAAAAAATCGGGAAATATTCATTGATTCGGACTTATTTTTCACATTAGCATTCTGACTGTTTGTTTTGCAACCATAAGCAGAAATCTCTTGGTGGGGGTGATGGGAATGAGAGGCAAATGCAGCCACCCTTATTGTATCATGTTTCTCAGCCAATCAGAGGCCTGTTTTTTTCCATTCTCCTCCCCTCTTGTGGTGCACACTGGTTTGGACTTCAAATCCCAGAAACTACTGTTGTGGTGGCGGGGTTTTTATGTTATTGTGGTACAAACTTTTAAAATTTCCCAGAAAACAGTGGATTAGCAATATGATTTGAAACTTGATTTGCAGGCTTGCATTTGTAAATTTGCACTACAAGTGTGGCAAGTTTCATCCTGATAGCAATAACAATGACAAAGAGAAGAGCCTCTAAAGTTCCCCCATTGGCATCAATGAACTGAATTTTCCTGAAATGAAAACTAAATCCTGGATCCCATATTACAAATCGGGGGGGGGGGGATTTCTACTGTTTCATACACCCCTACTAAATGGTACTACTAAATGGTGGAAAAATTAAAATGGGAAAACGTTGACCTTGTAAATACAACCCCAGAGCTAAATGTGTGAAATTTGGGTTCCCTTCCAATAGTTTGTCCACTCTGCCAGAGCAATGGTAACCCTGGATATTCCCAAATACAACCAGTCCAAAAACCATTTTGCTAGTTTCTCTGTCTTTTTCATTTGCATCATAAATCTGTTATCTGTAATAGTCTTTCTTTCTTTCTTTAACAGATTTATGATGTAAAGGAAAGAGACAAAAAAAACTAGCATAGAGAGAATGGAAGATTACATGGTTGTGCCCTATCCTGTGAAAAATGTTGTGATTACATTATGAAAACTCCATCTGGAAAGCTATAGAAGATTTAAGAAAGAATATTTTAAGAATAAATAAGGTAATATTGATACAATATACATTTGAAATTATATTGTTATCCTGGCTATAGTTCATATACTATCCAGTAATTTCCACAAGCTTGTGCTGATGTATCATTAAAGCATTAAATTTTGTAGCTAGGAATATGAAATCACGAAATAGAACACTCCATCTCTCTTGGCTCATTGGCCTACACTCTACATTTGTCATTCATTCACTATTGTGCCCTCATCTTCAGGGAGATTATTATCCTTTAAATATGATTGGATTTGGCATGAAAGAATCGCTGTTCTTCCCCTGTCCTTGCAGCTGCTGAAGAGCAAACCCAATTGTTAAAGTACTTCCTTTGCTTCCAAATTCAAAGTACATCCTTTCATTCTCTAGGAGACCTTTGGCATAAGGAAATGCTCAGACAACTTCAATTAGCTGTTAGGTTTGACAGTAAGTGAGAGGTGAGAAAGGAAAGCCATGTAATGCTACTAAGACATGTCAACATCTGCCAGTGCTGCCTTTCTACAGCCTGCAAATATGATCTCAAACATTTACACTGAAAGGTTAGTTCTCCTCTTTCAGTTTCAAATTCACTGTTTCAACCAAGGGCTAAAGAACATGAGTAACAAAAAATAAATGTTGTGTATGAATGGCATAGTAGATTCTATACACCTTTTTCCAATGCACTCATCTGCACAGGGAAGGAGAGTCGGATCATGCCCATGTTGTTGCTATTGCCACTCTCTGATGGGCACAGAATTCCATATGGGATCCTGGTCATCGCAGAAGCCTTGTTCTAGTATCAACACAGGTTTTCAAACAACCAGGGAAAAGGTGGGGAGATTGGCTCCCTCCTTCTTCCTGGTCAGGCAAGAGCCTCTGCTGATGTCAGGACAGGGGCACCCACAACAGGCAGGAGTTCGCACAGAGCTTTGTGACTAGCTAGAGTGGTGATGATGACCGGGAAGGTGAGGTGATGGTCCAACAGGACTGATGCAATCTCAGCCCAGCTGGACCATGTGTATGCCAATCTGCCACCACAGCAGTTTCTACAGGGTGCCCGTTGACACCTCCAAAAACAATCTGGAAAATTTCTACTTTATTTATTTATTTATTTATTTGTTTATTTTTCACATTTCTATACCACCCCTCTCAGCCCAAAGGTGACTCGGGACAGTTTACACAAGGCAGTCTCTGCCCTCCAATACAACACAAGCAAACAACCCAAAAAATAACCATAGAACAACAAATTAACAATTTAAAACATAAAATTGCAGTCTCAGCGTCATGTTGAATTCACTTTCCATCACATAGTCGTCATTCCATATATCTAATTAAACCGTTACATTTCATCAGCAAATGCCTGCTCAAACAGCCAGGTCTTGACTTTCTTGCGAAATGTCAGGAGGGAAAGGGCCGATCTGATCTCTCTAGGGAGGGTGTTCTAAAGCCGAGGAGCCACCACTGAAAAGGCCCTGTCTCTCATCCCCGCCAGTCGAGCCTGCGAAGAAGGCGGAACCGAGAGCAGGGCCTCTCCAGATGATCTTAAACATCTCAATGGTTCATAGGGAGAAATGCCTTCAGACAGGTAAGTTGGACCCGAACCATTTAGGGCTTTAAAGGCTAAAGCTAGCACTTTGAATTGTGCTCCGTAGCAAACTGGCAGCCAGTGGAGCTGGCAACACAGGGGAGATTTACGCTCTCTGAATGCCGCTCCTGTTATTAACCTGGCTGCTGTCCGTTGGACTAGTTGCAGCTTCCAAACAGTCTTCAAAGGCAACCTCACATAGAGAGCATTGCAGTAATCTATATGGGATGTAACCAGAGCGTGGGCCAAGTCAGACTTCCCAAGGTATGGGCTTTCGACGGCCAGCGGATTCACCAAGCAGTGTAGACTCATCCTTGGTTCACTAATAACAAAAAGGAAAGGAAAGAGGAAGACGGAATCTATCTGCCTTAAGATAGTGCCCTATTAATCTCTTCAGATGCATAAGAACAGGCTACAAGTAGGAAAGAGGTATGATACACATGGAAGCCTAGCCCCAGTACCAAATCTTTGAAAGATTACATTTTTTATTATATACTTCATTTGATGAAATATACTATAACTCTGTGTGGGGGGTGTGGTGTGGGGGTATGTTAGCTTGCTTCAAAACCAAGGCACCATCTACACTTCACATCTGACAGTATATGAGAAAACTCTATTTGTTCTGTTTCCACATAATTTCCCATCTATTGATCACCACTAGAGCATTAGTTTGAACTCTGGGTGGCTTAGCCTTACTCAGGAAACATTCAAGGCTACAGCAGAATATAACAAAATCCACAAGGCAGTTGTACCTGTATTAGGTCAACTCCAAAGCATTAAATTCATTATGCAGGCTAAGTTTCATTGGCTTCTTCATTGAGCAAAGATGTTAAAGCTCCACAATAAGACCCTCAATACTATATTAATGGACCACTGAATAACATCTCAGACAGAATGTTGAACTGTGATTCTGACCGCTTCTTTTATCCTGTATGATTTTGAACATCTTTGCCTGATGAAGAAGCCAGTGAAGCTTTGAAAGCTTGCATAATGTTTTTTTTTATGCTTTGGAGCTGGCCACATCAAAATATTGCTGCTATGTGGATTTTGGATTTTATTGTATTTACTCTTCGCCAGTTTACTGTATGTTTTGCTTCTAAATTGAGCAGAACCTGGCTATTAGGCATGAGAAAAATGAAACGGAAATTAAAAGGATTCGTAAGAGATTCGTATGTAATGGGACTTTTGAGGTTTTACGTATCGCTACCGCGATCCCGGAAGTACACTTCCTTTTACGGTCCTTGAGGCCAACAATTTGCGTTATGACCGTAAAAAATTCTTAAGTATTAATTAATTAATTATTGTACTACTCACTTCTCCCTGTCTTCTCCCCCTCATTTCCTTCCCACCTTCATTCAGCTTCTTCTTTCCCCCATTTCTATGAGGAACTGGAAGTGACGCTGCTGCTAGGTAGGCTAGGCAATGCATTCTGGAAAGTGTAGTCCTCCAGGCTTCCCCCCCCTTCTCTTCCCCGTTGCTCTGCTGCCATGCCCCATCGCAGGGGCCTGCTTCACACACACACGCACACGCGCGCGCGCTGCTCGGCCTCTCTCTCCAGGCTTCCCCCCCCTCCGTCTCTTCCCCGTTGCTCTGCTGCCATGCCCCATCGCAGGGGCCTGCTTCACACACACACGCGCGCGCTTCTCCTCCTCTCTCTCCCTGCGCTCTCTCAGATGCTTCTCTTCCCCGTTGCTCTGCCATGCCCCATCGCAGGGGCCAGCTTCAGCCCTCCAGGTACGTGTTTTGGACTTCAACTCCCACCATTCCTCACAGCCTCAGGCCTCTTCCTTTTCCTCTCAGCCTGGGCAAACTTGGGCCCTCGCTCCCTCAGGATCGGGGTGAGAGAGAGGCAGTGAGGAGCGAGGGGGGGGGGGGCTCCTCCTCCTTTTCTTTGCTGCTTCCAAGAATAGAATACCCCCTCCCTCCCTCCCTCCTTCCCTCCCTCCTTCCTATTTGGAGAGTCCCATCTAGAATTCAGTGTGGTTTATTCAAGTTTTGGCCTACAACTCCCAGAAATCCCAGCCAATTTACCAGCTGTTAGGATTTCTGGGAGTTGTAGGCCAAAACCATCTGGAATGCGCATGCTCTGGCATACGAATTACTAACAAATTTCGTTAGTACTTAAGTTACATTTCCGAAATTTTTGGGAATTTTTTTGTAAGTCTTTCTTTACTAATCAAAAAAAAATCCCCCCATTTGATATAAGAATCGCCATTTTAGGATTCTAAACCATGCCTACTGGCTATATTCAGGCCCTCCAGATCAACACCCCACCCCAATTCGAACTTAAGGTGTTGGTATTGATCTTTAAAGCCCTACATGGTTTAGGTTCAGGTTACCTACAGGATCGCCTTTTCCCGTACAATCCGCCCTACAGACTGAGTTCCTCTGGGGGGCGACTGCTCCAGTCTGCCAGAATCCAACTGGCAACCACCACACAGAGGACATTTTCATCGGCTGCCCCAAGACTGTGGAACAACCTGCTGGAAGAGCTGTTGGAATTTAAGACACAAGTGAAGACCTATCTCTTCCAGCAGGCCTACCCAGATAGTTTTAATAACAGATTTTAAACTTTTGTTTTGTGTATTTTAATATATATTTTATGGAAATATGTTTTAATATGTATATTCTACAGTTTTGTTTTAAATGATTGTGTTTTGATTATGTGTTTTAGCAATGTTGCAACCCATCTCGAGCCATGAGAAGCAGATAAGAATTATTATTATTATTTGAAACACAACAAGACTAATACACAGCAGACAAGGTAATTCTGCTGGCTGTTGTATTGGCTCACAAATTGGACACTTCCCAAGTGTCTAGGACTGTGTGATGTATCAGCGAATAATGTGTGCAGATCCCAGTAGGATGGCCTTTTGCAGCTGATAGATGGTAATTTTGTCAGCGCTGATTGTGTTTAAGTGAAGGCCAAGGTCTTTAGGCACTGTACCCAGTGTTCCGATCACCACTGGGACCACCTTGACTGGCTTGTGCCAGAGTCTTTGCAGTTCAATCTTTAAATCCTCATATTGTGTCAGCTTTTCCAGTTGTTTCTCTTCAATCCTGCTGTCACCTGGGATTGCAACATTGACTATTCCTACTTTGTTTTTTAGCACGATTGTGAGGTCAGGAGTATTGTGCTCCAAAACGCTGTCAGTCTGAATTCGGAAGTCCCAGAGTAGTTTGACATGTTCATTTTCCATAACTTTTTCAGGCTTGTGATCCCACCAGTTCTTTGTCACAGGCAGATGGTATTTGTGGCACAAGTTCTAATGGATCAGCTAAACAACGATGTTATGCCTTTGCTTGTAGTCTGTCTGCGCGATCTTCTCGCAGCAGCTGAGGATGTGATCTATTGTTTCATCTGCTCCCTTGCAGTCTATACTTGGGATCTATTGTCGACTTTTCAATTTTGGCTTTGATAGCATTTATTCTAATGGCTTGTTCTTAGGCTGCCAGAATCAGGCCCTCCGTCTCCTTTTCAAAATTACATTTGTGAATGTTATTATTATTATTATTATTATTCCCTGAAGTCATCGGGTGATGACATGTGGAAGTTTTTAAGTGTATTCCATTGTAAGACATGCAAGGGCCTGATGCCTAATGCAAAATAAACACATGCTTAATACTTTAGAATCTACATTCAAACCACCACTCTATGTGCACAGGTTGGAAGTATAGTTGTTCTGAACAGCAGTGGCTAGTGGATTCTGAGCCAGTGGTGCAGTGAATCTCCTCTGGCTTTGATTCCAGACTTAAAAGGTGTTATCCAAGGTGCTGAAAATATTGGGTTGGTAAGTGTGGACAGCTCCTTTATAAACCCAGTGTAAATTCATTGCATTCCTGACATTGAAGCTACCTCATCTCTTCCTCACTGAACACACGATTTTCCTTGAAGACATGACTAGAGGTCAAATAGAGGCTGTCTTGAGTGTGTCATGTTTTACTAAAGTCCTTCCCCCTCTCTCATATTTTTCACCCTTTCAACTCTTGTTTGGCTGTCACTTGGCATTTATTTTCTCCAGGGTGACATCTGGTCCTACTGCTCACATAGACTAGACAGATGTCTGCCCTAGAGAACGAGTATATCCAGTTTGTGTCAGGCATCCCAGTCGCCCACGCCACCAAGGCATGTGTCCTTGACATCAAAACTGTGCAAGGGCACTCCAGGCAACTAGCATGTGCACCAGCTGGAGAGTTAAAAGACGTAACTTTGATGTGTTGCGTAGCCTGAAAAGTTAAGCGTTTATCCCTCTACAATGAATGAATATCAAACACTAGTTCATTCCCAGGACTGAATAACTGACTAGTATCAGTATCACTGTATACAGAACAGACTCAAAGCATATCTACAAGAGCCCCATGCATTTTTGTCACTGATTAGCATGAAATCACAAGTGAAAAGGACAACACCTGAGAAAAGAGAGGACAATGTGGCTACATGATGCGAAATAATGTGAAAGCTTTGACCTAAAGAGTTCCTAGTTTAAAACTCATATCAATGAGCAACTAAGGGAATGGCTTTTGGTAAGTCACTCTCTCACACACTTCAATCCAAGGATAATAATGGACTATTTTATCAGGGTGTTTTAAAGCAGGTTTCTCAACAAATGGTATCTAGATGTTTATCAGTTGGAAGCTCCATTCTTCACCACACAAGGTGTCTTCCAAGAAATATAAAACCCTTGGAAGGCCATCTTACTCGGACAACGATGGCTCACCTAAGTGAAGTGAAGTGAAGTGCCTTTACCGTCATGGGGTGTAGCCTTACTAAGTGGAAGAATACTTCATGGTTCAAGTGTTACTTCTTGTTCAGCTTTGTACTTTTGCCCCATGCTATGTCATGACCGTTACAATGATGACAAGATGGACTAGAGAAGAGTGCCTTTTCTCCCACACACAAGCCATTGGCTTGTAGTATTCAAATGTGTATTTTTGAATATTTAACTTCAATGGCTACAACTTCGGGAATCTTGAAAATATGATTGCTTATTTGTATAAAGTAACATTCTAAGCTCTATATGAGTATTTTAAACAAAGGGAATAGATAGGCCCTTCCACCTGTGAACTGGGACTATGATCTGGTGTCGTGCAGTGACTAAAAGACTAAAATTTTAAAAATACCTCATAAAGTCTCAGGCTCTAAATTCTCCTAAGTCACAAACTCACCTGAATTCTCCATTTCCCATGTGTGCTTGAATGAAAATGTTCATTTTATAGATTTGTTAAGGAAAATAATATGTGTGCATTCGTCATGACGGCTGGGGGATTCTGGGAATTTGAATTAAAAAGTAACTTAGATATGTTCAACATTGGGTAAGCTGTCTAAAGCTGGTAGGAACGTAATATTACCAACATCTGGAGGTCTACAAGTTGCCCATTTGGATTCAGATAGTTTTGTTCTGCACAAGGCTACTACTCCTCTGACAAAGACAATATAGTTTTCTGAACTTTTTCTTAGGCATCTGCCAACCTCGAAATGTCAGATATGAAAAATGGAAGCTGGCTCACTTATCGATATTTGGAACTTCTTCTGCTGTTCCATCTCCATTAAAGGCTCAAAGGCTCTTCAGACATATGATCCACTAGTATCACTGCCCAAGGGCAGCCGTTTGGGGGTGCAATATGATAGCGGCCGGGGAGTGGGATTTGGCAAGAATGACAGAGATGGACTGCTTGAATCAACGGTCTAAGAAATGCATGGTTAAAATGTATTTCCTTAAAGACTGCCAAGTGGCAATTCCAATTAGTAATCAATAATTAGTAAATTACCTCAAGATGTTTGATATAATTGTGTTTCAAGAAAACATGGTGCTTTACAACGATACATGTGAATGGTCTTGGCATATCATCTTTGGCAGTATTCCCTCTAATACTTGGACTGTGACAACAAATGAGTTGCCAAGGTGTAGGTCACTGGAGTTGATTTTATTATTGAAATTTAGAGTTTTAGCTGATCCTAAATTTGTTCAATTTTTATTTATTACTCTGTAAAAAAAGATACTCTAACAATCTGGCTGTTTGTGTCTGTGTTCGTGTGTATGTGTGTGTGTGTGTGTGTCAGAAATGACTTGAGAAACTGTAGCTCCAGCTTCCTATGCGGGAAAATGAGAGAAGCCTCCCAAAAGGATGGTAAACATTAAAACATCTAGGCATCCCCTGGGCAACGTCCTTGCAGACAGCCAGTTCTCTCACACCAGAAGCGACTTGCAATCTGGCTGTAACTGGGTATTACTCATTATCATTGGGAATGTGGCACAGCTGGCTAAGTGTCAGCTGCATAAGATCTCTCTGACCAATAGGTCATGAGTTCAAGGTCTGCCCGGGTCGAGGTGGGTGCTTGGCCTTTAAGTGTAGCCTGCTGCCGACCTTTGCAGCCCAAAAGACAGTTGCAGCTGTCAAGTAGGAGATAAAGTTACCACATTAAGTGGGGAGGCAAATTTTGACTGAATTATGAGGCTATTAAAGAACTCCAGGAACGCTGAGGAATGCGGAAGGAACAACAAGGGACGCTGTGAACACTGAGAGATGAGGAGTGTGTCAGCTCCACCTGGTGACCAGAGTTTGCCTCTGTTCGTCTATGTGTGTATATTGTGGGAAACAGCAGGCATTGTCTGCTAAGTATGTGTACCTGTAATCCGCTCTGTGTCCCCTTCGGGGTGAGAAGAGTAGAATATAAATAAAGTGTATTATTATTATTATTAGTTCTTCCCATCCTGTGAATGAGACTTCTGCCATTGTTTATTATAATAATCTTACAATGTATTCAGTCCCAAACAAGTACTGTAAATGCAATTTGGATATTGACATGTGTTTATTTATTTGTTTGTAACATTTCATATTCCACTTTTCATCCAATGAAGAGTTGTATATAGCTGTCTTCCTCTCCGTTGTAGCCTCACCGCAACCCTGAGAAGCCAATTTGGCACAAAATAACTGGCTAAGCGGGGACAAGAATGTTATCTCACAGGTTCTAGTCCATCAATCAAACCAATATGCTATCTCGGTTCTCTATAGGCAACATCTACACTCCTTCCTTCAGTAATGAAGGATTAAATGACAACATTTGGAAAGGACCCAAATCCTTGGTGGCCCATTAAGAAGCTTTGTATTTCAGACCTGCAAGGAAGATGAGCCACCAAACTTAAACTGGAAGAAAAATCACTGTTGTCTGTTCCAGCCTGTTTCCAAGATTCTGCAAGCAAGTGATTGATTGCACTTTTTAATTAGTCTCCGAGGCTGCTTGATGTGTGTTATATCAGATGAACAAAATTAATTCACTGTTTAGAATCATGTCGCCATTTCAAAAACATGCTAGGTGAGAAAACAAGAATGTTTCATTAGTTTCATTAGTAAGAGGTCTTGAAGATATCCAGTCCATCTTCTTCCTGTGATCTTTGATAGAAACAATATGTTAGGAATCAACACTTCCACATACAGTTTTCTAACCTCCTACTGTTTGGAAATAGCAACCTTCCAAACCTCCACTAACTGTTTGTAATTGTGTATAATTGTTAACCTATATTTATGTACATTTTGGCTTTCCAGTTTGACTGTACCTCCTTTTTGTTATATAGTATGCTTTTAGACATCAATGGAAGTGGATGTAGTGTGTCTCCTTTCAGACTTCAGGGAGTACAGTTATACAGTTTGGACGATACCTATATGCTTAAATACACTGGACTATGGACTAGTATGCTGAATATATACAAGAAATTTGTTAGTAAACCTGAGATGTTATTTTTCAAACAAGACTTTGTTTTTATCTCTGAGTGCATATTATAACTAAGAGGTTTCAAGGGAGTGTATATCTTTTGGGCATTTGCAACTGCAAATTCTACTTCAAAAAAAATCCTCTGCTAACCAAATATATTTTTGTAGTTGTGGTGACAGAAGCCCAGTAATAGCCAAGCCAGGAGTAGGATCAAACAAAGAGTTTATTGTCCACAGTAAAAATTAACTCAAAAGGCTTAAATTCAGCAAAAATACAACGTAAAAGGTGCTTAAGTTAGCAAAAATCCACAAAAAATAGCAAAAGAAGCAATTTCCGCCAAACGCGGATCTTCCTGGCATTTGAAGCATGTTAGCACTCCAAACGCCCCAAAAACGCTGAGTAATGCACAGAAGAGGCTGGAATCTAATCACCTCGTGGGCCGTTCCAGAAGTCATCCACAGGGGCTGAAGATACAGGAGAAATCAGGAGGTGGTTCCAAAGGTCAACACAAAGAGGCAATTCCAGAACGCTGCACCAACAGCTGGATTCAGCAACACACCCAAGAGGGAGAAGGCAGGCAGAGAAACGTGAAGACATTACAAGAGTCCCAAAACTGGAGAGGAGCTTGTAGAGTTTCAAACCACGCCACAAGGAAAAGTCAGGCAGCCGCAGGTATATCAGGATCCAGGAATACAGGATACAGAAATCTAGAAGCCAAGAAGTTCCAAAATCCCAAGTTAACACCTTGCCAGCCGTAAGGATAAGCTCCAAAAAGCCCACATTATATTAGTCCTCAGCTCCACCCGAATCAGACGATGTCCCACTTGCATCAGCTGCTGCCCCAGACCCACCTGCAGCCTCTTGGCCAGCCCTCCAGCTTTTCCACCTTCTATCAAGACTTAGGACATCCCAATCCTCTGGGTACCCTGAAGGCCATTCGTTGTCATCAGAGAACCCCACAAAAGTGTCACTGCTTGTAGGCTCATTACATATATCCTGAATCTCCCGCACTTGAGTCCAGTCCATGTCAGCATCACTTTCCTCTGACGTGCTTCCCACACCTAGGCTTCCCTGTTCTCCAGGGAAGCCCTCAAATGACTCATCCTCTGTAGGCTCTGTAAGTATTTGCCTGATTCATTTGCATTGCAAAAAGATCTTCTTCACTACGGTTGCGAGGAAGCCTTTCCCCCCTTCTTTGACCCACAGAATCAGCATCAGCTGTCCCACCCACTTCCAAGCCAGAGTTAGATGCTGGAGAAACAGCCCCACCCTGTACCCTACTACTAGTAGTAGCTGAAACTCCAGACCCAAACCCAACAGTAGTGGCATGTCTTTATACTTGGCAGTTTAAAGACATGGTTCTTCAGTTTAACTGAGTTATCTGTGTACCATTACATGAGTGCTTATGAATATCACATGTTCAAAGAGTTGGCTTTTCTTGATTAGTGGTTTTCAAAAGGTAGTCTCCACATGTTCATGGAGATTCATATTTGCCAAATGGATGTGGCATCATTTTTACCTTTTCAATAAGGTTATGGTGCACTTATTTCCAATAGGTTATGGAATTTCCAATACTACCTTCTGTCATATGAAAGGATCCCCTCTTAATATCAGTGCCTATGGATGAATTTCTGGAAAATAGTGAATACCATAGGAAGTTGCGTTGATTAAAATTTATTTCCAGATACTCAGGATAGCCTATGGATATTCCTAGTGCCTCAAGGCAGAAAGTTTAATTTTCCTAGGTAAGGAGGTATGAAAGGAACACACTATGAGTCCTTTAAAATTATTATGGATTATTGTATTCTAATTCAGAGATAATAAGTCTTTGGAGTACTTTGCAGCTACAACCTTCATTTCATGTGGCTGCATAGAAAGTCTAAAATTGCAATGGTACTCACTGGCTCTCTTTGGAGCTGTTTAAAATATTCTGAACTATCTCAAAGGTTTCCATAAATCTATAATGACTTTAAATCGGAATCACTCCAAAAACCCAGGGCAATTTTAATCATCCGTTTCTCTATCATCATGCAGTCAACTCTCAAGAACCAAGAGAGGCCCCAGATTGCATTGCCAGAAATAAATCAGCATTGCCAATGAGTGCTCAGAGTGATCAAAAGGAGACACAAAATATAATTTAAAACAATTAAGAAAACTAAATGAATTGAAAATGAATAAGAAAACAGAAGGTATACTTATGTGTGGCCTTTGAAAATGATTTCCTTCCGACAAAATATAGATAGAAGACAACATGACAGATATAATTGCAATGTTGTTGGGCAGCTATGTCTTTATCATAGAGAAAATTGAATCAGCAAAGCAGTCAATTGCACCTTATTTTGATATATTACTTTATAGGGGTGGAAAAACATTATCACTTACTGTACATTTTTCACAAGTATTAGTTATCTCCTTCTCTCATAATAATACTCATTTTAGGAAAAGCCTTAATCAAACCTGAGCACTGGGCAAAATTATGAAGGATATCATAATGTAATTGAACTCGTTTCTGCCTGAACTTTCTTTGCTTGTGTCCTGCTGAATTCCTATGAAAGGCAACATCAATGAAAACAGACTTAATGAAAAAATGAAAATAAATGAAAACAAATACATATATTACCTACCCAATCTTCCCTGCTTTGCAGAATGTATTGTAAGTAAATATTAGTATTTTGAAGACATCAAAGGTCAGAACATATCCTTTCCGAGAGAAGATGAGTTTATGCAGATTCTGTATAATCCTTGTATGCTTCCACAAGCAACCTTTTTTCATAAATATGAATGAATCTCAGTGCCTACAATGCCCAATGGTCTTTCAGCTCTATATTTATTTGACTGCAATTCTATACCAATTTACTTGGGAGTAATGTCCACTCATTATATAGGGCTTGCTTACCTACATTCATTTTGACTGCATAGATTGTGGAAAGTCATGATAATAATAATAATAATAATAATGAATCTGCAAAGAGGATTAAAGTAAGTAAGTAATAGCATAAATCTCTGCTAAGTTGAAGTTTTGTGGTTGTGTGTCATAAAGACAGACAGACATCCAAGTGGATTGTAGTGGTTGAATTTTGGGGGATTAATTATTTTTGTCTAAGCTTTTTAAAATCCCTAAAAATCTGTATATATGTGAATCTTTCTGAAACATCTGGAGAATTATGCCCCGGTTATCTTGTGCATTGCATATAAAATTCAAGTAGATAGCTCTTGCAGTTTTTTTTAAAAAAAATGTTGTTTTAAAAAACTTTGAAAATTGCCCAAAAATCCATGGATAAGTGAAGCATTCTGAAATTTGGCGGGCTAACACCAATAAATGTGTTTTACCATTGTAGAAAGTTTCGCTCCAATCATTTTAAAAATGAGGGAGAAAGGAGCACCTGAAGTTTCTCCAATGATAGTAATTATTTAATAATGTGCATGCGCAATTACTGTAATGAAATAGTAACAAAATTTTGTTACTGTCATTATAATGACGGGTTATTCACTAAGTATACTTTAGAAACAATGGCGTTGAATGATAAGCTAACATCAAACTAAAAAGTAAAGAATGGATTATGGAAAAAATGACTTTGAAAGTATTTGGAGAAAATTTTTAGGAAAAGTATTGGGGGGGAAAAGATGGGAATTTACCTCCAAATGAAGAATTGAACTTTTGGTGCAATTTTAGAAAAAGAGATTACTTTGTTGAAAGGGAGCACAGGGGTGAAAGAAAATAAAATGGGGAAAATGTATAGTATATGTCTATATAACTGTAAGTTTTTCTCCAATGAAAAAATGGGGGGGGGGACTTAAGAAATGAAGTGCCAGTGCCCCCCAGTTTTTAAAGTACCTTTGAACCATTTTTAATGGATTGCACATGCCTAGTATTACCTCCATCCAAGCACTAACCTCAGTTGGTTCCCTACAAACACACCCACCCCAAATCCCCCTAAACCTAAAATAACACAAATTCGTCAGAAATAGGCTGAAAATGAAACTAGAAGGCATTGGACACAGTAGTGCAACTCACCATGAGGTACGACAAGGAAAAAAATGGCTATTGCTACATCTCTAGTTGTACACCCCTTAAATAGCCATGCAACTAGTAAGATGATTTGTGATAGCAATACATTGTTCCGCCAGTTATAAGTGACATAATAGATACTCTCCCCACCCTCCCCCAAAGCTAGAAAATATAGGCTAACAAGGAAAATAAGTACAAATAATATGATCAGGTCTCTGGTTGTTGACAATGACTCTTCCACCTCTGTCGCTGCCCTTCCTCTTCTTCCGTCTTCTTCTTCATTTATTTATTATTTATTTCCACCATTTCTACCCCGCTTCTTCTCAACCCCCGAGGGGGGACTCTGAGAGGCCTAACAACGGCAACAATTCGATGCCACACAGTATACATATAATAAAACCAAAAGCAGTTAAAATTAAAATACATTAAAATACAGATAGCATTAAAATACATTAAAATACAATTAGCATTAAAATACATCATACACATTCACATCAGTTAAAAACAATATTCCGTCCATATTGGGTCTTGTCCACTGGTTTGCCATTTCAATCAACTCTAAAGTGCCGTATCGTGCTAATGTGCAAACGCTTGATCCCATAACCAGGATTTCACTTTTTTTCTGAATGCCAGGAGGGATGGAGCTGATCGTACATCAATAGGGAGTGAGTTCCACAGACAGGGAGCCACCACTGAGAAGGCCCTTTCTCTCGTCCCCACCAACCGCATTTGAGAAGTAGGCGGGAGCGAGAACAGGACCTCCCCGGATGATCTTAAGTTACAAGGTGGGATGTAGCGGCTGATGCGTTCGGACAAGTAAGCTGGGCCAGAACCGTATAGAGCTTTAAAGGTCAAAACCAGCACGTTGAATTGAGCTCGGAATTGGACAGGCAGCCAGTGGAGCTGACACAGCAGGGGGGGGGGGGTGCTCCCTGTATGTAGCTCCCGTTAGTAATCTGGCTGCTGCCCGTTGGACTAATTGCAGTTTCCGAACTGTCTTCAAAGGCAGCCCCATGTAGAGTGTATTGTAGTAATCTATTCGGGATGTGGCCAGAGCGTAGACGACCATAGCCAGCTCAGACTTCCCATCACCAGAGTTCATTCACAAATAAAATAATAATAATTATTATTATTATTATATTCTAGTCTCCTGAAGGTGTGATGAAGTAGCAATTATTGATGTGATCCTAGTGTGATCTGCCTCATCTCAGTCTCAAGTCATTATATATAATTTTAAGGGTATTCACAAAAGGGATAAATATTTTCCTATCTCTAAATCTGGGGCTCTAATAAGGAATAGCAAATTTGCTATTTAGCATGAGTCCCGGATCTTTACTGATCTATGTAATATGGTTCTACCTGAATATTTATAAAGAAAACAGACTTTGCTGAAACAACATAAATCATCTGTTCCCCCAAAGGAAACAAAATCTCATCATGCAAAATGGAAGGGAACACAACAGCACATAATGAAAAAAGGGTGCAAAAAAGGAATACAGACTGTGAAGACAAGAAGAGTTTGAGGTTCTATATATCTTTTTCACTTAGCTGGTTGGTCAGGTATTTGGGGGAGTTTGAGACAAAGCTTAGGTTTTCAATATTATAGCAAAGGACTGGACGTGATGAAAAAAAGCAACATTTTCTGGTTTTTGTTTTGTTTGTTTTTTCCCCTTCCCACTGAAGCTGCTGTGCTCCCAGTATGGGATTCAACAACAAACCAGCATCAACAAGCAAGGAGTTGCTCAATGAAAACTCTGAAGTCCGGAAAGCAATGTGATTATTTATCTATTTATTTTGACATTTATACACCACTTTTCATTTTTTTAATTTTAAAAATCTATTAAAAGGGGCACCACAAAAACAATGGTTAAAAGGATCAAGTCATACAATAATGGACACAGGAAAATCTATCAAACATCGAAAATTAGGTGTAACTGATATGGATAACTATTAGTCAAGTAAAGGTAACAGTAAAGATTTTCCCCTGACATTAAGTCTAGTCATGTCCGACTCTCGGGAGTGGTGCTCATCTCTATTTCTAAGCCGAAGTGCCAGCGTTGTCCATAGACGTCTCCAAGGTTACGTAGCTGGCATGACTGCATAGAGCACCATTACCTTCCTGCCGGAGCAGTACCAATTAATCTATTCCCATTTGCATGCTTTCGAACTGCTAGGTTGGCAGAAGCTGGGGCTAATAGGGGGAGCTCACCCCTCTCCCTGGATTTGAACTGCCGACCTTTCAGCCAGTGCTGGGATACTGATTCATTTCAAGGAATAACAACTACAGTCGGCTATCCACCTTTGCAGGTTTAACTTTTGCTGATTTGATTATTTGCAGACTTGATCAATGTGTTCTCTCTAGGAATTTCTAGGTCCTCCAGGGTGACTCCATGGTCAACTTCTACTGGATGAAACTGCATTATATGGTCAGCGTAGACTCTTACAATGGCAGTGTAGATGGGGCTGTAGGGATTCCTAGAGAAAATATTTCTCTAAGAATCTCTAGGTCCTCTATGGTCATTCTGTGGTGGACCTCTAATAGACAATGAACCATAAAGTTGCCGTGGGAAACCTAAAGATTCCTAGAAAGGTGTTCTCTCAGATGAAAAAATAGCAGATTTTTTAGTTTATGATTTCCCCACTTTTGTGGTGCTTCTGTACTTGTCTTCCAGACCAAGGGATCTACAGCTTATTAAGCTCCAAAAGTCATGTCCAGTTTTAGGGGAGCGGGGTTTGTCCCACTCCTTAGACCAGGGGTGGGCAACCTATGGCCCATGGGCCATATCCAGCCCGGCAGCCGATGCTGTCCAGCCCTTGGCTCCCTCAAGGCTTCGTCCTGAAGAGAGGGAGGCAAACTCCCATTGGGGCGGCTACAAACGTGAAGAAGCAGGCAGACAGGCAAGCGGAGGGGAAGGGAAGGGAGGAGGAAGAAGGGGATGCGGCCAGGAGCAAGAGCATGCCTTTGCCCTCTTCCTCCTCTTCCTCCCTTCACTTCCTCCTCGTGAGCTCCCCCCTCCCTCTTGAATCGACGCTCTTTCCCGTCTTCTGTTTCCTGTCTTCCTGTTTCCTTCCCTCCCTCCCTCTCTCTTTCCCCCTTTCATTCCTTCCCCCTTCCACCACCTGAACG
The DNA here is from genome assembly GCA_030556195.1 of Anolis apletophallus. NCBI lineage: Eukaryota > Metazoa > Chordata > Lepidosauria > Squamata > Anolidae > Anolis > Anolis apletophallus. The sequence continues at coordinate 60,722,602 of JARBWK010000009.1, forward strand.
GAAGAGGGAAGGAGCGGGAGTGCAGCGATGGAGAGAGGGCGGGGCCAGAGCAGGAAAGGCCGGAGCGCACTGGGGGGCGCTTCCATTCCCTCCTCTTCTTCTCTTCTCCTCTTCTGCCTCTTTGGGCAAATTGAAGATTTGTGCCAAGTTTGGTCCTGATCCATCATTATTTGAGTCCACAGTGCTCTCTGGATGTAGGAGAACTACAACTCCCAAACTCAAGGTAAATGCCTAGCAAACCCTTTCAGTATTTTCTGTTGGTCTCATGAGAGTTCAGTGTGCCAAGTTTGGTTCAAGATGGCTGAATGGCCATCTGTGAGGAATGCTTTGTGTTTTTCCCTTATGGCAGAAGGCGGTTGGACTAGATGGCCCTTGGAGGTCTCCTCCTACTCTAGGAACCTGTTGTTGTTATTATTATTAGCAGAGGCTGAATGAATATTATCATCATCATCATTGTTATAAGGCTCTCACTGAAATAAATTTCCAAATATTTTGCTTTTATGGCTCTCTGAGTCAAAAATGTTCCTGACCCCAGATATAATGAATCACAAACAATACAAATGTTCACATTTTGTTAACCATTGTTTTGTAAAATTTTAGTGAATAAATGTCATTTTTCCTATGACAACCTCTCTTTTTCATGGCTCATAACATATACTCTTATCAATCTTATTAATATATCAAAAACGCAATGTACTGTCTTTTTATTATTATTAAAGAAATTCAATTGATACTATGTAGAATGTAGTTCAGCCTTTAGGTGCGGCCTCCCATAATATTATTGGATCTCATGTGGCCCCTTAGAAAAAATAATTGCCCACTCCTGCCTTAGACACAACTTCTTTATAGAGATTAGCTTTAATTACTTGCAAATCAATTAAAAATATAGAAAAACAACAAGGAACAAGGAACTACTCTTTAAAACCTTAGCCAAATAACAATAATGTGGAAAATAATAATGCATTGTTGACATTTTGTTAAATACATTTGCATAACCTCAGTCAATACCTCCTTTAGGCCTAAATGGAAGAGCTCTGCAATTTCTCTTGAACAAACACAGCAGCTTCCTGATTTTCCTGTAACTCCTCGGGGTGTGTCTGAGCTCCCTTGAATCTAATTGCTTTCTGATGTTCAGAAGTGACTTGTACAAAGACATGACAGATTGGGGAGGGAGGTGGATCTATGAAGCTCTCGTACACACGGAGCTCATCAAAAGCTTCTTTGGGATTCTGCTTTAACAATTCACTCAGTTAAGTAATTTTGAATTATTCCTCACCCTTCCAGGCAGAAAGACATTACATTTCCCAATCTGTAAAAGGGCAATACCTGTTATGAAAAAAAACCTGTTGAAAGCTGTGATAAAGCAAGTTGCATATTAAAATTGCTACTTGGTGTCAGATAACTCGGCGTTCATTACATTTTCATGAAAATGTGTGACACTAGGAATGTAGAATGTATGTTTTTTATTGGACAAGGGTTACTTGTGCCATTAACAATTGTATACATTTTCAAAATGTAGAATTAAAATGAACTGTCTTTCAATGCCTTTTATGTACCCAGAAAGTCTAAGGACAATTAGCATGTAATCTGATGTGCTCAACATCATAGTTTGCCAAACAGTTCCTGCCCCCCTGCAATATCCTGGGTAAAATCACAGTACAATACACACATGGCATAATTCTAAGGTTTTCATTTCTCCACTTCCATTCCCCTGGTTATTTTCCCAATGAAGATCTTATAAACCCTCATAGAGATCGGTGGTCTTCTTCACTGGCAACACTCTAAAACTATGACAAGAATCTTGGACAAGCTTCAGATGGTTAGCACCACGGATGGTCCAAGATGGCCCAAGTGATGAAGTCAAACCAACGAGCAGAACTCATAGGGAATGATTTTCAACCTTCATAAATTTTGGATTTTTACGAACACATCAATCCCCCTGTACTTTTTTTTCCTTTTTGAATGTCTGGGAGGAAGGCCCTTTAGGGGAGGAAGATGCTCCAAATACACTGCTTCCAAACTGCAAGCTTGTTTCTCCTTGGATTTCTTTGAGAGCATCCCAATCCATACATATTTCCTATTTTTTTATTCCTGGACTACATCTCCCAGCAATCTTCCAGATAGATAAGATATATAGATTAGATACAGATAGATAGTAGGTAGATAGCTCAACCAGGAGGACTGCTGGGAGTTACAGTCCAAGAATAGGTAGAGAAGGAAAAAAGGAGAGAAAGAAAAAAGGAGGGGAAGGAAGAAGGTAGAGAAGAAAGGAAGGAAGGAAGGAAGGAAGGAGGAGAGAGAGAGAGAAAGAAAGGAGAGAAAGAGGGAGGCAAGGTTGGCTACAGCAGTGTTTCTCAACCAGTGTGCCGGGGCACACTAGTGTGCCATGAGTGATCATCAGGTGTGACGTGGGAAATTGGAACCTCCAGGAAGGGGGGGGGGGAGAGTCTAGTGTGTTGAAGTATAAAAACTCTAAGAAACCTACCTCAATAAAGGCACAAAATTACAAACGCCCCCCTCCCCACCCGTTGTCTACTTGGTCTTTCCCTCTCCATGCATTGGGAAGGCCCACCTCCCTTTCCCCAAGTAGAGACCTCCTCTTGCCTCCTGGGGGTTCTGTGTGGGAAGTTTGGCCCAGTTCTATCATTGGTGGGGTTCAGAATGCTCTTTGATTGTAGGGGAACTATAAATCCCAGCAACTACAACTCCCAAATGTCAAGGTCTATTTCCCCTGAACTCCATCTGCGTTCATATTTGGGCATATTGAGTATTCATGCCACGTTTGGTCCTGATCCAACATTGTTTGAGTCCACAGTGCTCTCTGGATATAGGTGAACTACAACTCCAAAACTCAAGGTCAATGCCCACCAAACTCTTATAGCATTTTCTCTTGGTTATGGGAGTTCTGTGTGGGAAGTTTGTGTCTTTCTGCCATTCCTGCCAGGATATCTATGTTGAGTTCAGCGAAACAGGCCCAGGTTTCACACTGAGTGTATAAATACATTTAAAAACATATTAACTATCTGTATTACTGTGTTAGAGTGTCATTTTGTGTCATTTTGGTGGGTGGTCTGCCCCAGGATTTTGCAAATGTAAAAAGTCTGCCGCAGCTCAAAAAAGGTTGGGAAACACTGGGCTACAGCAATGTGTGGCAGGTACAGCTAGTATCCAACATATTGTTAATGATAAGAATGGGAGCCTTGCTTTTAGAATGGGAGACTTGCAATGCAAATCTAATCAGAATCTCCTAGAACATTCCTTCTAAGAGAGAGAGAAAACAGGAACCATTTTCAAATAGGAAGGTTTGTTTTGCAGGGTCCATATTAGAACAAACTGAAGCATAAACTGCCACAGCGTAGATTTTTAGCACTTAGTGATGTGTTGTCATGTAATTTGTCTTTCGCAAGTTGCGGGGGGGAAACCACTTGAGTCGGCACTTTAAATTATTTAAATGATTATTCAGGGTGACATACCTGTGTTCTTCATCTGTGATTGGAGGAAGCAAAGTTGACAGTAATGTTGTGGAGTGTCACAATCCGGGTGCGAGGATCAGGCTGCCCACTTTGAGACAGGCTAAAATGTCCCAACTTGACATATTCCTACTGGCAGCATCATTGTTTCATCTCACGCAGAAGCGACATACTGCCGTGTTATGGTTTTGACAGCCTACCAGGAGACGAAGGGGGGAAACTAGTGCACTTAGCTTGCAACTTATGTGCAAGCATACTGAAAAAACATAACCCACTTTCCCAAAGATCAACAGAAATGTTTTTATTATAATTGACAATGCAGTTGGAAGAAAATGGATTTTCGTTCTTGCATTTTATCATTAGGAAATGCTTGAGGATGCTGTAAGGTTTTGAAATGCTTTTCATTTTCATAAATAGAGGGAGGGTGTGTATTAAGGATCTTGGTTTTCAAAACTGAATCTTTTTCTGTCATGTGTACTCTAATGTAAAGTGTTTATCTGTTTGCAATTCAAATCCCCATTCATTTGGGAAATCACAGAGCAGCCAGCCCCGAACCAAACTAACCTCTATGTTAATATAATGGCAAATCTAAAATCACAGAGACCAACCTAGTAATAATGGCACAAAACTGATGATAGTAACTACTTTGCATTTGAAACATTTTGGATTTCAACATTTGAACATCTGTTTTTGTTAGTGCTGCTATAGAATGCATATTTATGAATAAATAACTACATTGCTTTTCCTGATGTTAGAAGAAAGACCCTGTGACAAAAACCAGAGAATGTACTGAATATCTGCATTAACCCAAGAATGGTCAAGCAAACCCCCATCCTTTGCCAATACACACTTTGCACCCTGGCTTTCAAGCAGAAGTCTCTTATATGTCTTGGATCATAACATTGACTGAATGCCTAAGCAAAACTTCTTTTAGTCACAGCCGACTGAATTGCAAAAGTTGGGGGGAAAGTAGAAGAAGGTTTGTAGGAAATGTGTCCTATGATCAATAAATGAAGTAGAAGAGCAACTAACTGAATTTTACAATGCCAATAGTTTGTTCATCACAAACACATTTTAAGCAACCAAAGAGGAGACTGTATAAACAGACATTACCTCATAGTAAATATATAAATCAAATGGACCACATAACTGGAAAAGATAGAGAAGCTCTGTTATTTCTTCAAAAACAAGACTAGGAATAGATGGTGGTATGCACCATGAACTGCTAATGTCAAAAATTAAAGCCAAGCTGAAAAAGGACACTTAACCATCAAATGTGCCAAAATACAACCTGAAGAATATGCCCAAAGACTTTAAAGATAATATTGTCAGGAAAGAATTGTGGTGTTCCAGCCTGGGGGTCAGCCCAGTGGTCAGAGTCAGGCACCGGGGGTCCCAGCTGCTCAGGGTCAGATCCCAGCTGATCAGGGGCAGTTTGAAGATGACAAATGGCCAGATGGGTATGGGTCCCCAAACGAGAGTTTGCAATGGGATGATGAATGGCTGGAGGGATATAGGACTGCAGATGAGTTTACTGAGGATTCCATGGAAGAGGAGTCTATCAGACTATGAGAGACCAGGCGGCCTTGGTTCCCAAGAGAGAGTTTCTACTCCCTTTCTGAATGAGCATTCTGGAGAAAGGGAGTTTCCTGCTTCTCACTCTGATAGTGATGCAGCTGGGCCTGCTAACGAGCTGGTGTTTGATAGAAGGGCGAGCATCAGAGATTCTAGGAAATCGTGGAATCTAAGAAAGGGGGTGAGATGGGCACATCGAGACTAGCTTCCTTATTAGTCTTTGCTCCCGGGCTTTTAGTCAGACCTGAAGCCACGTTCAGCTTGATCAAGTCTCACAGTCAAGTCTCCAAGTTCAAGCTGACCGTCGGAGCGGTTCGGACTCAAGCTCATGTTGGCCGCCATTGCGTTTTGCCTCAAGTACCACGTTTGACCGCCAGAGCGGTCTGCCTTATTTTGGAACTTTGCTTTCCTTGGGCTTGCAGCTACAGAACTTTATTGGACTATATTTGACTGCTGTATTTTTACTCTTTGGACTATTCTTTATCCTTTATTCTAAATAAAAGTACATTTATTGCATCTGCCTGTGTGTGTGTGATCTAGGGGGGGAGGGCTGTCCGAGTTCTGAGGTACAACAAGAATGCAAAAAGACACTATATGCAGCCAAAAAGAAAGTGAAATCTCAATGAATGGCAGATGGAACTCTTCAATCAATTAAGGACAGATGAGATGTAAAAGGTGACAAAAATAGGTTCAGAATCATAAATGCAACTGTTCAGTAACTTGTTTGCAGAGACAGAGAACTACAATAATAATCAATAGAGGACAAGAAAAGAATAACAAGGGACCTCTTCCACAAGATCTGACAAATCAAAGGGAAACTTAAACCAAGACTGGGGGTGCTCTAAAACTACGAGAAGACTGCATTACATGACCAAGTAGAAATTAAAAAATAATGGAAACAATACATTGAAGAACTATGTAAATGAGATGAAACGATGGCCGATTCATTCAAGGAAGAATAGTTTGAAAATGTATCAACCATTTAATAAAGTGAAATGGAAGGGGAATTCAAAGCACATGGAATAGATAAATCAAGAGGATGAGAGGGCATACCAATAGAGCTATACATATTCAAGCTAGAAAGACAGCATCTATTCAAAAGCTAACCAAAATCTGACAATAAATATGGAAAACAAAACAATGATGAGATTGGAAATGCTCAATATACATTCCAAACCCCAAGAAAGTAAACACCAGAGATTGCAGAAATTTTGAAACATGCAAAATTTTGCAATTAAGACTTTTACCATGAAACAAGAGATATCAGGTATCTACGTTCAGTTCAGAAAAAAGGCATTAGGAATCATATTGCAAAAAAATGGATAATGGAGCGCACACATACAAATTCAGAAGAAAACGAGTCTGTGTTTTATAGACCATAGCAAATTATTTGATTGTGTAGATCTTGAAAACCTAAAGATCACTCCTAAAGAAAGAGGTGTGCCACAATATTTGATGGTCCTGATCCATAATCTATACTCAGAACAAGAGGCTATCATCAGGACAGAATGGTTTCCAATTAGTAAAGAGGGGGGAGGGTCATAGAAGCCTTCCTTTTTTAACCCTATCTGTTTAACTTACACATGCTTTGTATGTTTATTTGGAATTTTGCCCAGATATCCTCCCTACTCCCAAATCTCAGTATGAAATAAATTAGGACAATGCTTTAGACAGCCTATGTGTGGTGTTCCAGCCTAGCACTGTGATGCCCCAGCCTAGTGGTCAGAGACAGACACCAGTGGTGCCAGTGGATCAGGACCTGGATGGGGAGGATGAATGGCCAGATGGGGATATGTCTGCAACTGGGGATTTGTCTTGGGATAATGACTGCATGCGTATTGGTCTGAGGAAAGGGTTAATGAAGATTCTATGGAAGTCAGTTTTGAGACAGCCAGCGAGAACTCCTGTAACCTTGACTCTCACGGGAACTTGACTCCCTTGCCAGCTGAGCTCCCAGGAAATAAGGAGGAAGAGCTTTCTCAGCAAGATATGAGTCCACCTGGGCCTGCTAACGAGCTGTTGGATTTTGATAGAAGGGCTAGTATCAGATCCTCGAGGAGAGATTGGAATTTGCAACGGGGGATTCAGTGGTCCCACAGAAAATAGATTCCTTTAAGAGACTGGTCTGGGAAAGATCTCATTAGAACTGAAGCTACGTTTGGCTTGGATTGTCATGCTCAAGTTCTCCGTTTCAAGTAGGCTGCAGGAGCGGTTTGCCCTGCGGAGCCACGTTCCCGTTTGATCGTTGCCACGGTTTGCTTTGGACTCTAAGTTCCTGTTTCGGCCGCCGGGGCGGCCTGCCTTCATTTTGGATTGCTTTTCTTGGGATTAACTCCAGTTTAAGAACTTTACAAGTTTTGCCTTTGGACTTACTTTTGCATTCAATTCTTCCATTCTTTGGACTCTTCTTACTCTAAATAAAAGTATTTTTACCGAGTTGCTTGTGTGTGTGATCTAGGGGGTACGTTCCAGGTCTGAGGTGCAACACTATGAGTGCGGAAGGGGGGTCATGTGGTTAATGATATTTGATTGTTTTAATCTGTTTTGTAGTATTTTTTGATGTATTGTTTTGTGTCAAATTGTTGCCTTTTTGTTAGCTGCCCTGAGTCCCCCTTCGGGCGGGTTAGAAATAAATGAAATAAATAAATAAATAATTTAGTCATAACCAAAGCTGCAAACAAAGTCTTTGCATTAAAAGATATTCATAGAGGTTGGTTGTCTCTTAGGCAGTATTTCAGTAGAGCAATGTCTGCTTTTCATGCAGAAGAGTCAAGGTTCAGTCTATGGTACCTTCCCATTAAAGACATCTGCTTGAGAGATTAGAGAGTTATTACCTGTTAGTGTAATACGGTAGTAAAGTGTAGATACATCATGCATATTAACTTTGTCCATTCCTTCCTGCCTCCTTTATGTTTAAATACATCATACACACACATACATATTGGAGTGCATGCAGCAGCTATGAGTTGGACTATGCAATATACAGTCTACGACTGCCCCCATCACCTCAAGTGCTTTAACACATTCGTTTGAGATTGTGATGAAACAACTTGGTCAAATCATTCTATAGCATAATCAAGCAAGAGGAACCCAGGCTCTTAAACAAATTTTCAACTGCATACTATATTGAAGGACATCTATTAAGTGTATGTATTTGAATCGGACACAGACCCTTAAATGGTCCTGATATTTTTCCCATTGTTCTTTTTAAATTCCCCCAAAGGAATTTACAATAAAACTTTTATTGTAAAAACTACAAATATCTGTTTGTGATTTCTTTACGAGCAAAATAGTCCCCAAGATGCATGTATAGACATCATGTCCCTGATCCAGTTCTAGCTGTGTATAACTATACACAGCTAGAATTGGATCAGGGACATGATGTCTATACATGCACCTTGGGGACTATTTTGCTCGTAAAGAAATCACAAACAGATATTTGTAGTTTTTACAATAAAAGTTTTATTTCAATGATCCAACCACCAACATCAGTTCTGTTTCCAAAATATTCCCTATAAATCTCACTTTATGATTACTTTTAGATATAATAGGCAGCGCTTCGCTGAAACCAAGCCACAAGCCTGCTGCTGGCTTAGGAGCTTTGTCACAAGAGTAAATTACTTTGATACAATTTCATATTGTCTCTCCATCTTTTGTCAGGGAAATGAATATCTCTTAGACTCTGCTCTGCCTTTGCTACAGCCTGTCAGTGGTGTGAGTTATCACCAAATTTTAATGTCCCTATATTGAGCATTTTTCCTCTCATTATATTCTCACCACACATTTCCCCTTAATCTAGTGATAAAAATTATAATATTAAAAAGAAAAATGGCAGAAAATATCTCAGTTTCCTTGAAACTCTTGAGACAGGTGCCCAGGGCACAAATTATAGGAAGCTATATGGTATTAAACATTGTGATGAGGGAAAAATAAAGGTTAAAACTAGTTAATTTTCAGAAGATTCTGTCAAAAGTGAACCCTTGGTTCACCTCCAGGGTCTGAGTGAGATGTACTGTGATGTCAGATAAAACAATGATGGGCATCCAGTGGCTCTTCAAGGTAGCGCAAACTGCAAATGCCACCGTCCCTCAACATTAGCTGTTCTAGTTAGCGCTGATGGGACTTGCAGTCCGACAACAACTGGAGCCCCACACAATTTTCATCTTGAGAGAGAATTGTGGGATTGTTATGAAAAATGAAGAAGACTTAATTGAATATTATGACATCTGAAAGTGAGGAAATGAGAATACAATTTTACAACTTAATTTTAAGCACACTTCCTACCATGACAAGAAGGTTTCTGATGCTCAAAATGTTTTACATATCTTAACCTGACCTCTGGTCATGTTTTTGTTGTGTTGTTTTTTACTACAGGTTGAATGTCCCTTATCTTAAATGTCTGAGACCAGAAGTGTTTGGATTTTTTAAAAAATGTAGCATGTTGGCATAAAATAATATTCAAATGTGCACTAGTCTGTTTTAGTGAGCCTGTTACTTCCATCTTGACAATAGCTGACATCTCCCAATGACCTGTACTGTTTGCTGAGCTCTATCATTTGTATTTTGCCAGAAATGCTGTAACTACAAGATTATGTCTTTTTAAACAGCAAACAACTCCAGTTACATGCTATGCTGGTCACAGAGACCTCAGATAAGCATTACTACAAATGCGTTAGATCAGGAGTGCTCATTAGGTAGATCATGATCTACTGGTAGATTGCATAGGGCGTCCTGGTAGATCGCAGGCAGGGTGGTAGGAGGGCTCAGTCCCGCCCCGTCAGCTCTTGACGCCGCCCAAGTGCAGAAGGAAGTTGGACTGGATGGCCCTTGGAGGTCTCCTCCTATTCTAGGAACCCATTGTTGTTGTTATTATTATCAGAGGCTGATTGGCCATCTGTGAGGAATGCTTTGATTGTGTTTTTCCCTTATGGCAGATGGAGGTTGGACTGGATGGCCCTTGGAGGTCTCCTTCTACTCTAGGAACCTGTTGTTGTTGTTACTATTATTAGTAGTAGTAGTAGTAGCAGAGGCTGAATGAATATTATCATCATTATTATTATGAAAAAATTCAGGGGCTTATTATACTCACATTTAGTTGAATTCAGTCTTAAAATATATTATATGGCTCTCACTGAAATAAATTTCCAAATATTTTGCTTTTATGGCTCTCTGAGCAGTGGGTAGGTAGATCATTTTGACTTGGTTGTTTTATAAGTAGCTTGCATGCTGAAAAAGTGTGAGCACCCCTGCGTTAGATAGTGCTCACACACACTTTGTTTTTGACTGCATAATTTCTAAAGTTCTATAAAATACTGATGCTTGAAATAAAGTTTATCTATCTTGAGCAGTGCTGTGAGTAGATTGAATTGAAAGTAGTGCTGAGACTTGGTAGTTCCTTTGGCCAAAATTATTGATTGTTATCTATTTTCCTTCTTGGTCAGTTACAGGGCTCATCCCAGCCTTGTGTTCCATCTGGGAGATACTTTAGGACTGATATCTCATGTATACATATACATAATATTTTGAATATGGAGTCCAAATCTAATTACAAAATTCACGTAGGCCTCATTTATAACATGCATATTCCCTGAATGGAATTTCATACACAATTTTAAACATAATTTTGTGCATGAACCTAAGTTTGCTTACACTAAGCCATCAGAAAGGAAAGACATTGCTCTCTCAGCCACTCATGTTTATGATGGACTTCAGAGTTCTAGATCAGTGTTTCCCAACCAGTGTGCCATGAGCATGTCAGCGCGCCAGTGATGATGCGAAGCCAGGTCTGAACTTAAAAAGTTCTTTTATTCATTAAGTGAGCAAAGTAAAGCATTCTCTCATGGAGCAATTCAGCAGTCTGCACCTCATAGCAGATACAGCATGGCGACTGAACAGACAGTACAGTGTCTCTGTTATCTGTATGTTTACATAGCCGAAGGTCAAAACAGTGCTGGACTCTACTTCTGCTGTTTAACTCTATAAATGCCTGGTTACACAACACAGCATCTTATACAATGGTTGAATTGCAGAAACATTTGAAAATCACACTCTGACAGAGCAATCATCAGGTGCACCGTGGGAAATTGGAGATAGGAGAGAGAGAGAGAGAGAGAGAGAGAGAGAGAGAGAGAGAGAGAGAGCCCTCCTGTCCTACTAGGAAGCCCTAGCCGGGGCTCGATCCTTTGCCTGAGTCCCGCAAACACAGCCTTTACTCACCACTTGCCTTTTTTGGCTTCCTCCTCCCCTCTGTTCCTTCCTCAGCCTCTGAAGGGTTTGAACCGAAAGGCCTGGACTGCGTCAGGTGGAAAGAGCCACGTGGAGAGAGCAAAGATCCTGGATGGGAGTTCCCTGGGTCCCCCGGCTGCCTGGGGGCGGATCTACACCATAGCATTCATGCAGTGAGGCACCCCTTGGTCTTCCAGGGCTCAAGGCTGGGGAATCCCAGGATTTGCAGTTTGGGGAGGCTCAGGATGGTGTCAAACTACCACTCCCGCGATTCCCTTGCACTCAGCCAAGATGGGTGAAGGGGCATTCGGGACACAGGGTTGAGGCACCTTTAAGCAGGGGCCAAAAACTTATAGGGTTTGCTCACTTAAGGCAGGCATGGGCCAACTTGGGCCCTCCTTCCAGGTATTTTGGCCTACAACTCCCACCATTCATATATATATATATATATATATATATATATATATATATGCTGTATAAATTTATTAGCTGTACCCACCACGCATTGATGTGGCCAACCTTCCCTCCCTCTGCCTTTTCTCTTCCCTTCCTTCTCTCTTCCCTTCCTTCCTTCCTTTCCTTCCCTTATTGATGCATAAGAACACAGAGAGAGACTGACAGCTGTTGAGCAAGACCTTTGTGTGTGTCTTTCTGCCATTCCTGCCAGGATATCTATGTTGTGTTCATCGAAACGGGCCCAGGTTTCACACATTTAAAAACATATTAACTATATGTATTACTGTGTTAGAGTGTCATTTTGCGTCATTTTGGTTGGTGGTGTGCCCCAGGATTTTGTAAATGTAAAAAGTGTGCCGCGACCCAAAAAAAGGTTGGGAAACACTGTTCTAGATAATAGTTGCTCAACCTGTATTATTAATGGTACATCTACAAAAAGATTACCCCATATTTTACTGGGTGAACTGACAAACATGTTTCAAGATGGAACTCTTCAATGTACTGTATGTTTACAACTACAGTTGGATGTCTAGTATTCTTTCAAGAAGAGCAAGAATCACTGGATTTCAATTACATAATTTGCTCTTTGATCCAATAAATATATGAACTCATAAGCATTTAGGTTTGCACAATGTCCTCTGGTGTATCACCTCTTCAGACAGAGATTGTAAAGACTGCAACAGGTATCTAGACCAGCTTCATATCAGTAGAAGAAATCCACTGATAGTCAAGAAAACATTCCATCTCTGCAGAAAGGAGGCTTGCACCTTTTTTGATATACTGTCCTACATTAAGCTCATATCTTCTATATTCAGATGGAGGAAATGACAACAAAGTGCAGGTAGCGCCATTGGACCTACCCAAAATACACTTTCCTCTCCATGGTGGCAGAGGAAGCATCTTGCGATGCTTTCCCTCCACTTTGGGAGGAATGGGGGCAGGGCCAAGCCAGCATAATATGATGGTTCTCGCTCAGCAAGCCCCATTCAAGAGAGGGGAAAGGGGCTGTTTAAACCCCAATGTGATGAGATCATTAGACTTTGTCAATGTTTTATGAGCAGATGATAGTGGACAATTGTAAACATTCATGCCAGCGAGGGCTTTGTCTGGATCTTTGGCTCATTTATCAAAATTGGAATTTCTACCCAACATATATAAACTGCAACGAATAGCTAAAGCTATAGGAGCTAAAAGATGACATTTCATGAGACATTCCCATTGATTTTACTTGATAAGGAAATTACTATGGAAGCTTTTTAGTTATGAGGAAATATATGTATATATTGCCTCAGAAAATGCCGAAGGACAGAGCTCAACTGAAAGAGCAATATCTGTGTAACTGACAAAATAAAATGTCCTTCTAACATAATAATTCCATATATTACTTTATGAAAAAGAAATAAGTGTAGACCAGAAATTGTAATCCCCATTATTTAGAAAACCGGAGTTCAAATTCATGCCCAGCCATGGAAACCTTGGGCAAATCACACTCTCTGTCTCAGAGGACCACAATGGCAAATTCTCTCTAAACACATATTTCCTAGAAAACTCAGTAATACCTTCACCTTAGGATTGCCATAAGCCAGGATTGATTTGAAATCACACAACAATAAATGTAATTTTGTAAGGTGGGTCTAAATATATATCTGGGGGGATGCTAACCATATGCCACTTAGCAGGAAAATAGTTTAGAGTTCTACAAAGATAGAAAAAATATTTGACCTATTATTTTTTAAAAATATTATGCATCAGTGTGCTTTATAATTTTGGAAGACCTACTTGAATTCATAGAAAGCACATATGTCAACAGAAGTGATATCATCACCAGTGAGGCCAGCTAATAACCATTGCTACTTGCAGGTTCAATTTGACAAAAATATCATTTTCGTTTTCAAAAGAAGAAGGGAAAGAAATAACACTCCTGGTATGGAGCTCACAATAATCTGAGACACCTTTAAATGTGTTGCTTGAGAGTGACATATGGGTGCCTCTTCATTCATTACGACAACTCGTCAACCAGGGGAAGGTTTTTGGTTGTTTTCTTTTTCTTTCTTTCTTTTTTCCTTTTTTGCAGGATATGAAATCTAGCAGATAAGCATAAATGGGCTTGGTGTGAGAGATTTACACTAGGTGTCTTGCAGTCATAAATACACATGACCTTTTGGAGATTAATAACACTCAGAAAATGTGGCTACATATGTTGGGTTCCATATATATGATCTGCTTTGAATACCGCAGTAGGCCAAACCTGACATTAGCTTGGCAGTACAAGTTAAATGACACTTGGGAGAAATAAATTGCCAGGAACGGATGGAATGCCGAAATAATTACTTCAAATTACAGAAACAGAAACAGAATCTACTCTAATTCTAACTAAAATCTATCAACAAATATGGAAAACAAAAAAAAGTCTCACATATGAGAAATGTTCCTCAAGAAAGGTGACACCAAGGATTGCAGTAACCACAGGGCCATTGCATTAATCTCCCATGCAAGGAAATGGCTTCTGCAACAAAGTTTTATTACCATATATGAAGCAAGAAATGCCAGGTGTCAAATGTGGTTATAGGAAAGGAAAACACCAGGGATCATACTGCAAACATGCATTCTATAATGCAGCACATCCAAAAAACTTCAGAACAGAATCAGCCTGTGCTTTATAGATTACTAGCTTGTGCCAAGGTTGGTTCCTATTAGATGTTTATGTGGCTTGCAATAGTCTCAGGAACTTAGTGAAGGTGCTGCAAGTCCCACTGGCCATGGTCCATCCCCCTTCAAACAGCACCAGGATGTAGAGTGGGTCATGGGGGCTGTGTGTGTCACATTGGGTCTTGATCATTCTTTGGATGAGGGTTGCAGCGGTCTCGGAAGGTGAGTGAAGGTATTTCAAGTCTCATCATCTGTGGTCCACCCTCCTTGAAACAGCGCCAGGGTGTAGAGTGGGTCAAGGGGACTCTGTGTGCTAATTTTGGTGTGTAGTGGTCATTGGGTGAGGGCCGCGTTGTGAAGTGGGCCATTGGGCCCCTGTGTGGCAAGTTTGGTCCTAATCTGTCACTGCTGTGGGCTGCAGTGTCTAACTGCCTGAGGCCTTTCCTTTTCCCTCTGCATCGCCTTAGAATGTTGGAATGTGGATGGCCAATCGGAGTCCTTTATGCAAATACCATTTCAGTGGCAACCAATCCCCTCTGTCTGGGGCCGTAGAATGTTGGATTTCTGAGGCTGACCAATCAGAGTCCTTTATGTAAATAGTCCCTTAGTGGCAACCTATTGAAACGCTGTCACATATTCCTTGGCACCTCCACGCCTCCCAGAAAATGAACATTCCATTTCCAATGGAAAAAAACTGTCATTTGGCTAACTCAAGCATTCAGTTGCATTCTGTTTTGCTGGCCAATCAGAGTCTCAATGGCAACCCATTCCCTCTGTCTTTTGCCGTAGTGTGTTGGAGTTCTGAGGCTGGCCAATCAGAGTCCTTTATGCAAATAATCTGGTGCCTTAGAGTGTTGGAGTTCTGAGGCTGGCCAATCAGAGTCCTTTATGCAAATAATCCCACAGTGGCAGCCAATTGAAAAGCTGGAACATATTCCTCCACACCTCCCGCCCTCCACACCTCCGCAAACACTGACTTTTATTATATAAATAGATAGATAGCAAAGCCTTTCTGTCATTAGTCAAAACAGAGCCTGCAGTCAAGAAATAAGACAGACTATGAAGAAAGTAGACAAGATCCTGAAGTATAAAGATATATCATTGAATATTATGGTTAGGATTATCCAAGTATTTCCCTTTTCTATGTGAAAGCTGATAAGGAAAAATGAACTCATTTGAATGCTGTTGTTAGAGAAAAGTTCTAAATACTAAAAAACAAATCAATGGTTCCTAGAAGAAGTCAAGCCTGGACTTTCCCAGAAGCCAAGATGATTAAACTGAAACTATCATACTATATTACTTAGTAGGGTAGGAGCCCCCAGTTGTGCAATGGGATAAACCCTTGTGCTGGCAGGACTGCTGACCAAAAGGTCGGTGGTTCGAATCCAGGGAACGGAGTGAGCTCCTGGCTGTCAGCTCCAGCTTCCCACGTGGGGACATGAGAAATGCCTCCCACAGAATGGTAAAATATCTGGACATTCCCAAGGCAACGTTCTTGCAGATGGCCAATTCTCTCACATCAGAAATGACTTGCAGTTTCTCAAGTCACTACTGAAACACACCAAAAAACTTAATAGAATGAAAGGCAATAAAACATATTACTCTACCCTAGTCCACAATTATGGGCCAGCTTTGAAAATAATCTATTACAAACTACTACTATGCAGAGAACTGACTAATCAGGTGATATAGAGGATTGTTAAACATCTCTCAGCCATAAGGGACTAAGTATTGATGCTGTAATAGATCCTCAGAAGATTTTGGGAACAGTTTTCATACGGAGAATAAGACAATATTTCTGGGAGAGAATGAGGGTGTTCATTTCTAACTGTTCTTTTTCTTCCTGCTGTTAAGAACTTGATCAGAGACCTGTTAACCTTATAGGCAGTTGCTCCCACATAAGTAAGCTGTCCAAATATTTTGGTCCTTCAGGTGGATCCAAGAAGAAACCAACACCTGGAACATCATTTCAGCTGCTCAGAAGAAGTATTTGACCATCAGGATTCTCCAGACCGGAGAGGTGAAACCAGGAACAGTGCTCTCAGACTATTGGGTTGGATTACTGGCTGGGAATGTTTGTCCCTATTTTGCAGATAGAATTCAGTACCTTGGATAGCAGCTTAAAAATCAGTCTAAAAACTTAAAGTGGATTCAATGGTCCATTGACACAATTTGGATTTACAGTTACCCTATGAATGAGAGCTCTATAAGAGCCCTGCTCATTGACTGTCCTGCTCAAGTCTTGGAAATAAAAGGATGAGGTTTCCTTTGTTGGATCAACCCACCTGTAATGCGCTCTTCCTCTTATCCTACTGCCATCCACTTTACCAAGCATTAGCATCTTTTCCTATGAGTCATTAATCTTGCCCTATGTCCAAACCTTCAGTTGAATCACCCTCAAGTCTAATTAGAGTTTTGGATTGGTTTCCCCCAGCCGCCAAAACCCATTCATTTGTCCATAACCATGTTGCTACCAGGGACCGTCGTGGAATAGTGGGTTAAACCACTAAGCTGCAAAACTTGCTGGCTGGAATGTCAGTAGTTCAAATCTGTGGGACAAGGTGAGCTCCCGTTGTAAACCACAGCTTCTGCCAACCCAGCCATTTGAAAATATCCAAATGTGAGCAGATCGATAGGTACCACTTCGGCGGGAAGGTAATGGTGCTGCATGCCATTTACAATGCTGACCTAGGAGGAGTCAAGGGACAATGCTGGCTCTTCAGCTTAGAAATTGAGATAAGCATCGCCCTCGAGACTAGACCTAATGTCAAGGGAAAACCTTAACCTTTACTATGTTACTACCAATATCTAAACAAAAGAGGTAAACCTAAAAATGTTAGATTGCACAAATAATTCTTGGGTTGTGTGCTTCTTAAACCAGGCTTAAACTAGGCTTCAGATTACCCTGCCCTTCAGATTACCCTGCCCTTCAGATTACCTTACCCTTCAGATTACCCTGCCCTTCAGATTACCCTGCCCTTCAGATTACCCTGCCCTTCAGATTACCCTGCCCTTCAGATTACCCTGCCCTTCAGATTACCCT
This sequence comes from Anolis apletophallus, assembly GCA_030556195.1. Lineage (NCBI taxonomy): Eukaryota > Metazoa > Chordata > Lepidosauria > Squamata > Anolidae > Anolis > Anolis apletophallus. The sequence continues at coordinate 60,740,020 of JARBWK010000009.1, forward strand.
ACCCAGATTACCTTACCATTTTCAGATTACCCTGCCCTTCAGATTACCCTGCCCTTCAGATTACCCTACCCTTCAGATTACCCTGCCCTTCAGATTACCCTGCCCTTCAGATTACCCTGCCCTTCAGATTACCCTGCCCTTCAGATTACCCTACCCTTCAGATTACCCTGCCCTTCAGATTACCCTACCCTTCAGATTACCCTACCCTTCAGATTAACCTACCCTTCAGATTACCCTACCCTTTAGATTACCCTGCCCTTCAGATTACCCTACCCTTCAGATTACCCTGCCCTTCAGATTACCCTGCCCTTCAGATTACCTTGCCCTTCAGATTACCCTGCCCTTCAGATTACCCTGCCCTTCAGATTACCCTTACCCCCTTCAGATTACCTTACCCTTCAGATTACCCTGCCCTTCAGATTACCCTGCCCTTCAGATTACCTTACCATTCAGATTACCTTACCCTTCAGATTACCCTGCCCTTCAGATTACCCTGCCCTTCAGATTACCCTGCCCTTCAGATTACCCTGCCCTTCAGATTACCCTGCCCTTCAGATTACCCTGCCCTTCAGATTACCCTGCCCTTCAGATTACCCTGCCCTTCAGATTACCTTACCATTCAGATTACCTTACCCTTCAGATTACCCTGCCCTTCAGATTACCTTACCCTTCAGATTACCCTGCCCTTCAGATTACCTTACCCTTCAGATTACCCTGCCCTTCAGATTACCCTGCCCTTCAGATTACCCTGCCCTTCAGATTACCCTGCCCTTCAGATTACCCTACCCTTCAGATTACCCTGCCCTTCAGATTACCCTACCCTTCAGATTACCCTGCCCTTCAGATTACCCTGCCCTTCAGATTACCTTACCCTTCAGATTACCCTGCCCTTCAGATTACCCTGCCATCTTTCAGGATTCAAAGATTTCATCCTGCTTGGGAATAGGGAAGGGGGGAGCAGAAAATCATGTCCACTCACTGCTGATATATCAATTGCACCAGAACCGATAGTTGAATAGCAGTGATGTTGCTACCATTAATAGCATTTTCCATTAATGGAATGGAAGCGCAATGAAACAATGGGAAAGATACAATGTCATGGGATTTCAGTGCATAGGATCCACACACATACACACTATCTCGATGCTTTAGAAAAAGGAATCAGTTCATCTTAGATGTTTCATGTGTAAACATAAAAGAAATTCAGACTCATGTTCATAGAAAAATCCTAGGTAGTCATCACACACAGAAAATTGGCTTTTAAAGGATTGAGAAGTTCTTGTTACTCAAAAGCTGACATTTCAAATGAGACTAGCTGGGCAGACAAATATGAAGAATGACTTTCTAGCAGAATGGTATCAGCTAATAATGTATTTGGAAAAGCCTATTCAGTCTTATTTACCCTGGGAAAGTATACGCCTGTATTGATTGTACTATACCGATGTTCAAAAGATAATTGAAGAGAGAACTGTTGTATAAACACCTGCACTTCCCTGTAGGGAACGTTATTTCCATTTCATTTCTTTTCGGTTCTGAAGTTGTATACACACATTTCTCTACAGTACTTGAGTGCCTCTCTGGTTTTTAAAAGGAAACACAAAAGATATCTCCAGGTATAGCTTTCATTCTACAATGAATCAGGGAACATTATATAGGGATTTCATCTGATTTCCTCCAAAGCTGTACCATGAAGGTCCTACAAATGGTCAACACTGGAAAGGGGACTTCACAGGAGAAAAGATGATAGACAATGAACATGCAAAGTAATTCTAGAAAATACGAACAGGAAAATATAATAGCTGAGACAGAAAGAAGAAAATCAGAACGCAGCCACTAATAATAGCCAACCATTTCTTACTTATTGGCAAAAAGATTTCCGATTTCTATATTCAGCATTACAGTGATCCACTTTTATGCATGTTTTCATTTATGTGTTACATTTCCTTGCAGAAACAATCTACTTTGCCTAACCCAGTGTGGCAAATGGCATAATTAACGTTGCCATCAAAGAAATTGGGAGAACATCCAGTTTAGGAAAGCTGGTGCATATGGAGTTCCCTTGTCCATATTTCCTCATAGGAAGCCTGTGAAATAGGGTATATTGAGAAATAGATAGTTCCCAAGTTACTCAATTAGCTTTTTAACTGAGCAGGGGCTCATTCATTGGCCAGAATCCAGTTGGAGTACTTTGGTAGTATAAATCTAGTAGGACAAGAGGTTGAAATTCTAGAGATTGCAAATGTGCTAATAATTTCATAAGAAGACATGCTCTTCTCTCCCCCTCTTTTTAGATTTGGCAGGTGGAGAACTAAATGTTTGATGCACAGCTAATATATTCAAGTCAATAGCAATGTACAATTAATTGAGATCCAATATAACCATGATGGTACATTATTATTATTATTATTATTATTTCCTCTCCATTGGCACCCCTTGTTGTGGGGGAGAGGCTTGCGTACCCTAATGAAGTTGTGAGCTATGCTGGCGGTGGCATAATAGCCACCTGTAGGGCCTTCCATGCCAGTCAGATCACAACCGAAGGGTCTGACAAAGAGCGTCAATGAGGAGGATGGGCTCTCTAGCCTTTTGGCAACCATCCTAAGAGAAGGAAAACTCTAATTTCAAACCCGGGCAGATGGTGCTCATCTAACCCTGTAAAGTCAACCATCTAGAGAAGGAAACTCAAATCAAACCTCGCTGCCACTGTCCTAAGCTTGCTAGGCCCCAGCAGACGAACCTTTGGTTTAAAGGGTGAGGCCAGTTTTATGCATTCTGTGCTCCACCAGAAAAATCCATTGCACAGGCTCGAAGGACACATCCAACCTCCGAATCATCAACGTGCTCATAGAAAGCGGGGGATGAGTCCTTCCTGAATCTTCATTCACAAAGAAAAGCCAAGAAGATTATTATTTACTACATTTATATGCTGCCCTTCTCACCCCGAAGGGTACTCAAGCCGGCTTACAAGATAGAATTATTTCAGATTTGTGCGCTGTTTTCTTTGGACTTCATTCTGGTCTTGATGTAATACAATTAAGACACAAGGAGTCATTCGATAGGTGTTGCTATGGCCGGGCAGCTAGGCCATTGAAGTACTCTCACCATGAGGTGTAAGGCAGCAGGGCCAATGAGGTGTTGTCATGACCCCGCACAGGTGTTGCTATTTAGTAGGTAAAGCTAAAGGTTGTCCCCTGACATGAAGTCCAGTCGTGTCTAACTCTGGGGGTTGGTGCTCATCTCCATTTCTAAGCCGAAGAGCCAGCGTTGTCCATAGACACCTCCAAGGTCATGTGGCTGGCATGACTGCATGGAGCACCGTTACCCAAGGATAAAACGTATGAGAGCCAGTGAGGTTTGATAGTCTGGGTACTGGACTAGGACTCATTTTCAAATCAGTATTGGATTATTTCACAGGAAGAAGCTGTAATAGAGAGAAGTAGGTATTAGAACAGGACTTTCTTAAGTATGATTAATCAACTTCATAAGATGTGCTTTTATAATAGAATTTTTATAATAGAATCAACTGATGGGCTAGACAATTTCCAGGCTCTTATTGGCTCTGAACATTGTAGCTGTTTTCCCAATGTGTTTGAAGTTACAGTGACAAGGATCTTAGGGCCCCTTCCACACAGCTGTATAAAATCTGCATTGAACTGGATTATATGGCAGTGCTGACTCAGATAATCCGGTTTAACGCAGATACTGTGGATTATCTGCCTTGATATTCTGGATTAAATTTATTTATTATTTATTTGCTTTGCTTCTAGACCGCCTCTCTCAGCCCGAAGGCGACTCGATGCGGTGTACAAATAGCAGGAACTGCTCAAGACAAACAAATCAACAATTATCAATACAATTTCAACATATACAATTTAACATTTAACGTTAAAAACACAATATCAGCGTCTCGTTATTAAGTCGATTTCCAGTTGCGTCGTCGTTCCTTAGGTCTCTATTTGATAATCATACTTCATTTGCAAATGCCCGGTCAAATAGCCAGGTCTTGACCTTCCTCCGAAATGTCAGGAGGGAGGGGCTAATCTGATGTCATTTGGAAGGGTGTTCCAAAGCCGAGGAGCCACCACTGAAAAGGCTCTGTCTCTCATCCCCACTAATCGTGCCTGCGAAGCAGTCGGGACCGAGAGCAGGGCCTCTCCGGATGATCTTAAGCATCTTGAAGGTTCATAAAAATGATTGTGTGGAAAATGATTAAATGATTGTGTGGAAGGGCTCTCTGTTGCCAACTTTTTAAAAGACAGTTTAAGGGCCCTTCCACACAGCCATATAACCCAGAATATCAAGACAGATAATCCACAATATCTTCTTTGAACCAGATTATCTGAGTCCGCACTGCTATATAATCCAATGTGGATTTTATACAGCTATGTGGAAGAGGCCAAAGTCACACTCTCTTGGCCTTATAGGAAGGTGCTGGTGGAGCTCCTACATTGCCAAGAAAATCTCAAAACAGGTTTGCATTGAGTCATGGCAGTTAAAGTGGTGTCAAATTGCATTAATTCTACACAGGAGGTGCACCCTAAGTTTGTTTTTGGGTCAATTGCAACTGTGATTCTTTGTGACAGTTGCAGTTGACGTAAGTTAGAAAAACTCTGAAGGCAAATGACAACAAACAAAAATGTAGTAAGAAAATAGATTGTCATGGTGATCTAATATTATAATTATTGATTTTTTTAACGCTAGCGATCTACTTTACAATTGAAATCAAACCCTCCATATCCACAGATTCAATAATCCACATCTTGATAGCATTTTTAATCCAAATCTTAATTTTGCTATTTTATATAAGGGGCACCATTTTACTACACACCATTGTATATAAGAGGGGCTTGATTTTCCATGGATTTTTGTATCTATAGGCAGTCCTGGAACCAAACCACAATGGACACTAAGAGCCCACTGTATATATTCAGAAAATACAGTATATTCAGAAAATAAAGAAAGAGGAAGAAGGAAAAGTTGTTGAAATGTCTATGAGAATTAAACATGTCTCTGTCTACCAATGGATGGACAAAGAAGCGGGAAATGTCAGACCCTGGAAGCAGCCACTGAGAAGGACCTCTTCCATTCTTCCACTAACTATGTCTTTGGGAATAACTCCTTCTGAAGATCTCAGCGCCCAGGCCGACCTTTATTGGAAAATAAAGTCCTTCAAACAGACAGTGTCCTCTCCATACAGCTAGAGTGAAGGCTTTGTTGCAGAAATCCCAACAAAAACAACAATACTGGAAACTAACATTTTTTCTTATTCAGTGGACTTTTTGGGCCCAATCTTTTTTAGGAGCATTCTCAAGAGAACAAAAATGCCATTTACCATCAGACGGGAAAAAGAAGAAGCCATTTCCAAGGTTTTAGAGCTGCTTGACAAAAGATATTTATTGGCTTTCAAAGTTTGATGTTACCTGGTATGAATTTTGTGATAGGAAACTATGAAACAACCCATTTCCTTTTCCAGGGCATAAAACACCTGACAATTTGATACAGAATATTGAGTTGTTGAAGATTCTTCCAATAACTTCCTTGCAACCTAAAATCTGCACCAAAAAATTGTGCTAAATACAATACGACCCTCCACCACCACCCCATATATGCAGAAGGTAAGTAGTGCTCAGATTTCGCCTAGACATGTGAAACCACGAATAATCCTATAGAAATGGAAGCACTCTGGTCCAGGAATACCATAGAGTTGAGCTGGCAGACCGAGAAAATGTCTAGAGATGAACATATTTTATTGGACCCATTAAACCAGTGTTTCCCAACTTTTTTTGAGCTGCGGCACACTTTTAACATTAAAAAAAATCCGGGGGCACACCACCAACCAAAATGACACAAAATTACACTCTAACACAGCAATACATATAGTTAATATGTTTTTTAATGTATTTATACACTCAGTGTGAAACCTGGACCTGTTTCAATGAACACAACAAAGATATCCTGGCAGGAATGGCAGAAAGACACAAACTTCCCACACAGAACTCCCATAACCAAGAGAAAATACTATAAGAGTTTGGTGGGCATTGACCTTGGGTTTTGGAGTTGTAGTTCACCTATATCCAGAGAGCACTGTGGACTGAAACAATGTTGGATCAGGACCAAACTTGGCATGGATACTCAATATGCCCAAATGTGAAGACAGATGGAGTTTGGGGAAAATAGACCTTGACATTTGGGAGTTACAGTTTCTGGGATTTATAGTTAACACACAATCAAAGAGTATCCTGAACTCTTGCAACAATGGAATTGAACCAAACTTGGCATATTGAACTCCCATTACCAACAGAAAGTACTGAAAGGGTTTGCTTGGGAACTGACCTTGAGTTTGGAAGTTGTAGTTCACCTACACCCAGAGAGCACTGTGGACTCAAACAATGTTATGTTATGTTGTTGTTTGTTTTCTATCCAGAATCTACACTGCCGCTTCTGCCACCATTTTGATCCGAGGGGGCAGCGTGAGCATGTTCAGGAGGGGAGGGGGGAGAGAGGAAGACGTGGCCCGTGCAGGCACTACTGCGCAGACTCGCCCCAGAGCAAAGCGAGCAGAGCGAGGCTGGGAAGAAGGGAGCCTGAGTGGAGAAGAAAAAGTGTTTTGCAGGAGGGGGAAGAAAGGGGATTGGAGGTTCCAATTTCCCACGGCACACCTGATGATTGCTCACGGCACACTAGTGTGCCATGGCACACTGGTTGGGAAACACTGCATTAAACCATGGATAACTGTCCCATGGGTACAGGAGTCTTCTGTACAGTGACAATGCAGTCAGAGGTCCCCTGTCTTTTAAAAAGTTGGTCCTTGTCACTGTGACTTAAAAAAACACCTGCAACAATGTTAAGAACCAAAAAGGGGGAAATAGTCCTCTAGCCCATTAATTGTTTCTATTATAAAAAATTATCTATTATAAAAGCATGTCTCTTGAAGATGATTAATCTCTCTTAAGCAAGTTCTGTTCTAACACGACTCCTCTCTATTACAACTTCTTCCTGCAATTGACTCAAAACCGGAAGGCGAAGGGGAAAGCATAATGGATCAATGTGACTGTCAGGAGAATTACAAATGGGTTAGGTAGCATGAAAATCCCATAATAATCAAGCAACCACATCTTTGTCCGTTGTTGTTGACTACCTTCAAGTCAACTTTTAAAAAAATTACTGTGAACAACAAGATTAATTTTACATTTTGATAAAAAAAATTCAAGTAACAAAACAAATATAAGTATAGAAAAGGGGGAAGAAAGGGGGAAATAAAAAAGAAAAATGTGCAGAAAAATAAAAAAGTGACAAAAGAATTTTGTCTTTGATTTCCATCTATTCCTCGGTGTACCTTTCTGTCTTCATCATCCTGTCTTTATTCTATCTCTTTACATTCCCCAGTCTAACCTTTGAATGACTCAAAAACTTCTGTTTTAATGTCCGGTTTCCTCTTCTATATTGTTAGTTCTATTTTTAATTGCTTAGAATAGTCTTTTACTAGGTCCTAGTTTGTCTGTTTTTTGGGTAATCCTTGATTTGGTGTTATTCAATATGTAATTCTACCCATACACCTTATTTCTAGTATCTTGTTTTGCCAGCCCTCTATCGTAGGCACTTCTTTAAGCCCCCAGTTCCTCTCATACACTATCCTTGATGCCATGCATAAATAATTAAACAGGGTCTATTTAATTTTTTTCCTCGTCTAAATCCAATATAACTAGTAAAAATATTCAGCTTCCATTTTCATTCTAATTTTTAGTATTTTTTGAATTTCTCGATAAATGTCAATCCAATATATTTTTGCTTTTTCACATGTCCACCAGGTATGGAAAAAAGTACCTATCTGGTGGTTACATTTCCAACATTTGTTTGAGATATTTTTATAACATTTAGATAATTTTTGCAGAGTGATGTCAACTTTGACCTATGTGGACCCCTATGAATAAAATACCTCCAAGTCCTTTTGTCATCAATGACTGTCCTTCTCAGGTCTTCCAGACTCAGGCTGTGGCTCTTTTGATAGTTAATCCATCTAGAAGAGGCATGGGGAAACATTGGCCATCTAGGTGTTTTGGACTTCAACTCCCACAATTCTTAAAAGCCTCAGGCCGCTTCCTTTCCCCCCTCAGCCACTTAAGCCTGAGACTGTTAGGAATTGTGGGAGTTGAAGTCCAAAACTAGATGGTCAATGTTTCCCCATGCCTGATCTATCAGTTTATCATCAGTTTATTCTTTGTTAATCGCCCTCTATCCAAGATGCTCCAGGCAATTTACATAAAAGGATAAAAACATTGAAACATACAAATTAAAATCAGAAATTATAGATCAAAGGCTCTGCTAAAAAGCCAGATCTTAAGTGCCTGTGTAAAAGGACATAAATCACACATGGTTGTCAAGTATGGAGGCAAAGAGTTCCATAGGATGGGGGCAGTGACAGAAAAGGCCCTGCATCTCGTACTTTCAAGATGCACTTCTCTGGGACCCGGAACGTACAGTAGGTTTTGTTGGGAGTAACGTGGCGACCACTGTTGATGAAAGGGGGAGAGGCGGTCTCTAAGTTACGTTGGCCCCTGGCCATACAAGGCTTTGAAGGTCAAAACCAGCATCTTGTACAGGGCCCGGTGCTCAGTTGGGAGCCAATGAAGTTGTTGCAAAGTTGGTGTAATATGGCATTTTATGGATGTTTTTGCAAGTAACCTGGCTGCCGCATTCTGAACTATACGAATCTTCTGGGTCGTTGCTAATGGAAGGCCAACGTACAGATCATTGCAATAGTCCAGCCTGGATGTAACTGTAGCATGGATGACTGTTGCCAACGCCTCTCCTGAAAGGTATGGTGCTAATTGCCTTGCTTGACGAAGATGGGAAAAGGCCTGTTTGCTGACAGCAGCGATCTGAACCTCCATAGTCAGCTGTGGGTCCAAGACAACACCCAAACTCTTGGCAGTAGAGGATGGAGATAGGGGTGCAAAAGTGGGTAGTGGCTGCATCATTCCTACGAGGCGGCCAGGCCACAAGATCTCAGTCTTGGCCGGTGTAAGGACATTCAACTGTGGTCAGGTGGTTTTCTTAGTCCACCCTTACCACCAATTTATATAAAGACTCCTTTTATTTCCACTTGCTGCCACCATATAATGTAATAAGTATTCACACAGGTCAACTTTCCCACTGACCTACCGATTACTGTGTCAGGGCAGGGTATCCTTCTAACCCAGGGGTGGGGACACCTGGCGGACCGTAATTTGCCCACCCCTGCTCTAACCCAAACTCCCACTGACACTATTTGTTAACTTTCGCTGCCACCATTCACTATACTTGGCTACCGACTAGGAAGAAGTTGTTTTCGAGACTTGTGGGTGAAGGAACTATGCGGGAGGATATCTTTGTTAAAGAACTATAAAGTTTATTCAAACTGTGTTCTAAGCGTGGGGGTTTCAGAGATCAAAGCTAAGTAGGTTACAGTATCTTATTAGAGGCACATATCTTAAGTTTACAATAAACTAACTGTGAAGATACAAGTTGATACTATATAGCTGCACTCCCAGAACCTGCTTAAGAGCAGTCTTTACACTAACTGCTTGTCCTAAAAACCAACAGCTATCCTAGCAGTTCAAACACAGCTTTTCTTCTACTCTCTCTCAGAGTAGAGTCAGAGTCTTTTTTTAAAAACCCGCTGACAGCTGGTTAAAATGGACTCTCTAACTCTCTCCTTCGACTTTCGCTGTCAACTCCCAACTGCTAAAGTTTGAATTCCAAGATTCTAAGGCCAGTTGCAGGCTCCGCCTCCTGTTTCCAAGGTAACGGAAACCCTGGGAGGTTCTGCACACTAATATCTCTGTTAACCCTTTAGGGTTTGCTAAGTTTTACCCCCCTCTCTCTCTCTCTCTCTCTCTCTATATATATATATATATATATATATATATATCTCAACCATATTAAAAACTTGTAATAAAGAAATATGACTTCACCACAGTCGAGTTCACCTTCAGTCTGCTAGCACACAGGCAGTTTGACATGGCCTCGAGACATAAGATGAAGTTGTCCGGTACTGAGGTTGCTCCAGGTTCTAAACGTAGAAGGAGCTGGGTGTCGTCCGCATATTGGTAGCATTCCAGACTGTGATCTAGAACACTGCTTCTCAAACTGTGGGTCCCGACCCCAAATAGCTCAAGCTTTGGCAACACTAAAAGGTTTTTTAATGCCACCAATTTACACAAATCCGTTCACAGTGAGGTGCTATGCTTACAGTGGACTCTGCAGAAAATGCTTCAGTTCTACTCTACAAAAAGGAAAATCAGTTTGTTCAGCAAGCCTTGGAAATGCTGATCTATTATCAGTAGGTGTTTGATTTTTATACCGATATACCTGGGGTCACATACTTTATTTTCAGGCAGAACGGGGTCACCAGTGGAAAAAGCTGAAGAAGCCCTGATCTAGAATATGGTCTTCCTTCTTTTCTGATGCACTTTCACAAGCATTATAATAGGCCCTTTAGATCAGTGCTGTCCAACTTCTGGCGGGTCCAGGGCCGGATAAGAGGTCACTGATGACCTGCGGGCCACTCGGCCCCGCCCCAGGCCCCGCCCCCCAGCCCAGGCCCCGCCCCTCCTAAAGCCGCCGAAAAGGAGGAGTAAGGCGGCGCCAAGGCAGCGTCACAGGCCTGGCATGACGCGCTGCTCTTGGCACCGCCTACTCCTCCTTTTGGCGCCCCTCCCTTCCTAGGCCGGGGAGCCGCCAAAAGGAGGAGTAGGCGGTGCCAAGAGCAGCGCGTCACGGCAGGCCTGTGACGCGCTGCTCTTGGCGCCGCCTTCTGCTCTGTCGGCTCCCCTGTCCTAGGAAGGAAGGGGGCGCCCGGGCAGAAGGCGGCACCAACGGCAGCGCGTCACAGGCCTGGCGTGACGCGCTGCCCCTGGCACCGCCGCTCCTCCTTTCGGCACCCCCCGCCCGTCCTAGGCCAGGGGAGCCGCTGTGACGCGCTGCCGTTGGCACCGCCTTCTGCCCTTTTTCGGTGCCCCCCCTCCCTTCCTAGGTAGGGGGGGGGGCGCTGAAAAGGAGGAGCTAGCTCTCTTCCTCCTCCCTGCCCCGCCTCCCCCTCCCCCCCGGCCGCCATTTTTTTAAAAAAAATCGATTTTTTAAAAAATTTAAAAATGGCGGCTGAGGGCATAGGTGGGGCCGTGTCCAACAGGCTACGGGGCCGGATCCGGCCCCGGGGCCGCCAGTTGGACAGCCCTGCTTTAGATCATCTGAGCTTTTGTTCCAAGGACACCAATATCTATGGGTGTAGCAAAACAGGACCCCTTTTATAAAATGGCAAAATCAAGGTTTGCTTTTGTTTTGTTTTTGGGGGGAGAATATTTTAAAGCTGTTGATGGTTAGATCCACTGATGCAGAATTGGGACATCTAACATGAGACCAAGCCCAAATGAGTTGACTTTCTTCCTAGCCCAGACTGCGGTCCTCATCCATAACTATCCGAAAGAGCTGTTTGGCTAGGATTTGTTTCAAAATATGCAAATAAAGGTATCGCACATTCTTTAAGGCAGTTTATGGAGTTGCTAAAGTTGTTATGCTTGTTAATAGCTTAGTCTCTTGTTTGAAATTAATAGTTTTTTACTGTTTTGCATAATTGGAGGAAATACAGGAGCTGCGGTGGCGCAGTGAGTTACACCTTTGTGCTGGCTTAACTGCTGACCGGGAGGTCGGCAGTTTGAATCTCCAAGACAGTGTGAGCTCCCATCTGTCAGAGAAACCTCCACAGGATGCTAAAACATCTGGGCTTCCCCTGGGTAACATCCTTGAAGGCGGCCAATTCTCTCACACCGGAAGCAACTTGCCGTTTCTCAAGTCGCACCTGAAACAAAAAAGGAGAATATAGTCCTAACGTGTTGTGGCCTGGTAATTTATGCAGTACAATTATCATCATCATCATCATTATCATGACACTACGTAACAAAATTTTGGGGGAAATCTGCTCCTGGTATGAAAGTGTTATTTCCTGTTTTATTGTTGTAACCTAAAGCTCTAACCCAGACCTTAGAGGGAAATTGGCTGTCTTAGTTTACACTGTAGAACAGTGCTTTGCAACCTTCCTAATGCCACGACTCCTTAATACAGTTCCTCATGTTGTGGTGACCCCCAACCATAACATTATTTTCATTGCTACTTCGTAACTGTAGTTTTGCTAGTTATGAATCGTAATATAAATATCTGATATGCAGGATGTATTTTCATTCACTGGGCCAAATTTGGCACAAATACCCGATAAGCCCAAATTTGAATACTGGTCGGGTTGGGGGGGTGTGTGATTTTGTCATTTGGGAGTTGTAGTTGCTGGGATTTATAGTTCGCCTACACTCAAAGAGCACTATGAACTCCACCAATGATGGAGTTGAACCAAATGTGGCACAAAGAACTCCCATGACCAACAGAAAATACTGGAAGGGTTTTGTGGGCATGGATCTTGAGTTGTGGAGTTGTAGTTCACCTACATCCAGAGAGCACTATGGACTCAAAGAATGATGGGTCTGGACCAAACTTGGCACAAATACTTAAGATGACCAAATGTGGAGTTTGGGGAAAACAGACCTTGACATTTGGGAGTTGGAGTTGTTGGGATTTATAGTTCACCTACAATCAAAGAGCATTCTGAACCCCACCAATGATAGAATTGGGCCAAACTTGTCATTTGGGAGTTGTAGTTGCTGGGATTTATAGTTCACCTACAACCAAAGAGCATTCTGAACTCCACCAATGATAGAATTAGGCCACACTTGTCATTTGGGAGTTGCAGTTGCTGGGATTTATAGTTCACCTACAATCAAAGAGCATTCTGAACTCCACCAATGATAGAATTAGGCCAAACTTGTCATTTGGGAGTTGTAGTTGCTGGGATTTATAGTTCACCTACAATCAAAGAGCATTCTGAACCCCACCAATGATAGAATTAGGCCAAACTTGTCATTTCGGAGTTGTAGTTGCTGGGATTTATAGTTCACCTACAATCAAAGAGCATTCTGAACCCCAACGATAGAATTGGGCCAAATTCCCACAAAGAACCCCCATGAACAACAGAAAATACTGTGTTTCCTGATGGTCTTTGGTTGAAAATAGAATAAGTTGTAGAATAAGTGCATTTTGGCACTACTTTAACTGCCACTGCTCATTGCTTATGGCATCCTACGAGGTGTACTCTAATGAGGCAGCAGCCCTCCTGGGCAGAGGAGTCCAAAGAACTTTCCAAACTACAACTCCCATGATCCCATCGCATTGAGCTCCTGGCAAGCGCGTGAAGCGTTAAAAGGGAGCCCGCCCCGCGTTGCATGCCGGGAGTCGTAGTCGCAGCGATTCCAGCCAATCGGTGGCTCTTCCTCTTTCTTTCTCCTGATGGCTGCTTCCAGGAAGGTAATGCTTTGCTTGCCTGTGGAGCCCTCCTTTCTGCACAAGCCTCCTCTGCCTCCAAGAGAGCTTAGATTTCCTGAGCTGTGTTCTAAGTGTTGTTGCTGTTATGGTTGTTACTTTTGAATGAGAAATGCCTACCCAACTCCTGCTTCTGCCCTTTTAAGAGCTTGATCTGAACCAGGTGATAATCTCCTTGGACTGACCCATAAGGATTTGTTTTCTCAGCCATACTGTTTGATATTGTTTACAATTGTGTTTGTTTTTATATTTGATCTGATGTTTTTAATTGTGTGCTCTATTTGTAATTTTTTGTAATGGTTGGTGGGGTATAAAAATAAAATTATTATTATTATTATTATTATGGAGAGGCACTATCCACAATGCTGCGGCCTCTTTCGAGAAGACATGCCGAATGGGTCTCGAAGAGAAACGACAACGCAGAAAGAACCGCAACTTGGAAACAACATCCCCCAAGGAGACTTTCTGCTGTGCTTTCTGCAACCGAACTTACCTATCTCAGATTGGCCTTTTTAGTCATCAAAGCGCTTGTAAAAAGTCCTTCCTAAGAATCTTCGTTCACGAAGTAATGCCGAGAGAGATTATTATCCACTGAGCTTCTTTTTCGTGTTTTCCTTCCTGTGGTAGGCATTGCTCCGGATGACTGCATAGTTTCCAAGGCCCCAATGCTGAAGAAGGAATAAATAATACCCCAAAGCAGGATTACCACAGGTAAGAAGGCCCAAGGAAAGAGAAAACATGTAGGTTTGTGTGTCCGTTGCTTTAAGGCAGGCATGGGAAAACTTGGGCCCTCCCGGTATTTTGGACTTCAACTCCCACAAATCCTAGCAGCCTCAGACCCCTTCCTTTCCCCCCTCAGCCACTTAAGGGCCTGATGCTGTTAGGAATGGTGGGAGTTGGAGTCCAAAACACCCGGAGGGCCCAAGTTTGCACATGCCTGCCTTAAAGTGAACCTGCCTCTTTCCATTTCAGAACCAGGTCCCAGATCTCTCTCTCTCTCTCTCTCTCTCTCTCTCTTTTCTTTGGTGATCTACTCTTTGAGTTGCGACTGCCGATGTAAACTCACAAGCGCTCTCTCTCTAAATCTGAGGTCGCCTTGTGATTCCTCCACCAGCCAGAAGACCATCTTCAGCCGCATCTCTCTCTCACTCTCTCTTTCTCTCTCTCTAAATCAGAGGTCGCCTTGTGTTCAAGAGCGATCCACACCTTTGAAAGGCTTCCCCATCATCTATCGCAGTGCTGTCCAACTTCTGGCGGGTCCAGGGCCGGATAAGAGGTCACTGATCACTCGGCCCCGCCCCCAGGCCCCGCCCCCAGCCCAGCCCCCTCCTAAAGCCGCCGAAAAGGAGGAGTAGGCGGCGCCAAGAGCAGCGCGTCACAGGCCTGGCGTGACGCGCTGCTCTGGCACCGCCTACCTCCTTTTCGCGCCTCCTCCCTTCTGGGCCGGGAGCCGCCGAGGAGGAGTAGGCGCCAAGAGCAGCGCGTCACGCCAGGCCTGTGACGCGCTGCTCTTGGCGCCGCCTTGCCCTTTTTCGCGGCTCCCAGCCTAGGAAGGGAGGGGGGCCGAAAAGGAGGAGTAGGCGGTGCCAAGGGGCAGCGCGTCACGCCAGGCCTGTGACGTGCTGCCGTTGGCGCCGCCTTCTGCCCATCGGCGCCCCTCCCTTCCTAGGTAGGGAGGGGGGGCGCCGAAAAGGAGGAGCTAGCTCTCTTCCTCCTCCCTGCCCCGCCTCCCCCCCCCCCCCGGCCGCCCGTTTTTTTAAAAAAATCGATTTTTTTCCAACAGGCTACGGGGCCGGATCCGGCCCCGGGGCCGCCAGTTGGACAGCCCTGATCTATCTCTTTCCAAAACCGAACGAAGCTCCCTAGTCTCCCCTCTGCTCATTTCCACCAGAGCAAGTTTCTCGGGAAACCTTGCAACGTTTCCTCGAGTTTACGTGGAGGGTTTGGGCTGTAAGTCTTGACAATGTCTATTTCGAGATAAAACTTACTTTTGTCTCTGCAATGTGTGTTGCTAAAATAAAACACCGTGGTTTAGCTAAGGATTCATAACACCCACGCACACCCCTTTAAAAGGCAACCTGCCCCCTTTTGCTTTGCTGTTTGGGGCTTGGGACCCACCCGAATCTCTCCGAATTGTATTTTGTTTCTCGCTTCAAACGAGACACTTTTCAAAGGTCCCCTTTGAATTAATTGAATGTATTCCTTCTCCCTGCAGCTGGCAGTACTGGGTGTAGATCAGATTAAGCGGCTGAGGGGGGAAAGGAAAGGGCCTGAGGCTGCTAGGAATTGTGGGAGTTGAAGTCCAAAACACCTGGAGGGCCAAAGTTTGCCCATGCCTGCTTTAAGGGGTGCTTTTCCTTACATCTCTTGGAACTGTGTTTTCCACTCATCACAACAACTAGAATGGGAAAGCTCTTGCTAGTTTTTTGCAGATCACTTGGTAGATCCCAATGCACTTTATAATAATAAATAATAATAAACTTTATTTATACCCCGCCCCATCTTCCCAATAGGGACTCGGGACGGCTCACATGATGCCAATTCCTAACAACAAATTACAATAAAAAAGATACATACATATAAATAAAAACAATATACAACTAGATATCTAAAATCACAAAGACAGGGCTGGCTGCAAGCACATATATAAAATGTTAAAATGTTAAAACTCAGGGTGGGATACTCGAAATAGCATCCTTTACAGGGAAAACATCTTTTATGGGGGGGAGGGGGGGTGGACACCCAGAACGGGGACATTGAGGAGAGCAATGATAGAAATTAAATAACTACTCTCTGAAAGCACAGCGGAAGAGCCAAGTTTTCAGGTGCTTTTTAAAAGTCTTCAGAGTTGGGGCTTTCCTAATCTCTCCGGGCAAGGAATTCCAGAGTTGGGGGGCCACAGAGGAGAAGGCTCTCTCCTTTGTGCCCACCAGACGAGTCTGTCAGGGACGACAGGAGGGCCACCCCCGAAGAGCAGAGGGTTCGAGCTGGTTCATGGAGGGAGATCCGGTCATGAAGGTAGGTGGGTCCCGAACCACTTAGGGATTTGTAGGTGATCACCTGTACCTTGGATTGGGACTGGAAAATAAATGGCAGCCAGTGCGGTTCTTTAAACAGGGGGGTTGACCGCTCCCTGTAACTTGCCCCAGTTATTAATCTGGCTGCTGATCGCTGGACAAATTGAAGTTTCCGCGCCGTCTTCAAGGGTAGCCCCACGTAGAGTGAATTGCAGTAATCCAGTTTAGAGGTAACCAAGGCGTGGATCACCATGGTCAGGTCAGACTTCACGAGGTATGGTCGCAGTTGGCGCACGGGTTTTAACTGTGCAAAGGCACTCCCGGCCACCGCCGACACCTGAACATCAAGTGGCAGCGCTGAATCCAGGAGGACCCCCAAGCTGCTCACTCCTGGGTCTTTAAAATCATAGAGCCACCCCTCTTTGTTGTGCCTGTCTTGTGGGAAGTGTGGCTGCTGTTCCACAAGGTGGCTCCATGCACACGGAGAGTCCCCATAATAGGACTGACTGTCTTGTGATGAAGAAGTTCCTGGCTGTGGGGAGTCTGTTCAATTCTCTATTAAGGTGAAAATCAGCCCTTAGAACTGGATCAGGCTGCGGTCCTCATCCATAAGTATCCAAGAGAGCTGTTTGGCTAGGCTTTGTTTCAAAACACACAAATAAAAGTATTGCACTTTCTTTAAGGCAGTTTATGGAGTTGCTGAACTTGTCATGCTTGTGAATAGCTTAGTCTCTTGTTTGAAATTAATTGCTTTTTATTGTTTCACATGTTTAATCATTATTGGAGGAAATAGAGGAGCTGCGGTGGCACAATGGGTTAAAACCTTGTGTCCTGGCTGAATTGCTGACCTCTGAAGGTCAGCGGTTCAAATCTGCGAGACGGGGTGAGCTCTCGTCTGTTAGCTCCAGTTTCCCATGTGGGGATATGAGAGAAGCCTCTCACAGGATGGTAACACATTTGGGTGTCCCCTGGGCAACGTCCTTGCAGATTGCCAATACTCTCATACAAGAAGCAACTTGCAGTTTCTCAAGTCGCTTCTGAAATGAGAAAAAAATGGAGGAAATTGTCCTGATGTGTTATGACCAGGTAATTTATGCAGTACAATTATTATCGTCATCATTATTATCATGACACTATGTAACAAATTTGAAAAAAATATGTTCCTGGTTTGAAAATGTTTTCTGTTTGATTGTGTGGTACTTACTTTGAAAGCAGTTGTTATACTCCAGAAACTTCACTTTTGCGGCTGGCACAAACTGTGTTGAATTGGTTGAGACTTACCGAGATATCCATTGAAAAACTATAGCAAAATGTGCAGCAGGATGTCAATCAAAGACAAAAAATTTGCAGTTTAATGAATGTTTTCCATGTTTTTATGATAGAACCAATTTAAAAATCACATTTATGACCTCGGAACAAGAATTGTGTTACATGGTGTTATCATTATTATTTGTAACCTCACTTTTCTCCCAGGACAGAGAGCCAAAGAAGATCACTATTTTAAAACTATACAATTTATAAACCTGCAAAATATAAGTTTTCAAATATTAATTTAATTTTAATTTAAGAATTTAATTTAAGAATTAAATGTTATAAATATTAGAAAAAAGTTTTTGTAAAAGCTATTTAAAGCAATTCAGATTGCTGTTGTTGACTTAATTCTGATATAACTATCTTAAAAATATGCTCGTTCCTCACCCATCTTCTCACCTCACAAATGTTAGGGACGGATATATTTGCCAGTTCAAATAAACTAAAGCATTCTGTACACCCAAATTGACCTAATTCTGATTTAATATACTGTTCAATTCCTATGTTGGTTGTTAATTAGAGATTAAAATACTTTCCTTACGTTCCTTGACAACACTCCAAAAGGTTTGGGGTATATCTATGTATATAATAAAAATCAGTGTTTGCGGCCGAGCGGTGGGAGGAATAAGTGGCAGCATTTCGATTGGCTGCCACTCCGGGATTATTTGCATAAATGGCTCTGACTGGCCAGCCACCCACCTTTCCCACACAGGCACAGAGAGGAAAGGAAAGGGCCTGAGGCAGGCATAAATGGCTGGAGTTGAAGTTACCCAGTTGACAGTTTTTTCTGTTGGAAATGGAATGTTCAGTACCTTCACCCAATACACTTCTAAGGTGACTCAGAGGGAAAGCAAAAGGCCTCAGGCAGTCATCCACTGCGGCCCACAGCAATGACGGATCAGGACCATTGGCCCACTTCACAACCTGGTGTGGTTTAGGGCAGGATGGGCCACGAATGATGGGATTTGCAGTACCTTCCCCTCATTCACTTCCCAAACAACACTGCAGCCCCTATAAATCACAGACCAGACCCAAAATTGACAACAAGGCTTCCTTAACTTGATTTTCCTGACTAGGCCTCAGCTCATGGGATATTGTTAGGCTTCCTCAACTTGATTTTCCTGACTAGGCCCCCAACAATGACAGAACAAGACCAAACTTGGCACACAGACCCCCCCCCCCCCCAGATGCACCCTACATCCTGGTGCAGTTTGAGGAAGGATGGACCATGGATGATGGGACTTGCAGTACTTTAATTCACTTCCTTAGAGCACTGTGGCCCACACCAATGACAAACTATGGCACACAATGCCTTCCTCAAATAACCCGGGCACTGCCGGGTCCCCAAGCTAGTGCAGTATAAAAGGAGAGTGCTATAGCTAGTATTTAATAACAATCCAATTAGGCCTGTGGTGACGTTTATCCAAGTCCTCCTTTACTTACCCCTCTTTCTGTTTTCTAGATACATCTGTAGTGCTAGTTCTGCGCTCGGGATTTCATTCAGCACCCACAATGATTGGAAACATGGCTGCGAACGGCCATCTTTCACATCTCTTCTTCGTGCTTTTCTCTCTGCTGATCGGTCTGCCTGTCGTGGAAGCCTTGGATGCAGGCGACGCACTAGCCCTCCTGTTGGGCATGATTCTCAGCTGCATTGGATTGTGTGCCTGCCTTGGCATGTACGCAAGGAAACGAAATGGAGAACTATGACGCTAAGAAAGAGATGTCTACGTCAAGGATAACTGCCTTGTTGGATGAGATTATCAAGTTTCTGGATGTTCCTATTCCCGGAGTATGGACTATCCTTGGTGGAAGGTTTTGAAGAATTGCACTGCATAGGAAGAGAGTTGCTTCATATTTCTTGTGATTAAGATATTGGCTTAATATGGAAATAGTTTGCATTTTCTTGATAGGATAAATTAACTTTGCTTTTTCTTGATCGGAGATGTGAACAGTAAGACTTTTCATGGAGATTGAGATGCAATGGGGATCTTTTTTTAGGGCAGGAGAAGTCTGGGTTGAGGATAGTGTGCTCAAACCTAATTAGAAAACACAGAAAATCCCTCCTAATTAGTTGATTTAGAGATTACTTTGTTTAAGTTTCTAAAATATAAAATTAACCTTCCTAGTTTTCCTCAATTTAAGCCACAGTATTGTGTGATAAGGTCAAGCTGATGTGTTCCCTCCTAGTTCTGTGATGTATTCACCTTGGGCTCTTACTTTGGAAATAATATAATGGGTACCATACACTGGGATCACAGCTTGAACAGAGGAGAAAGTACACAATGTTATGTCTCTTTTGCCTACTTTCTGTTCTTTTCAATAGAAAGTTCCTGGTGTTGAAAATTCCTGATGCCATAAAGCCTCTCAGTTATTAAATAAGTGCTTCTAGGGAAGATGCTTAAATGACCAAATGCTCTGTTTATGTCTTGACTTGTATTGTTTGAAGGGTTTTTAATAAATAGTGGGATTCCTATTATTACAACGGTATTAAATGAGATAAAGGATTACTGTGTACCCAGCGAGATGATTATATTCTTGGCCTTCCAACGTAATTGTATCAGTATTGTGTGATGTCACTGATACCATCCAAGCTCGCTTCAGCTTGTGATTCTGAGCTTTGGAAAACACTGTCTACTTTTATTCAAATGTACAGCTAAAACTGCAAAAAAGAGATGTCATGCCACTTAATGATGGCTTAGCTTTGGGAATGCAAATATATTGAAATATGTATGCGCAGATTTCAACCAGTTGCTCACATCTGCTGCACTGGAAGAATCTAAACCAGGGGTGCCCACACCTTTTCAGCATGCGAGCTACTTATATTAAAACCAAGTCAGAAAGATCTACCTACCCCCTCAAGGCTGGAGAGGGGTGGGGCTTGCTCAGAGGGGGGCGGGGCCAGGCCGCACCAAGCTCCGCCCCCTCCCCTCTGGCATTGGAGCTCCCAGCAGCTTTTCCAGGCTTGAGGATGGCAATGCCAAGCCAGTGGTGGCATAGATAGCACAAGGCTGGCTTGGCCCTGCCCTCCTCAAGCCTGGAAAAGCTGCTGGTAGAGCGGAAGCCGCAGGGGGCGGAGCCAGGCCATGCCAAGCCCCTCCCCCTCGTCTCTTTTTTGGAGCTCCCAGCAGCTTCTCCAGGCTTGAGGGCAATGCCAAGCCAGTGGTGGCATAGCTAGCACAAGGCTGGCTTGGCCCTGCCCTCCACAAACCTGGAGCAGCTGCTGGGAGTGCTGAAGCCGGGGATGGGGCGGGGCTTGGCGCAGCCTGGCTCAGCCCCCTCTGAGAATTGCCCCATCCGGCTGGGATCTACCTCCTTCGGTCCCGGGATCAACTGGTCAATCGTGATCGACTTCCTGGGCAGCCCTGATCTAAACAATGTGCTTAAACCACAAACAAGCACTGTTTTTCTACACGAAAAACTATTTTATCTCTAGTCCTTGGTCCAAAAGGGGATGTTCTTTTTGCAAAGCAAGATGGGCCCAGATGAGTAAAATAATAATGCTAAGATGGACTGAGAATAAGCGCAACCGAAGACTGACAGAAGCTAAATTGTGGGTTTCGCTTTCATTGTGTTGTATCCATGCTACACATTTACAACAGTTTGATGCTGCTTTAGCTGCCATGACTCCATCCTACAAGATTCTCAAATTTGTAGTTTGGTGAAATACTTAGAATTCTCTGCTGTAGAGCTCTTTGGATATAGTTCAGGGAACTGGGCTAGAACTCACTGTCAGTTGTGCCGTTTCTGGAGAAATCCAACTTGTCCACAGTAGTACACACAGTGGTTACATCCCGGTTGGACTACTGCAATGTGTTCTATGTGGGACTGCCTTTAAAAAGTGTTCAGAAACTTCCATTGGTCCGGCATATGGTTCAATGGAGCTGACTCCAAGGAGGACAGTACCTCACGGCTGAGACAGCTCCACTGGCTCCCAATTAGTTTCCAGTCCCAATTTAAGGTGCTGGTTTTAACCTATAAAACCCTACACAGTTTCGGTCTAGACTTGAGACACCATGTCTTACTATACAGAGCGGGCAGATCCTTAAGATCGAGCAATGAGACACTTC
Organism: Anolis apletophallus; assembly: GCA_030556195.1. NCBI lineage: Eukaryota > Metazoa > Chordata > Lepidosauria > Squamata > Anolidae > Anolis > Anolis apletophallus. Next base: position 60,761,819 of record JARBWK010000009.1, read on the forward strand.
TCTCCACCCAGTTTAGGGACAATCTTCACTTAAAATTGTCCAGAGATGTCACCTTCTCAGGCGTAGCACCAGACCTCTGGAAAGCTCTGCCAGAAGCGATTAGAGCAGCCCCCGCCCTCCTTGGGGAAATTTTAGAATGTTTTTGTTCATTTTATGATAATTTTAATGTCCCATAAGGAAAATTATGTAACCTATTTAAGTTTAATTTTAATGATTTAGTTTATATTGTATGTTTTAATGCTATTGTAATCCGCCTTTTTTTTAAAAAAACAAAACAAATTTTATTGGTTTTCAAATGTTTAAAACACATACAAAACACACAATTGACACAATAGAACATATCACACAAACACAAAATCTGTACTTCCTGAGTACTTCCATCCCAAATTATATCTCTAATATATCAATACATTAATTTATGTTGAATATTTCATCAACTGAACCTGTATATCTACACCCATCCCAATTATTCCATAGGGATTATCCATTCAACATTTCCTTTTATTAAATATATTCTAATTAAAGACCAGTCTGTTGGCTTCATTCTTCTATTTTGAGCAAGTGCTCTGGTGAGACAGTCTATGTTCATAATGTCCAATAATTTGGCATCACCAATAATTTGGCATCACCTCTTCCTTCCATCTTCTGGCTAATGTCATTCTGGCCGCCGAAATACAATATACAAATATTTTTTCTTTATTACTTTCCAGTTTAAAATCAATTAGGCCTAGTAATAAATATTCCGGTTTTAAATCAAATTTAATTTCCAACGCATTTTGTAATTCTTTATGGATTTTCTCCCAGTATAACCTATTGTAATCCGCCTTGAGTCCATTGGATAAAGGCGATATAGAAAGTTCCCAAATAAATAAATAAAGGCTTCTAAATACCAAACCAAAAAAAAACACATCATAGGATTCCATCAGTTTAAACCATAGTAATAGAAATGATGCCAGAACACTGTAAGTGTCCAGTGTGGACACACCCCTGAAGTGAGCATTTATGGCCAAGTGAATTTTTTTAGCTTACATTTCCATTTGAGATAGATAGCATAGCCAATGGAAAGAAGTCATGTCTATCTGAGTGGCTCTAGCTACCCATCCTTTGCTCTAGGATAGTGGTTCTCAACCTTCCTAATGCCGCAATTCCTTAATACAGTTCTTCATGTTATGGTGACCCCCAACCATAAAATTATTTTCGTCACTACTTCATAACTCTAGTTTTGCTACTGTTATGAATTGTAATGTAAATATCTGATATGCAGGCTGTATTTTCATCCAGTGGACCAAATTTGGCACAAATACCCAATACGCCCAAATTTGAATACTTGTGGGGTTTGGGGATGGAGGTTTGATTTTTTCATTTGGGAGTTGTAGTTGCTGGGATTTATAGTTCACCCACAATCAAAGAGCATTCTGAATCCACCAACGATGGAATTGAACCAAATTTGTCAAACAACTTCCATGACCAACAGAAAATATTGGAAGGGTTTGGTAGGCATTGACCTTGAGTGTTGGAGCTGGAGTTCACCTACATCCAGAGAGAACTGTAGACTCAAACAATTATGGATGTGGCACGAATACTCAATATGCCCAAATGTGAACACTGGTGGAGTTTGGGGAAAATAGACCTTGACATGTGGGAGTTGTAGTTACTGGGATTTATAGTTCGCTTACAATCAAAGAGCATTCTGAACCACACCAACAATAGAATTGGGCCAAACGTCCTACGCAGAATCTCCATGACCAACAGAAAATACTGAGTTTTCTGCTGGTCTTTATCAACCCCTCTGACACCCCATCACAACCCCCCCCCCCCAAGGGGTCCCAACCCCTAGGTTGAGAAACACTGCTCTAGGGCCAGCAAAAATGGATTGCAAGATGTAGTACTGAAAAGTGAAACCATAGAAGGAGAGAGATACCTTTTGCTTTCTCCACCTTTAGGCTGTGCTAGGAAAGATTTTTGGCTTTTTGCTGACAGCATTTGTTTACCGGTCTTATTTAAAATATTTTCACTCTTTACTTTTGTAAGCTTGCTTTACATAGGAAAACCAGGTTACAAAAATGTTTTAATATTGTTCCTTTTTAGCCATGTTTTAAAATATTTTGGGGATTAACAAGTTAATTGAATTATGAGGGTTTGCTGTCGACTTATCTGCTGCTCTGCACCTGAGGCAAAGCACCAAAATCAGTGTGTACAGAGCTATCGTATTGTCTATTCTCCTCTATGGGTCTGAAACATGGGTCACCTATTCCCAACCCCTACGAGTCCTTGAACGCTTTCATCAGCGCTGTCTTCGCACAATCCTAAATATACACTGGACCGACTATGTGACTAATGTTCCTGTCCTTGAGCAAGCAGGGATCACCAGCATTGAGGCCATGCTCTTGAGAACACAGCTGCGCTGGGCAGGGCACATCCCTAGAATGGAGGACCACCGCCTCCCAAAGATACTACTCTATGGTGAACTCGCCACGGGTCAGCGCAAGAGAGATGCCCCCAAAAAGAGATATAAGGACTCCCTGAAACAACATCTGAGACTCGGCCAGATTAATCACCAACAATGGTCCACCCTGGCCTCCCATCGGGAGGCATAGAGACGCACTATCCACAGTGCTGCGGCCTCTTTCGAGAAGACACGCCAAATGGGTCTCGAAGAGAACCGACAACGCAGAAAGAACCACAACTTGGAAACAACATCACCCAAGGAGACTTTCTGCTGTGCTTTCTGCAACGGAACTTGCCTATCTCAGATTGGCCTTTTTAGTCATCAATGTGCTTGTAAAAAGTGTGGGATGAGTCCTTCCTAAGAATCTTCGTTCGCGAAGTAATGCCGAGAGAGAGAGAGAGAGAGAGAGAGAGAGAGAGAGAGAGAGAGAGATCTGCTGCTCTGCCATTTATTAATTGCCATAATAGATTTCATACAGGCCTATTGCTTATGGAATACAGCCATTCCAATAAGGCCAGACTGAGTGTGCCGATATTTGCCAGATAACTGTAATCTTTCTTTTTCAGGAGTCACTAAACTCCATGTGCTAAGGACCTTAGGCTTCGTTTTTTCTTTAAATAAATTATTGGAAGGGTTTGGGGGGAATCTTTTTTGATCTTGGGTGTTGACTTTGAAATCAAGCCCATATACTTGGAGTCTTTTCAAATACATCTGCGTGCCAGTGGCATGTTTTTCCCCTTCATCAGTGGCCCAATACAGCATTATCAGTATTAGAGCTGCAGAGAGGCAGGAAGGAAAATGGACGAAGGTTTTCTTTCCTCCAGCCATTCACATTTCTTACAGTTCAAATGTAGGTCGCCATGTGGGTTTCGTCTCATCTGTCTGTTAATGTCTTTCCTCAATAGTAGGATTAATTCCTATGAAGTGAGAAGTTGATTATTGGCATTATGCAGTTGCAAAATAAATCAAAGTGTCAGGTGTGAGGTACAGGGTTTGCTTTTTCAGTGGCACCATGTAGAATTTTTCATTCGTAATGGAGTCCAATGAAAGCTCAACTTTCATGCTTAGGTGCACTATAAAATCTGAGAGCCAAAAAACGAATGTGTCTGCACTTCACATCTGTTCAATACATATCCACGTGATTCTTAAAATGCTAAAACATATGAAATTCACTCTTACACCATAAGTAAAAGCATATTCATAGATGGGTTGTTGTGAGTTTTCCAGGCTGTATGGCCATGTTCCAGAAGCATTCTCTCCTGATGTTTCACCTGCATCTATGGCAGGCATCCTCTGAGGTTGTGAGATCTGTTGGAAACTAGGAAAATTTGGTTTATATATCTGTGGAATGTATAGAGTGGGAGAAAGAACTCTTTGTCTGTTGGAGGTAGGTGTGAATGTTTCAATTGGCCATCTCGATTAGCATTTAATGGCCTGGCAGTTTCAAGGTCGGGCTTCTTACTGCCTGGGGAATAATAATAATAATAATAATAATACTTTATTTCTAACCCACATCCATCTCCCCAAAGGGGACTCAGAGCGGCTTACATGGGGCCATGCCCGAACAACAAATCACAAAATAATATCAAAACATCAGAAAAGCAATAAGAACAATAAAAGCAATAAACAATAAAAATACGGCTATGAGAAGACAACAACACATGTGAATCTAAAACAAAACAACAAGGCGGGTCACATGCACATATAAAATGTTTAAAACTCAGGGGAGATAACTGGAGTAGTGTAAACATAAAGGATCACATGGGGGAAGAGGTCCAAAAAACAGGAGCATTTGGAGAATCTAACCAGGTTTTCAGTTTTTTAAAGGATTCCAGTGAGGGGGCATTCCTAATCTCTCCCGGGAGGGAATTCCAAAGTCGGGGGGCACAGAGGAGAAGGCTTTTTCCCTAGTGCTCACAAGCCGAGTCTGTGAGACTGGCAGGGGCAACAGGAGGGCCTCCCCTGAGGAGCGAAGGGCTCGGGCTGGATCATGGGAGGAGAGCCGGTCACGAAGTTACGCGGGTCCCAAACCATTTAGAGCTTTATAGGTAATCACCTGCACCTTGAATTGGGCCCGGAAAATAAACGACAGCCAGTGGAGGTCTTTAAACAGGGGGGGTTGACCACTCCCTGTAACCTGCCCCAGTTATTAATCTGGCAGCCGAGCTTTGGACAAGTTGATGTTTCCGGGCCGTCTGCATTGCAGTGCATTGCAGTAATCCAATCTAGTGCATTGCAGTAATCCAATCTAGAGGTAACCAAGGCGTGGACCACCATGGTCAAGTCAGACTTCAAGAGGTATGGTCGCAGTTGGCGCACAAGTTTTAACTGTGCAAAGGCTCTCCCAGCCACCGCCGACACCTGAGCATCAAGCATCAGCGCTGAATCTAAGAGAACCCCCAAACTGCGGACCTGTGACTTCAGGGGAGTGTAACCCCATCCAGCACAGGTTGCCATCCAATACCCTGATCAGACGAGCGACTGACCTGGAGAACCTCTATCTTATCGGGATTGATCCTCAGCTTGTTCCTCCTCATCCAAACCGTCACAGCGGCCAGGCACTGGTCCAATATCCGAGGGGCTTCCTTAGAATGTGATGGGAAAGAGTAGTGGAGTTGGGTGTCATCTGCATAGAGATATCACCGTACTCCAAAACTCCGGATGACCTCGCCCAGCGGTTTCATGTAGATGTTGTTGGGAGCTGATTAGCTGGCCCTGATTGCTTCTTATCTTGAAGTCCCTTGTTGTTGAGTGTTGTTCTTTATTTGCTGTTACGGTGTTCGAGGTTTTTTTTATACTGGGGAGTTTTTTAATCACCTCCCAACAAAGGATTCCCCCAGACAGTAATATGCGTGACCTTGAAACTGCTAGGCCATTAAATGCTAATCAAAGTGGCCAATTGAAACATTTATTCCTACCTCAAACAGACAAGAGTTCTTTCTCCCACCCTGGATATTCCACAGATATATAAACTCCATTTTCCTAGTTTCCAACAAAGCTCCCAACCTCTGAGGATTTCTGCCATAGATGCAGGCAACACGTCAGGAGAGAATGCTTCTGGATCATGGCCGTACAGCCTGGAAAACTCACAACAACCCAGCCATGAAAGCCTGCGACAATACATATTCATAGATGTGAAGGAATTGTCCTTTGTGTGACTTTGTTTTCAAAATGAGGACGCAGTTGTGTGTGTGATATCTTACTTTCATTTACTGCTTTGGCATAATAATGCTAGAGGTAACCAGAAAGCTCTTTTTTCAAAGAGTGGATTGTGAAGCCAAAGAAATATACCTGTATTTTTTGTCTCACGCTGTGCTGAATGTTTGACCTTGTAAAGGCTTTGTATTTTTAATCCTAGTAGAAACTATCCATTTAATACATACCTTTTAATTCGAACAAGGCATTTTGCAAGTCGGGTTGAGGATCTATAAGACAGATACTGTCATTCAGCAGCTTAATATTTCTTAAGAGCTATGGATCAAAATTATAGTAGTTGTGTTAATGAGCTTATGAGATTTTTCCTGATTCACCTTTCCAATCAGCACTACATTTTAATAAAAAAACATTTCTCTCTGGAATGACTCCGTTGTGACAGAAGTGGGGTAATTATTTGCCAAAGAAATGATTGGAAATATGTCTTCTTTCTCATCACTGATTTCATTTCTTTTTACAAAACCCCTCTGCTGCATAAAACCTGGCTTTTTGGACATGTTTTATTCTCTTTGAGTTGCATGTTGTAGTTTTCTAGGGCTACAAAATATCTCCGGGCTTTTGACAAAACCTTGGCAGGGTGTTATAATGTAGTGCTGCATGAGGTGAGATTCACTTGCAAATGCTTTCACTGGCGTGATAAAGTTTAAACCTTCTTTCCCGACATCCCTCCCACCCATCAGCACAATCATACTACTAAAATCCGTTCCTATCATTTCACTCTTTGCTTAATCCTAGTCGCGGAAAGACAGTCTGAATAAAAAAAATTAGGACTGCAGCTGCGAAATACTCAAATTCTGGCACAGATCCACAGAGAGAGATCCGTAGTTGTGAGCAGGAACTTCCAATATCTGTCTTCACAGAGTTGTCACATAGTCATTTTTGAACAGATGGCACACTCATGCCCTTGGCTTATGTTTTTGTTTTTTCGTGTCAAGAGCGACTTGAGAAGCTGCAAGTTGCTTCTGGTGTGGAAGAATTGCCCGTCTGCAAGGACGTTGTCCAGGGCAGTGTTTCTCAACCACTGTTCCGCGACACACTAGTGTTCCTCTCCCCCCCCCCCTTTCTTCCCCGTCCTGCTGCTGCTGAGAGAAGTTTCCCGCGGCACACCAGCTGATCACGGAACAGTGGTTGGGGAACACTCTTTAGGACCTAGAGAGGCAGGGGAAACTCAGGAGGGGAGGAGCCAGACGACACTCTTTCCTGTGGGCTCACTTCCGGAGGAGGAGGAGGCGGGAACCTGGGCACCTCGGGGAGCCTTTCTCCCGGTTTGCTGCTCCACCGAGCCCAGTGAAGCCACAATCCAGAAGAACGGCTTCCCGCAGGGCCCAGGCCCTGCCTGGGAGCCGAGTTTGTCCGGCTCGCATCTTCTGCCGACTCCCAGACTCCCAGACAGGGCCTGTTCTTTGCGGGGAGCCGTTCTTCCAGTTCGCGGCTCTGCCAAGCCCGGTAGAGCCGCAAACCGGGAGAACGGCTCCCCGCAGGGCCCCGCCCCTCCCTCCTCCCCCTCTTCCCCGGTGCGTGGGAAACTCCTCTCGGCCTCCTTTCCACTCCCTGCCCGCCGCCACCGTGCCTTCCTTCCTGCCTGCTTCGCCGGCCTTGAGTCCAGAGTGCTCTCTGAATGTAGGTGAACTACAACTCCAAAATTCAAGGTAAATTCCTATTACCTATATGTATGACTGTGTTAGAGTGTCATTTTGTGTCATTTTGGATGGTGGTGTGCCCCAGGATTTTGGAAATGTAAAAAGTGTGCCGTGGCTCAAAAAAGGTTGGGAAACACTGGTCCAGGGGACGCCTGGATGTTTTGATCCTTGTGAGAGGCTTCTCTCATGTCGTCGCATCTGCACCCTGGAGCTGATAGAGGAACTCTGCACCCTCCCTGTCCTGCCAGCACAAGAGTTGACCCATTGTGCCACCAGGAACATAAACCTGAAGTGGGCACTCAGGGCACCTGCCTTTTGACCTGACTATCTTTCTGTTTACTTTTTTTAAAAAAAAATCATTTAATGAAACAACTGGTGTTTCAAAATGGAAATATTATTCAAGTTACATTTTTTCTTTTTCTTTTTTTCTTTTATAGATTTTATTTACATACATTAACAGTTTACAGTGTAAACAAAACACAAAACAGTAAACATTTTACACACATACCAGTGTTTACCATAAAGTGCCCATATTTTGCAATATGGGTTTTTCTCTTACTTAGCTTCCCCTCTTCCATAACTGTGATCTAAAATGAAACCTACCAAACTGTTTTCTGTCCCTAATATCCCAGATTCTTTAAGGCTTCACATGTCAGAACTGGTGGTTCAATCTGAAGTGGTGTGCATATTAAACTAACAAGAGGCAAGATAAAAGATCAACTTGCCAGGCGAATCTGTGTTGATTTATTGAAAAATGCAAATGTATTTTCTTGTTTTCATCTCCTGTAAACTATGATTATAGGAAATGGATGGCTGTACATTTATGATAGGAAACACTTCACTTCTAATATTTAATCTGCAATCAAGATGTTGATTTTTTGCATTGCTTCAAAGTGCATATTTCATTTTCAGGCCCAAAAGTGGTGAAAGGATGCCGGTGTATTAAAGTCAGCCATCCTAATCCACAGATTCAACCATCCACAACATTAAAATATTCCTAAACAGAATCCCCAAAAGCAAACCTTAATTTTGCTATTTTATATAAGGGACACCATTGTACTATACTCGAGCATCCATAGATTTTGATATCTACAGTATGTGGGGTCCTGGAAACAAACTCCAGCGATACCAAGAGCCCATTGTACTTTTCAGTATCACTTGAATTGCATGGCAAAAGCATACTCCTAAGTCAGTGTTAAGCGCAGGAGGTTGTAGACTAAAAGGTACTGAATACCTGGAGATCCACAGTGGGCTTTCTTTAGCATTTTATTTATTTTTTACGATGTTTATATCCCACTCTTCTCACCCCAAAGGGGACTCAGAGTGGCTTACAAGTTATATGTGCATACAATATATTATTAGCATAGTACAATATAAGTACCACCTCTCCATTGGCGCCCCCTTGTTGTTGGGGAGAGGCGTGCATACCCTAATGAAGTTGTGAGCTATGCTGGCGGTGGCATAATAGCCACCGGTAGGGCCTCCCATGCCAGACAGGTCACAACCAAAGGGTCTGACAAAGAGCGTCAACGGGCAGGATGGGCTCTCTAGCCTTTTGGCAACCATCCTAAGAGAAGGAAAACTCTAATTTCAAACATGGGCAGATAGTGCTCGTTTAATCCTATAAAGTCAACCATCTAAGAGAAGGAAACTTGAACCAAACCTACGACCTGAGGACCTCGCTGCTACCATCCAAGCTTGCTAGGCCCCGGCAGATGAACCTTTGGTTTAAAGGGTGAAGTCAATTGTGCACGCTGCACTCCACCAGACAAATCATTGCCAACCTCTGTCATCAACGTGCTTGTAGAAAGCTTGGGATGAGTCCTCCCTAAAAATCTTAGTTCGCAAAGTAATGCCAGAGGTTAGTACCAAACATTCCCATATTGTACTATATCACTATACTGTAATATTATTAGTAATATTACATGTAATATTTAATATAATAATAAATCTATATACCCTGCTTTTCTCCCTCACGGGACCCAAAGCAGCTTTATAATTATTATATTATTATATTGTATTATTAGTAGTATATTGTATTACAATATTAAGATCAATATATGTACATGCAATATATTATATTATTAGCATAGCACAATATTAGTATTATATATTACTATATTGTACTACACCACTATACTACAATATTATTAGTAATATTACATTTAATATATAATATAATAATAATAAATATTTATCCTGCCTTTCTCCCTCACAGGACCCAAAGCAGCTTTATAATTATTATAGTATTATATTGTATTATTAGTAGTATTGTATTTTATTACAATATTATGATTAATATTATATGTACATGCAATATATTATATTATTAGCATAGCACAATATTAGTATTATATATTACTACTATATTGTTGCTGGGGGGAGGGGCACCTAACTGATGACCCAGGAGACATGTTGGAACTTTTTGATGCTTTTTTCTCTTTTGATGCCTACATTGCTTCTTCATCACTTTGCTCTAGTCGCAAGGCATTTTATCAGTGGTGGTTTTTATCAGTTGTATTAAAAGTTCACACATTATTTCCCCATATAGCTATATTTTTGACAGTTTTATAATCAATTCAAAAGCAAACTAGAGGAACCATGGAGAAGAGTAGCTCTTCAAATAAGCTGGAGTACACATTTGCAGTCCCTTACCATTGGCATTCTGGGTGTCACTAGTGAGGACTGTAGGCCAAAACATCTGGAGAACAAGATAGTTTGGCTTCAAGACTATTGCTCCATTCTTGAAATGTCAGTAGTAATCCTATTAAATTCAAAGGTGTAAAACCAAGCCGAGTTACGCGGCTTTAGATACAGAGGACATACATCACTCTAAGCTTAGTTACTTCATTAAGTTGCAAAAAGTATTCACTGGGAAGCTTTCTGACCAGATATTGTTCCCATTTTTTATTTCAAAGGGATTAAGCAATTGCCGTAAAAAGCTCACAATAAAGCACTTTCACAAAGAAGCTGTTTAAAATGCATCCTTGCTGTGCTGAGCACAATGGCTTAAACACTTTACTGAAAAGTCCAGAAGTACATTAAATGCGTGGGCAGATAATATGGTTCAAAGAAACGTTCATTGGCGTCCCCTCAATAACAAATCAAAACCAGCAAATCTCAAGCAATGGAACCACAAGGGATGTCGAGAGACCAGCAACAAGAAGTCAAACGTATCAGAAACTGAACAGTAGAAGCAGAGCCAAGCAAGATACCTTGGCTATTGTATTACTATAACTCTTTATACTTATGGGGGGAAACCCATCTCAATCTCCCTTTACCCATCTTACCAACCTCTCTTGAACACATGGATATAATTTGATTCAGCACCTTAGCATTGGAGCACTCATCTTCCATTACATGATGTCAGTATTACAGTGTTTATCAACCTGGGGGTCAGGACCCCTGGAAGGGTAGCGAGGGGGTGTCAGAGGGTTCACCAAAAACCATCTGTTGGTCATGGGGTTCTTTGTGGGAAGTTTGGCCTAATTCTATCATTGATGGGGTTCAGAATTCTCTTTGATTGTAGGTGAACTATAAATCCCAGCAATTACAGCTCCCAAATTTCAATGACTATTTTCCCCAAACTCCACCAGTGTTCACATTTGGGCATATTGAGTATCCGTGCCAAGTTGGGTCCAAATTCATCATTGTTTGAGTCCACAGTGCTCTCTGGATGTAGGTGAGCTACAACTCCAAAACTCAAGGTCAATGCCCACCAAACCCTTCCAGTATTTTCTGTTGGTCATTGGAGTTCTGTGTGCCAAGTTTGGTTCAATTCCATTGTTGGTGGAGTTCAGAATGCTCTTCAATTGTAGGTGTACTATAAATCCCAACAACTATAACTCCTAAATGTCAAAATCAATCCCTCCCCAACTCCACCATTATTCAAATTTAGGCGTATTGGGTATTTGTGCCAAATTTGATCCAGTGAATGAAAATACATCCTGCATATCAGATATTCACATTACAATTGATAACGGTAAGAAAACTACACTTATGAAGTAGCAATGAAAATAATTTTATGGTTGGAGGTCACCACAACATGAGGAACTATATTAAGGAGTTGCGGCATTAGGGAGGTTGAGAACCATTGGTCTATTATTACATGTGCTCAGATGTTGCACATAGCACACTAAGACTTTTTAATAGCAAGATTTCGCAGCTGAGAAGTCATGATTTTTTCCAGCCAATATTCATGAGTAAGGAGTACAGATAGACCTTCTGGAAAATTGGGAATATATCCATAGTGTTGGCTGTTGGCTCCCACATATGGGGGTTGATAAATCTGCTGTGAGTTCTAATCCAAACTTTATTGGACCAACAACAAGTTGCATAAAGTTTGGCATCTTCAAATTGGAATAAGCAGTACTGATTTGTCTGAATTCGCTTATTCTGTGAGAAAGACTAGGATCTTAGCACAGGTTCCACTGTACCTGTGGAGGAACAGAAATGTTTCTCAGCAGTAAAACTATGCAGAATAGGAATGCAAAATGGGTGACTCCATGACCCTTGACTACAAAATTAGTGAAGAAAGGTGATGGAAGCTCATCCGGTATCTTGATTCAAAATACATTGCAAATACTTATCTTTATTTTTTTAAAAAAAAATCTTGATATTCTGGGGAGTGCAGCTATTTACCGGATATATTGAAAATGTTTTAGTCCATTGTAGAAAACCCTGAAAGAATCATCAACTTCCTTTACTCTCTCCACCATGGCACCACACCTGGTGTTTCTAAATGCCTGGGCAAAGAAATGGCAGCAGCCCAGGTGTTATGCCCCCACGGGGCTTGTTTAGTACTGCATCATGGACTTGGTTACCTTTACCTGCATTCCTTTGTCCTCAGCCATGTGGGCTTGGTAGGAGGGACTGTATTTGGTGCCAAGGTGATGCCACCATCCTAACTCCTCCCCTTTCTGAGATCATTTGAGGGGCAGGACTTCCTCTCTTTGGCCATTCCAAGAAAGAAGCCGCATGGACGTGCATGGAAATCCATCCATGCTGAGGCAAAGTACCTTTGTCCACCTACAAAGCCAACCCTGCGCTCTCACTGAAGCCTGCAGTGCAAAGGAGGATCTGTCCTCAACATAGACTGGATTTAAGGGCTTTAACACGACTTCGTGGGCCTACAAAGCCAGAGGGCAACAGGAAACCTGGAATCGAAGAAAGGTACCTTCATTCTGCAACAGAGGCAAGTGATTGCATCCTCTTCCTAAAGGACTCCCTTCACCCCCTAGCAACCAACTAAGCGTTTTTGGGCCACCAGTTGTTTTTTACTGGTTGTTTTTCCAAAATAAACTTGTTTGAGTTCACTATTTTAAGTCTAGAACTCATTCCTCAAATACTTTCAGGTTTTTGGTGTATGGGAAGGCTTTCCTCTGCCTTCAGGGCCCAAAGCTTTCACGTCCATCTCGCAAAAGCCATTTTACAGGTCTTAGAGGCAGAAGACCAGGACACTGAGCCCCTGAGATAACATAGGTGCTTTCCCCTATTTGCAGAATGATCCTCAACTTAATAGGTCATTATTAAAATCTATAATAGTTACCCCAAAATCTTCCCTCTACTTATATATGAATAAATATAGTAATCACCCTGCTATTGGTATAGACAAAATGTTTATACCAACAGTTTGCAATCATTTTTTATATTGGAATGGTGATTCAAGTGGTGGTGTCAAATAATTTCAGCTCCACTAAAACCATGGGGTAAGGGAGCCCAGCATATCAAACTTTTCAGAAGGCTCACTGGGACACAGGCACTCCCTGATTGGCTCAGGACTCTGGTCGATGTCATCGCTGGTTGGGTCTTCCTTAGTGGCGTGAAATTTAATAAACTGTCATTGGAGCATCTGAAGTATCCATCCATTTGATCCACCTCTGAGAGGGACACAATCAGCAAGGAATGTGATGAGGCTCACAGTGTATTTTGGACTACCTCTATTGTTTCCACCAACAAGTTGGTGAAAACAATAGAGGTAATCCAAAATACACAATAGGTGCTTGAAGGTGACAACCAACTCAATGCGTGTTGCAAGGGTGAGGTTGACTCAAGACATGCGAGAAGAACTATTCCCATAGATAGACCCAATAATATCAAAGAGAAAAACAGGAAACGGACCGCAAAGCTATGGTGCAAATTCAGTGTTCTCCCCTCATATCTAGTTGTTCATTGTGAGGGGATTATGGAAATTTGAGAAATTGTTCCCCAGGGTCAAGGTGTGTTGAGCAACATTCAAAAGGTAATTCATTTAAAAAGGGGGTTATTATAGGGCAAAGGCATGCATGCTCTGTGTATTTATTTACTTTATTTATATTCCGCTCTTCTCACCCTGAAGGGGACTCAGAGCAGATTACAGGTACACATACTGTATGTAGCAGACAATCCCTGCTGTTTCCAACATACACACATATAGACGAACAGAGGCAAACTCTGGCCACTAGGGGGAGCTGATGCACTCCTCATCTCTCATCGTTCCCAGCGTCCCCTGTTGTTCCTTCTGCATTCCTCAGTGTTCCTGGAGTTCTTTAATGGCCTCATAACTCAGTCAAAATTTGCCTCCCCACTTAATGTGGTACCTTTATCTCCTATTTGACAGATTTAACTGTCTTTCAAGCTGCAAAGGTCGACAGCAGGCTACACTTAAAGGTCAAGCACCCACCTCAACCCGGGCAGACCTCGAACTCATGACCTTCTGGTCAGAGAGATCTTATGCAGCTGACACTTAGCCAGCTGCGCCACATTCCCGGTGTATATCTCAATGAAGCCACGTTTCATACATATATTTTATATTTCATAATTCGGACTCTGATTTCTTGATATCAGTGGTCCCCTACTCTCAGTTGTTCCTCAAGACAAGCCTCATGGAAAATAATGTGACCAGAGCATGGACCAGATTTTTGAGTGCCCTCTCTAGAGTGTGATGAAAAGAATGTTCCTCATAATTTGGCCAGATATTAAGGACAGGTTCCATTTTGGACTACAACTTGCAGATTTCTTCATGGATTCTGAGAGCTGCAATGCAAAAAGTAACTTTTCCAAACTCAATATACACATAAGCAAATCTAACTACAACTTTCTAGACTAATTAAATTGATAGTTTGAATTTCCGGGAAAGAAGCTAACTGCATTTCTCCCTCTTACATTCCCACCCTTGATGAAATCAAAAGCAGCACTATTGGGGCTTAATAGATGGGGTGAATCAAACCCTTTTATGTCAAGTACCTTTCAAGATTTTGCAACAGGAAAAGGGCAGAAATGTAAAAGCCATATCCAATTCCGATTAGCTCTTTTGATTCAGCCCTATCAACGGCTCATAATATTGTGCCCGCACACACTCACACGCACAGCATTATGAAACATGCACGCGGACATCAAAAGATGGCTTTATAACAGAGTGACTCATTTGTTTCATTTGTTCTATTCTGAAGTTTAATGAATCCAATTAATCATGCATATTTTAGTAGGCACTTCATTACAAAATGGCTTTCTGGGGCCACAAATAAGATAGCTATGCTTTATTCATAGGAACAGAGGCTAGGGAAGGGCGCAAGAAATCTGTAGACCTTTTGTGCAAGCTGCATATGTCAATGATGTTGACATTAAATTCCCATGGATTGCAATGCTGTAGGTCAAGGATGGCTGTGGAAGTGGAGAGACCCTCTATGGAAATGCTAAGGTACCCAGGCTACTTCCGAGCACCCTAGGATCTAATGCTTAGGTGTTTCATACATGAGGGCTGGAGTGCTAGTGGCAATGGACCATCTGAGGCCAAATAAATCAGAGTTGTGCCAACTTGAAAGAATTGCCCTGTCACTAAATGCTGGGAGTCAAGAAGGTGATGGAGGACAGATGGTTGGTGGCAAGGTGACAGAGCACAGATGCTTTCTATGTACCCATTTAACTCACATGTTGCCCTCAAGTAAAGTAGAAGATAGTCAAACCTATCCCAACCCCTGAAACTCCAGGACCAAAATCTTAAATATGGGGATAATCCACAATGATGGCATTAAGCATCAACCACAGCTGAGTATAGTATGTTTTATAAATTTGAAAATTAAATCTAACACATGAGGATATATATTTAATTAATCTCATCCTAAGATTAGGAGCCCCCAGTGGCGCAATGGGTTAAACCCTTAAGCTGGCAGGGCTGAAGACCGACAGGTCTCAAGTTCGAATCTGAGAAAATCACAGATGAGCTCCCTCTTTCAGCTCCAGCTCCCCATGCAGGGACATGAGAAAAGCCTCCCACAAGGATGGTAAAACATCCGGGCGTCCCCTGGGCAACATCCTTGCAGACAGCCAATTCTCTCACACCAGAAGTGACTTGCAGTTTCTCAAGTTGCTCCTGACACACACAAAAAACCCCTAAGTTTATTCCTCTGTTCCCTAAAATATGGGCATCCTTCTCCTCTAGTAAGATTCAACTACTATTGTTGCCAGCTTATGTATATGGGGAAAAGTATTGGGAAAAGCATTTTGGTTCAGTCAGCAAACTATCCTTGGCTAGTTTTCTCACTCTGGCATGTCAACTCCAGCTCAACAGTGCTAGGGGTGCTTTCAGGCCATCTCCAATTTAACATGGCCTGAAGGTGAATTTTCCCCTGGAGGGGTGGATGTCGCAACTGCCTCCTTTGAGGCTGAGGGAACCTGATTTGCCCAAGGTCACACAGTGGATTTCCATGACCAAGTAAGAATCCAAATTCTGACCCTTCCCTGACGGAGTCCTAATAGAACACTGAAAGCCTCCCAAAGTCCTAATAAAACATTCAAAGCACTACTCACTGTCTCTAGAACATAATCTTCCTTCAGAAAAGAATAAAACAAAGAAAGTCCTGCACATTTCCGTCACTAGAATGAACTTAATCCTAGGTCAGATCCCTGATTCTAGGTTTTCTGAGATTAATTCTGAACCCCCTTTTCACATGAGAACATCTTGTTAAAGAGCTCTACTTGGGTTATTTAAAAAGGTAGCAGAACTGTGTGTTTGGATCTGTTGCCTCAGTCACATTGCTGTTGTCACCCTCACTCATCTTAATTGTGATGTTCACCATAGCTTCCACACTGTGGAGACATCCTGGATAGTTGAAAACCAGGTATTTTGACAGATTGCCTCTTAAATGTATATAATTGTTGCCTTACATATGCAAGTAATATGTGAATATTATCACATTAAGTGAGGGATTTGCCATGCATCATAGCGAATCCACGGGGTTCTGGCGAGGGGCGTGGAGAACCCGTAACCCCACACTCTGCAGCACTCAGCTTCCCCCCATTATAACAAAGGCAACACAGAAGTGTCAGGACTGGGAGACCTGAGCTTAGGAGAAGTTCAGGCTCCCAACCTGCCATGAGATTGCACCGACCTTTGCCCCAGTTCTTTGGTGACCTTGGCTCCAGTTGCATAGAGACTGTGCTGAGTCAAGTGGGAGTGACGTAACTTCCAGATGTGTGTGGGGCTGCGGAGGGAAGTGAGGCAAACTCCTCCGAGCCTGGACATTGGACAATTGGACTCATAACGCTGATTCATGGACCCATGAGGTCACATCCCTTTGGACTATGGGATATGCTGAATCACCCGGATATGGTGCAACCCTGCTTGGACATTGCATGGGCAGTGGGGAGGGGCTCAGGGTATATAAGGTGTGTTTGGGTGGCGGGCCGGTGCTTTTGCTTCACATGTGTCATACCTACAATAAAATCGTGTTGGACCGTGCTTCAATCTACGCGTGATCCTTACCGAGCGTTGGAGAGTCGTTACACAGAAGTAGATGTGCATCATGTGGTGAAAAGGGCGAGGAAGCAGCATACAACAGGAAAATCAGCCCGTATAATGAGGTGGTAAGAC
The DNA here is from genome assembly GCA_030556195.1 of Anolis apletophallus. Classification (NCBI taxonomy): domain Eukaryota; kingdom Metazoa; phylum Chordata; class Lepidosauria; order Squamata; family Anolidae; genus Anolis; species Anolis apletophallus. The sequence goes on from JARBWK010000009.1 coordinate 60,778,971, forward strand.
CAACATTGAGTGTATTGAGAATTGACAAGAAGATTTCCAGCATTGGTTTCCTGCCAGCAAAGCAATTGTCACTTTATTGCTACTGAATCTTTCTGTGTTCTTCTTGTTCTGTTCATAATCACACTGTTGTAAACAAAATAGCTTAGTATCTTCCTATGTAGTCTGCCATGGAATGATCCCTGTTTATTTGAGTGAGATAAGCAGGGTCAAGCAATATATTTTACTGGGTCTTTTATTTTATGGCGACATTGTTTCCAGGGTGGTTTGGTAAGCAGAGGTACAAAACAAAGTATTTTATCAAGATTGGCCAACAGTGGATTCTACATCTAGCAAAGAGATAAATTAACACCAAGAAACTCACCAATTTTTGTTATTAACTGCAGTCAAGTTCATTTCTACTTATGATAATCCGATGAATGACAGACCCCCAATTCAAACTGTTATTAACCACACTGCTCAGGTCCAAAAGAAATTATTAAGGCATTGTGTGTGTGTGTGAGAGAGAGAGAGAGAGAGAGAGTGAGAGTGAGAGTGAGAGAGAGAGAGAGAGAGAGAGAGAGAGAGAGAGAGCCTCGCGCCGCCGTATTAGAGAGGTCTATCCCCATCCCCCCGCTCCCCCTCAGCCCTTCCTCCTCTTCTCCCCCGACATCCATCCACTCACCGCTGAGGCTCCACTCCGCGCTGGGAACGCGCGCCCGGCGATCCCAAAGAACTATGGGTCCCAGCATGCCCCGCAGCTGAGAGGCTGGTGCCACCGCCGCATCCCAGCAGCCCCCGCGGCCTCAAAGGCAGCTCTGCGGCCTCGCACTGGGTGCGCAGAGGGCAGCAGCTGCAGAGAGTCAGGGCCTTCCTCTGCCTCAGGAGCCAATCGCGACCAGCATGGGCTGAAGGAAGAGGCCTCCTTGGAGTCTTTTCCTTGGAGGAGGCCTCTTCCTTCAGCCCATGCTGGTCATGATGCTCCTCCTCTTCCTCCTCATGCTGCTGCTGCTGCTGCCTCATGAGGAGGAACAGGAGGAGCATCGCGACCAGCATGGGCTGAAGGAAGAGGCCTCCTCCAAGGAAAAGACTCCAAGGAGGCCTCTTCCTTCAGCCCATGCTGGTCGCGATTGGCTCCTGAGGCGGAGGAAGGCCCTGACTCTCTGCAGCTGCTGCTCTCCGCACACCCAGTGCGAGGCCGCATAGCTGCCTTTGAGGCCGCGGGGGTGGCCGGGATGCGGCAGCGGCACCAGCCTCTCAGCCACAGGGCATGCTCCTCCTCTTCCTCCTCATGCTGCTGCTGCTGCTGCTTCATGTGGACCCTGGTCACGTGGTGCGCCCTCTGCCGGGTCACGTGAGGGCTGGCTCCTGGCTGTATTATCTGCAGGGCGCTGAAGAGGGAGCCCCCCCCCCTCCTTCCTCCCTTCTGCCTTCCTTCTTTTTGAGTACCAGGCAACAGGAGCCAATCGCAGCACGTTTTTATTATTTTATAACTTTTTTAAATTTGCTTGGGCCATGATCTGCACCCCCCTCGCCTCGTGCCCCTAGGCCATGGCCTTGTTGGCCCTATGGGTAATCCAGGCCTGCCTTGAGAACTTTCCTGCAGGATCACCTTTTCTAGGAGGGCTCATCCAGAAAGGAAACAAGTCCCTCAAACTAATATCTAGATCTTTTTGTTTTAATTTTCCTTGCATATTCAAGGCTTTGCATTCAAAATCTTTCTTTAAAATCCTGGGTTTCCATTATCTTCCCTTTCCTTATGTTCTTCTTCCTCTTCTTCCCATATCTATGCTCAGGTAATCTTTCTGTCAGGAATGGTTGCATTGTATATTTTTGCAAGGTAGGAAGAAGGACTGGATGATCCTTGTGGAATCTTCCAGTTCTATCATTCTGTGATTTTGGATATCCAAAAATAAAAAGCATTTGATTGGCTTGAATATCAAAGTGGAAGAGTGGTCTACATAGTGGGATACCACCATCCCAAATGTCTATTCTGAACAACAGCAGATTGGACATCAAGACCAAGTACTGTTACCGAACAATTTAGGATAGCCTGGTCCATAGGGGGCAGAGGCCCAAAAGTACCCCTAAAGCGAGGATTTCAGCAAAAACCTTAGGTGAGTTTTTAAAGCAGCAACCTAAAGATCCCTTTCCCAAATGATCTCACCAAAGAAGTCTGGAAGAAGATGCCACTGAAGTCTTTATTCTTGTCAGCTGAGAAGAATGACCACTGCAGTTTCCTTGTCGCAAAGCAGTCATAAAGTTACATTCAAAAGATATGCCATTTTTATAAGGTTACAGATTCAAATTTCCCACTTCCCGCCCCAGACCAGCTTTGTGTTGATTGGATGGAATTGCTGGGGCAGCTGGAGTTTGGTCCAATAGTGAAACAGTGCCACTTCTTGTTCTGGCAAATGGGGAGCGAGGAGCAGGAATGTTTTCAAAACAAAGCAGCTGGAGTTTTCTTGAGTAGATCATGTCCATATGTAAATGAAGATCCGAGCCCCTGACCTTTCCAGCCAAAGGAAATCTTTTGTTTTTGGTGAAAAACAGGAATTTGTCCGTAACGACCCTTCCTTGTTGACAAAGGGCCATATGTAGATTTCCCATGAGAGTTTTCAGTTTTCTGGATGGTAAACAAATGAAATAACTGTAGCCATGTGCTGGTTTCCAATGTCAGCAGGGACGGCCGATTATGAAATATGAAATATAATTATGCCATAGGTTCTATAAACGCGGGACGAGGCTAATCTCAGAGGGTCCAGCGTTTATAAAACAAAAGGAGTCTTTCAAAATGGGGAGAAGGGAGAGAACCTTCTCCAAACCAGAAAGAGTCCTCTGTCATGCAAATTGTTTCAATGATTGGATTAAAGGGTGCAGCCAGGAATGTGGTCACCCTGATCTCAAAACAAACAGCTGGGTCACATAGCATTCCTTCATATTTTTAAAATCATATGGGAAAGGAAAAAACATGCAGGAAAATGGTTACATGGAAGGAGAGGGTTTCAGGGAAATACCACTACCAATGTCTCCTAATTATAAAGTCTATATGATCTTGAAAAGCATCAAATCCATATGCTTTGGGGAAAGTCCATCTGTGTCCTTGGGAAAACTATAAGAGAAAAGTCCTTTTCGCTAATAGCCTAAGGAGAGTCCAAATACATAAAAATCCTTGGAAAACTACATCTCCCAAACCGCTCAGGGCTTGCCCCTGTTGGCCTGCCCGCATATAATTCCGTGCACAAAGAGTCCATGGCTTCAGGTTTAGTGAGGCAAGAAAACAGAGAGGTAGAAATGGCTGGAGGTCTTTTGATGCCAAATCCCAGCCTTTTGTGCTAGAGATGCCAGACCACATGTGCAGGAACATTGGAACTCCCTGCTGCAGATCAAACCAATTAGGATGCAGATGGGCTCTTTCTGGGGCTCGCCTTCAGTACCACTACCAGGACGTAGAAATCTTAGCAGACTCTAGAAAACAATTCTCCCTTCATCTTTCCATAAATATACATGAACAAGCAGGAATTTATAAGCCTCTAATTTGAATTTCTAATATATTCTAGACCAGGGCTTCTTAAATTGTGGGTCCCGACCCCAAATGCGGTCCTCTTAGCTTGATGTTGGGGGTCATGAAAACATTGGCAACCATAAAAAGTTTCTGAACTTTCCCAATTTGCACAAATCTCTAAGCAGCGCTTACTGCAGACTCTGCAGAAAAATGTTTTGGTTATACTCTGCAAATAGGAACATTAGCCTGTTTAGCCAGCCTTACAAATGCTGAATTATTGTCAGTAAATGTTTGATTTTTAAACCTGGGGTCACAAGTGGAAAAAGTTTAAGACGCCTTGATCTGGACAAGCAGATAGAGAGAAGACTACAAATAGTCTATTGATTTGTACAAATAGCAAAAGGCTATTTTTCCAATCTTCTCTGTATTTATTTGTTTGTTTGTTTATCGTGTCAGGAGCGAACCAAACAGTTGTATTGCATTAAAAACAAACAAACAAACAAAACACAAAGTTTGCAGACTTGGTATTCTATTAAATGTCCTTTGACCAGTAGCTGGCCACTTGGAGTGCCTCTGGTGTTGATATAAGAAGATCCTCCATTGTGCATGTAGCAGGGCTCAGGTTGCATTGTAGTAGGTGGTCTGTGGTTTGCTTTTCTCCACAGTCGCATGTTGTGGATTCCACCTTGTAGCCCCATTTCTTAAGGTTGGCTCTGCATCTTGTGATGCCAGAGCGCAGTCTGTTCAGTGCCTTCTAAGTCGCCCAGTTTTCTATGTGCCCAGGAGGGAGTCTCTCATTTAGTATCAGCCATTGATTGAGATTCAGGCTTTTAGCCTGCCACTTTTGGACTCTCACTTGCTGAGGTGTTTCAACGAGTGTCTCTGTAGATCTTAGAAAACTAATTCTTGATTTAAGTCGTTGATTTAAGGCGTGCTGGCTGATACCCAAACAGGGGATGGGCCGTAGATGTAACTGCCTTGGTCCTTTCACTATTGGTTACTACTTCCCAGCGGATGTCAGGTGGAGTAATGCCAGCTAAACAGTGTAATTTCTCCAGTGGTGTAGGGCGCAGACACCCCGTGATAATGCGGAATGTCTCATTAAGAGCCACATCCACTGTTTTAGCGTAGTGAGATGTGTTCCACACTGGGTGTGCATACTCAGCAGCACAGCAGCATAGCACAAGGGCAGATGTATTCACTGTATCTGGTTGTGCCAGTCAGCATTCATATGATATTGTTTCTAGCACCCACTTTTTGTTTGATATTAAGGCAGTGCTTCTTGTAGGTCAGAGCACGGTCCAGGGTAACTCCCAGGTATTTTGGTGTGCTGCAATGCTCCAGTGGGATTCCTTCCCAGGTAATCCTCCGAGCTCGAGATGCTTGTCTGTTCTTAAGATTAAAAGCACATGTTTGTGTTTTAGGTGGGTTAGGAATCAGCTGGTTTTCCCTGTAATAGGCAGCAAGATCACCTAGAGCTTCGGAGAGCTTCTGTTCAACCATTTCAAAGCTCCCTGCTTGAGCGGTAATGGCACGATCGTCAGCATAGATGAAACTCTATGTCGCTTCTGGCAGTGGCTGGTCATTTGTGTAAATGTTGAACATTGATGGAGCAAGCACGCTCCCCTGAGGCAGGCCGTTCTTCTGTTTTCCCCATCTGCTTCTTTGGCCCTTCTCGGTGAGGTTTGCCTGGCATCACACCTGTTTCTTTTCAGTACCAGGTCTTTTAAATAATGTATGCACTGTAGGCTATTCTATTTTTGTTTTCAGTTTGGGGTGGTGTTATATTTTGTAATAATCTTTTATATTCCTTTTGATATTGTGGTTTAATTCCAATCACTTATCCCAACTAGACTCAATCACTGTATCAGTGGAACTTATAGAAATGTTGTCTTTCAAAATTACCTATAATTCAGTGGGTCTACTGTAATCGGTACTAACAATTGGATATACACTGTGGGTTTATATTCCATTTTGTATTTCAGCAGCCAGTCTGTGCTAAAGGGGCTTAATAAACAAACATTGCTCCTGTGGCGCTTTCAGGCTTCGGTGCCATTCCCTTTGCTGGACTCAATGCAAAGGGGAAGTACGCTGACTCCTTATTCAGGACTTTCTCCTGTGACCAGTAAATCACCTGGTTTTTGCATACTGATTATCTGATTCAGTCTCTTCAGTATCAGTCTGACTTTCCCAGCTCTCATACCCATCAGGCCAGCCATGATCCCATGCTAGATAGCTTTCTGGATGGCTGGAGAGGAAGGCCCAGCTGCCTCATCATCCCCTTCATCTGCCTCTTCATTAGCCTCCATGGGTCCTAATGCGAGTGGGACCCCCGGGGCGGCCCCCTGCCACCCTGGCACGAATGAGAACTGGGTTGCTAGATAGATAGATAGATAGATAGATAGATAGATAGATAGATAGATAGATAGATTATTCACCACAGACAGACAGACAGACAGACAGATAGATAGATAGATACGGACGGACGGACGGACCGACCGAGTGTGCCGCGGAACACTAGTGTGCCATGAGAGATCATCAGGTGTGCCGTGGGAAATTATTTTCGAACTTCATTCATATATAAACTATAAGGCGCATCTGTTCCTTTAAGAAATGGAACCATAGCACTCTCGCGTCACTTCTTGCTCTGGTCGCACCGTCTTGGATTCGCTCAGACGCGTCTAAGTAAACAAAGTTAGAGTTAGTGCTGCAGCTGCGCGTCAATTTGGGATCACAGCAAGACAAGCAAGTGACAGTGATGGAGAAGTTTTTGAGAAGGGAAAATGCAAATGCCAAACAGGGCCCTGGACAAAATTATGACACAGATGAAGGCCCTAATATGAGTGGTGGACAAAAAGAAAAGAAAAGACGGTGAGCTCAAGGCAATACAGCAAAAGCTATCTTTCATTTGGATTCACTTTCACCGGGGATGCGACGGCACCGACTCCGCTGTGCTTGGTGTGTGGTGAGAAGCTGTCCAATAGTGCCATGATGCCAAGCAAGCTTAAACGCTATCTCCAAATGAAACACAACAGAGAGAGACTGACACCTGTTGAGCAAGAGCTTTGTGTGTGTCTTTCTACCATTCCTGCCAGGATATCTATTTTTTGTTCATCGAAACAGGTCCAGGTTTCAGACTAAGTAAGTGTATAAATACATTTAAAAACATATTGACAATATGTATTACTGTGTTAGAGTGTCATTTTGTGTCATTTTGGTTGGTGGTGTGCCCCAGGATTTTGTAAGTGTAAAAAATGTGCCACGGCTCAAAAAAGGTTGAAAATCACTGCTCTAAAACACTGTGTCTAAAATACCTCCCCACTTAATACAGTTCCTATTGATCTACTTACATTGTTTTCGATTCACTAGGTGGGTGGGGAGCTGGGCAGAAGGGCAGGAGCTTACCCTGATCCTGCTTCAAACTGTCAACCTTTCGGTTGGCAAGATTTACTGCAGCTGCATCTGGTGATTAACCTGCTTTGCTAAAGCTGGCCCTGCTTCTGACTTTGTAGCAGAAACAGTCAGTATTACATTGAGATTCAATTATTTATTTATTTATTTATTGTTCAATTTTGTATTCCGCTCCTCCCTGCAGGCTCGGGCCGGATGACAACAATATAAATGGGCAGCATGTCACAGACATGCAGCCCTGCAATAAAAGCATAAAAACACATTAAAACACATTACATCACATCACAAGGTGTAGGATGACATACAGGCACATTTCTTAGACCAATGTGCCTAGTTAAAGGCTAGTCCAAAGAGGGCGGTCTTACAAGCCCTTCGGAAAGGGGCAAGCTCCGAGATGGCTCGGGTGCTGTCCGGGAGGGAGTTCCATAGCACCGGAGCTGCCACAGAAAAGGCTCTTTGTCTGGTTGCGGACAGATGGCAGGAGCGGATTGATGGTACCAATAACAGATTCTGTTCATCTGAACGCAGTGATCTCGGGGGAGAATTACTGGTGGTCATGAAGTCATGGGGAATATCAGTATACATTTGGGCCAATCTTGTTCCCGAGTGGTGGTATATGATGGATCCCATGCCAATGGGGTGGTGAATCCAGTCTGAGTTTTGAATAGCTTAAAAGAAGGTGCTGAATCATATCTCCCAACTAGGTAAAGGACCTCAGATAGATGCTTTAAAGGTGTCCAAAACTTTGAGCCAAGTCACTGCCCAAGGGCTTTGCAGCCATCACTGTTCTGGAGAAACAGAAGGTAAAAATGCAGCCTTAATTGAGAACTTAAAGAAGAGCCATGCTGAGACAGACCAAAAGCCTTTTCAGACCCATGTTTTGTTCACATAATAACCAGCCAATTGCCTATAGGAAGCCTGCCAGCAAGGTTTAAGTGCAACTCTACCCTCTTCCTGCTGTTCCCTAACAATAAAATCTATGCAGAGGTTTGCCGCCTTTCATATTGGAAGTAATAACATAGCTATCCAGGACAATTCTGGAATTATTCAAACCCCCTTTTTAAAGTCATCACTACATTTTGTGGCACTGGGTTCCACAATGTTCTGTGTGCAGAAGTGTTTCCTTTCATCTGTTCTGAAACAACTGAGCACGTGCTTCTTCAATGCATGTTCTACAGAGATCTTAGATCCAATCTCATTGGTCCATGGCTTTTAAAGTACCCGGGGCGCAGTGAAAGATGTTATTCCACCCTGCTGCTTTCGGACTCTAACACTGCAATGACTTACAGTGTTGCTAAGTTCTGTGCTGCTGCCCTTAATATCAGGCGGGTGATGATTGACATCGTAAGGCAACAATATCCTGTCTTTTAACATATATTTTTATACTGATTTCTAGTCTGATTTTAAATAACTGTTTACTGGGGAGTTGTCCTTCTCCTCTTAGGGCGCTTGTGCCCGCTTTGTGCTGGTCTGTGACCGTAATAAAGTTTTGATTGATTGATTGATCTGTTCTGAATTTCCCACCATTAGCTTCCATGGAAGACCCCAGGTTCTACCATTTTAAAAAGGCATTAACTATTTCCCCCCACACCATGAATTTTTGATGTGCCTTTTTCAATAACTTTTCAATAACTTTAAAGCACAGGTTCTTTTTATTGCAATTTTCCAGTAAGAGAAAGAGTATCAGAACTTTTACAGAAAGAACGACACTGGATATACAAACATACAGATTCTATGTAACTACATTGCATTCCACAAACAACTTACAATTGCATTGGCTAACAAACAAAGGGAAATTACATTTTTACTCAGCATTCACTAACACAGTGCTTTTCAACCTTTTTTGAGCCGCGGCACATTTTTTACATTTACAAAATCCTGGGGCACCCCACCAACCAAAATGACACAAAATGACACTCTAACACAGTAATACATATAGTTAATATGTTTTTAATGTATTTATACACTCACTGTGAAACCTGGACCTGTTTCGATGAACACAACATAGATATCCTGGCAGGAATGGCAGAAAGACACAAACTTCCCACACAGAACTCCCATTACCAAGAGAAAATACTATAAGAGTTTGGTGGGCATTGACCTTGGGTTTTGGAGTTGTCGTTCACCTATATCCAGAGAGCACTGTGGACTGAAACAATGTTGGATCAGGACCAAACTTGGCATGAATACTCAATATGCCCAAATGTGAACACAGATGGAGTTTGGGAAAAATAGACCTTGACATCTGGGAGTTACAATTTCTGGGATTTATAGTTAACACACAATGAAAGAGCATCCTGAACTCTTGCAACAGTGGCATTGAACCAAACTTGGCATATTGAACTCTCATTACCAACAGAAAGTACTGAAAGGGTTTGCTTGGGAATTGACCTTGGAAGTTGTAATTCACCTACACCCAGAGAGCACTGTGGACTCAAACAATGTTATGTTATGTTGTTGTTTGTTTTCTATCCAAAATCACAATGTTAGAAGGAGGCTCACCACTTTAAGGTTCCTAAAACAAGCATGGGAAAACTTTGGCCCTCTGGGTACTCTTGACTTCAACTCCCACCATAATGCAGCTTGATACCACATTAATAATAATAATAATAATACTTTATTTATACCCCACCACCATCTCCCCATGGGGACTCGGGGCGACTTACATGAGGCCACACCCATCAGTACAGTAACACAAGATAACACAAGAACAGCAAGAAAAAATACATAAAATACAAAACCAAAATAAATAAACAGCACAACACTATACAATCCACCATGGCTTAATGCTACAGACTCCTGGGAGTGGTAGTTTGATGAGGCAGAGGCATACTTTGGCAGAGAAAGTGAAAGCCCTTATAAAACTAAAATTCTCATTTTTCCATAGCATTGAGCCATAGCAGTTAAATTGTGTCAAACTGCATTCGTTCTACAGTGCAGATACACCCACAGTAAAATTTGTGTCTGAGAAAACATGACAAAAAATTATGTAGGCAGTACTTTAATAACTAAATGTGTTTTTAAGGTGGCTTTTGATGGTTTTATGAAGGTGAATTTTAATGACTCTTTTAAATTTTATTTAATTTTATATTTAAAATTGATTTTGTTTGATTAGATACAGGGGATTGGTTAGATGTGGAGGGTTGGTTCCAGGGTCCCTTACAGATACCAAAAAGAAAATGGCGTGGGGGTACTATGGAGGGAGAGGAATATCCTGGCTACCAGGTATGCATTCTTTGAACTCCTGTATCTCTGGGGAATCATGCCAACTGCAAGCGACCCATGAAAAATGCATGCCTGGCCCTGCACCTAGAAACTAAGGGTCGCTGTCACTTCTGCAACTGCCCTACACCATTTTTAATAGGGGCATACAAGCCTCACCTCAAATTCACAGTCTTGCATGCCCCATCAGCTATCCACGTCAGCCTTGCAAAGGAACCCTGCCACCTCAGAGACAAAAGCGGGTGGCTGGCATGCTCCCTGCTACTTGTCTACATTTCAATCTGCAGTGGATTTAATCCACATATTCTGAGCACACATATATGGCGGATCCACTGTATTTTAAAATGTTGTGAGTCAGCTCAGTCCCAAGCAAGAATGGTGAGACAGAGAGACATTTCTCTGCTGATTTCCCATGTGATTTTGTGAATGAATACAGCACAAGACTGCAATCTATCATCATCACTGAGATTCAGCATGATATGATCAATTTTGATACAAGGATCAGAAATATCATCCAGAAGCTGTTGGACTGCAACTCTAAACAGCTCTAGCCTGCAAATCTAATGGTGACAGATCATGGGAGCTGCAGTATAACATCTGGTGAGCCCTTTGTGCCCGTCTCTGTTCTAATGTGTGGCCTTTTGGGTGTATAAAACACATCCAACTCTCACCTTAAAGTTTTGCTTACATCTCAAGCTTATTTACTGCTGTATATTTTTGATTTTATTAATCATACAGTGTGTCCCACACTTAACATATCATCATTTGGTTGATTACTCCCCCCCAAAGTATACATGCTCTTAATAGGAATAAAGATTCCAATAGAATAGAAATGTCACAAAAGGACGAAAGAAACATTTAAGTGAGGTTGACAATGCGAGCAGTGCATTGCTGCACAGGGCTGACAATTGGAATACCTTATATTAAACTATAATTTAAAATAGAATGTGGAACTCTGATTAAATTATTCTTATAATATTTATTCTTCAATGCAAATATATTTACTTAGTCCTCAAATAATAACCGCAGCTACTATTAGCTGTTAAAGCCTGCATACATTTAAAGGGGGCATTCTCTATTTAGATACTATTTCCATGCCCGGATAACTCATAAGGTCAACCTAGGCCATGGCCTAGGGGCGCAAGCCGGGGAGGGGCACAGATCACAGACCAAAAAAAACCCCTGGTCTATGCCCCTCTTTCCCCCTTTCTCATGCCCCTCCTTCTCCCGGCAAGGTCTCTGCTCCATCCCCTCCGTCTCTCGCTCTCTGGGCTGTGGCGTGGCCCTCGCATTGATCCATTGATGTGCCTGCGAGTTTCTGGCTGGCCTGACCTCCTGGCTCTCCATGACAACTTGCTCGGCTCCCCCGGCGGCAGACTGTAAATTCCTGCAGCCAGAGCCAAGCGGCAGAGTCCGGGAGAGGGCGGAGGGAGGGGAGGAGGAGAAGGAGGCAACTAGGAGGAAAGAAAGAAAGCAAGTAAGGAAGGAAGGAAGAGAGGGAGGGAGGGAGAGGGGAGACAAAGGGCATTGCTTGGGTGGACCTCTCCCAGGTCCCCAGCACGAGACCACACCAACCCAGGCTCGCTCCTGGGTTGCTCTCGGACCAAACTGGGGTGGGTGGCTTGGCCAAAGGGAGCCACGGGAGGGAGGGAAGGATCAAGGCCAGGGTCTTGCTCTCCTGCCTTCGGGAACAGCCGAACAAAAGCCGCACAAACCCCAACCTGAATTCCTCCCTCGTTCTGCGGGAGCGCACGCCAAGCGGACATCTCTCTCTCTCTCTCTCTCTCTCTCTCGTGCACGCCTTTAGTGAGTTTGCACCCGCTGCGCTCTCCCCAAGCTTCCCGAGGAGACCTTCAGAGCACAGCGGAGCTTTGCAGCCAGTGGGAATGGGGACCTTGGAGGTGGCGGGATGGTGCCTACTCGCCTTTCTCTTCTGCTCCGGAGGCACCATGGCGAAAGCCAGTCAAGTGTGGGTCTGAGTGGTGGGGGTGGTGGTAGAGGTTGGCTTAAAGTGGGCGTAATTCCAAAGTGTGGCCTAGGGCGCAAAAAGGTGTTAATCCGGGCCTGACTATTTCTACTCCTTTTTATTCAGAACAATGCTGAGAAAGGGTGAGTGGCTTATAGTTTCCCAGTGAGGTCAATAGAGGCTTCAACCAACTATCCTAGTGCCACTGTAACATTTTAATGTCCACTGGCTCGCTTTATAACAAACTACTCACATCCTAAGCCTGTATGATACTCACTGATCCAGATGGGAAGGCCCAGTGCCCAAAGGTCCATTTTTGGAAATGGAGGCAGGGAACATCCCAGTCGTTTCTCCATTCCTCTTTTGGGATTCATATCCATGGCCTCATCGCCTACCCAAACTGCCAGGCATAACAATGACCTTTCCATTAATCATTCAAAAATATATTCTAAATGTGTGGGTTATTGTGAGTTTTCTGGGCTGTATTCTCTCCTGGTATTTCGCCCACATCTATGGAAGGCATCCACAGAGGTCCTCACAACCTCTGGGGATGTCTGCCATAGATGTGGGTGAAATGTCAGGAGAGAATGCTTCTGTAATATGGGCATACAGCCTGGAAAACTCACAGCAACCTAGTGTTTCCAGCCATATAAGCCTTCAACAACACGTATTCTAAATTATTTTAGACACTAGTTTAAATGAAGATCTGTTCTCCATGTAATGTTTTGAGTGGTCTACCTGTTCCAAAGGAGGAATGTTCAGACTTTATGAGACAAGCTTGGCCTTAATACTCTATTATGGTGGCTGGGCATTCTTGTTCTTCCCAAGAGTGCCCTATCTTATAGCAATCACCCAGTTAAATACACCTAATAGCACAGAGCATCAATGTAATATGCGCTGTAAATTTGATAACATTTGCCATGTGCTTTTAACCGACTGAGGACAGTTAATCATTCTCAGCTCAAGTTAGCATGGACTGAATGTTCTCTGATAAAAATTTACCAAGTTTTGTGAGATTGCATGCATCCATCTGTCCAAGCACTTTGCTGGATTATGGTGGAACGTTATGGTGCAAACCAATCCATACACGAGAGTGGAAATAAATTATATTAAATCCAGACTGCATTAACAGAGCTGCAAATAAAGGTAAAATGATAATGTCTAAGTGGAACTGTCTGGCTGCAGTTAATACTGGACTGAAAATTAACTAAAGGTCTATCAAACTGAGCTAGACAACCATAACTTAGGCCTGTCTGGACCAATAGTGGACAAATGCCATAGGTTTCACATGGGTTTTTTTCCTGGAAAACTGCTTAGAGATCACTGTAAGATGATAAACCATATTTACTCAATAAACAGCATCATAAAAGGCAGGAACCATATGGCAAAGGAAAAGGTAACTTCCAAATGGTGTTACACCTATTCTGAATTCTCAAAAAATATTGGCTTCAACCATCTCCGTCTCTGTATTTTTACATCCGGATCTGACATGTTTTTCGGTCAATAATGTGTTTCCTGTTAGTTCTTCAAATGATAATTTTTACCATCTTTAAATTCAACATTGCAATATTGAGAGAAGAGCCTTTCAAAGCAAGGAGACTGGTACAGGTGCCAGAAGAACAGGAGATAGGCATGCCAATTAATAGCTCATGCCAGTCCATTCCTGGCACGCTCCAGACTAAAATTATATCTGAAATATGATTCAGTAACCATTTCTCTGTGAAAGGTGCCGGCAATCTGGCACCCTTTTAAAAGGCGGCAGTCGTAAGGTTGCTCTGCGAAAAGTTAACTTCATCAAAATCAATGGAAGATGCCACAAAGGAAGTACAGTCGGCCCTCTATATCCACAGATTCTATTTCCATGGATTCGAACCATTCAGGGTTTGAATTTTTTTAAATCCTACACACACACACACACTAGCCGTCCCCTGCCATGCATTGCTGTGGCCCAGTCTATGTATATGTGTTTTTTGTGTATATATGTGTGATTTTGTGCATGCGTTGTAATATATTTTTTGGTTTTTGGCTTTTTAAGTCTCTTCTGCTGTGTTTTGCAGTGTTTTTATGATTGATCGTCACTTGTTGGCCTGATAGGTGCATTGTGTCCAAATTTGGTGTCAATTCGTCCAGTGGTTTTTGAGTTATGTTAATCCCACAAATGAACATTACATTTTTATTTATGTAGAATAGCCATCCCTTGCCATGTGTTGCTGTGGCCCAATCTGTTTATGTGTTTTGTGTGTGTGTGTGTGTGTGTGTATTTGTGTGGTTTTGCGCATGCGTTGTAATATATTTATTTATTTATTGGCTTTTTAAGTCTTTTCTGCTATGTTTTCAGTGTTTTTATGAGTGATGATCACTTGTTGGCCTGATAGGTGTCTTGTGTCCAAATTTGGTGTCAATTCGTCCAGTGGTTTTTGAGTTATGTTAATCCCACAAACAAACATTACATTTTTATTTATATAGAATAGCCGTCCCCTGCCACATGTTGCTGTGGCCCAATCTGTCTATATGTGTTTTGTGTGTGTGTGTATTTGTGTATATGTGTGGTTTTGCTCATGCGTTGTAATGTATTTTTTTTGGGCTTTTTAAGTCTTTTCTGCTGTTTTTTTCAGTGTTTTTATGAGGGATGACCACTTGTTGGCCTGATAGGTGTCTTGTGTCCAAATTAGGTGTCAATTCGTCCAGTGGTTTTTGAGTTATGTTAATCCCACAAACAAACATTACATTTTTATTTATATAGAGATAGATAGATGATAGATAGATAGATAGATAGATAGATAGATAGATGGGACACCATTTTACTATGCTATTGCATATCATGGGACATCCACGGATTTTAGTATCTATGTGGGATCCTGGAAAGAAACTCAGTGGATACTTAGGGCCCACTGAGTATTTAGGGTGGATCACTAGCCTTAACTTTACCATTATTGGCATTACAGAAATCTAACATGTGAGGCAAAGCTTTCACCTCTGCAAGAAATGACCGTTGCCTTTAATGCCTGTATTCCCAACCCTAAACCATCCCCAAATATATTTATCCTAGCGCCACTCCCACTATGGCAAGAAGGAAAGACTGCCATATTTAACAAATCTGGCAGTGAGATTCAGTTCTGAATGGTAACAGCTAGACTGCAGGGCAAGATGTGAATTCAAATCCATTTGAGCCATGAAACTCACAGATGCCCTTGTTTCGGGGTGCACCTACATTGTAGAATGAATGCTGACTCCTATAGCACTGAGCCATGGTAGTTAAAATGGTATCAAGCTCCATGAATTCTGTAACACATATGCACCCTATGACTCTGAACACCAAGGATTGATCCCCATTTGGTCGCAGAAGCCCGTTGGGGTCACTTTGGGTGAGTTACACACTCTCAGCACCAGAAAACCCGTTTGTCTTAAGTGCACCTTAAGGTCGAAAACAACATGAAAGCACACGACAGCAAGGCACTTCCTACAAAAAATGAGATACATAGGGGACTGAGGTAGGGTACATTTACACAGTCAAATTCGTGCAATTTGACATCACTTTCATTGCCAAGGTTCAGTGCTACGCACCAATAGTTTACAAGGTCTTTAGCATTCTCTGCCTAAGAGTGCTAGTGTCCCTCCAAAATGACAACTCCCAGAGTGTCATAGCATTGGGCCATGGTGGTTAAAAGTGGCCTCAAACTGCATGAACCGTATGGTGTCAATGCACCCATAGAGAAAGTAAATAATGATAATAATAATAGACAGAGGTAATCAAAAGATAATAATAAAAGATAATAATAATATAAAAATAATAATAATATAGCAAAATAAAATAATAAAATAAAATAAAAATAAAGGCATACAATAATAATAAAATAATAATAAAATGAAATAATAACAGAAAAGACAATAAAATAAGAATAGAAAATAAGGGAATAAAAATATTTATTCACTTTAAAATTATAATAACAAGAAATAATAATAGGAAAAGAAAATAGAAGAAATAAGAATAAGAATAGAAAATAATAATAGGGAAAGAAAATAATAATAAAATTATAATAAGAATATAAATAATAAAATAATAAGAGAAAAATAAAATAATATTAATACTAGAAAATAATAAAAATAATAATAGGGTGTAAAGAAAAAGAATAATAAAATAATAAAATAAATAAGGCATAAAATAATAAAATAAAATAAAAATAAAAATAGAAAAATAAAATAATAATAATAGTAGAAAAAGAATAAGAATATTTATTCAATAATAATAAATAATGATAATAATAGAGAAAGAAAAGAATAATAAAATAATAATAAGGGCATAAAATAATAAAATAAAATAGAAGAAAAACAAAATAATAATACTAGAAAATAATAAGGAATAATAATAAATAATGAAAATAATAGGGAAAGAAAAGAATAATAAAATTATAATCAGGACATAAATAATAAAAGAAAATAATAAGAGAAAAATAAAATAATAATATTAGAAAATAATAAGGAATAATAATAAATGATGATGATTATAATAATAGTTGCATAAAGAAACAAGAAAAAGAATAGAAAATAATAGGGAAAGAAAAGAATAATAAAATTATAATCAGGACATAAAATAATAAAAGGAAATAGGAAGAGAAAATATAATAATACTAGAAAATAATAAATAGGGAATAATAATAGTGGCATAAAATAATACTTGAAAATAATAAATAATAAATAATAATAATGACATAAAATAATAACACAGAAGGGAAATAATAATAAGGAAAGAAAAATATAAAATAATAATAATAGAAAATAATCATAAAATTAAGATCTTGGGCCCTGTTCATTAGGTCTGGCCACCCACAATAATAATAATAATAGAAAATAATCATAAAATTAAGATCTTGGACCCTGTTCATTAGATCTGGCCACCCACCATAATAATAATAATAATAATAATAATAATAGAAAATAATCATAAAATTACGATCTTGGGCCCTGTTCATTAGATCTGGCCACCCACCATAATAATAATAATAGAAAATAATCATAAAATTAAGATCTTGGGCCCTGTTCATTAGATCTGGCCACCCACCATAATAATAATAATAATAATAGAAAATAATCATAAAATTAAGATCTTGGGCCCTGTTCATTAGATCTGGCCACCCACAATAATAATAATAATAGAAAATAATCATAAAATTAAGATCTTGGGTCCTGTTCATTAGATCTGGCCACCCACCATAATAATAATAATAGAAAATAATCATAAAATTAAGATCTTGGGCCCTGTTCATTAGATCTGGCCACCCATAATAATAATAATAATAATAATAATAATAATAATCAAAATAATCATAAAATTAAGATCTTGGGCCCTGTTCATTAGATCTGGCCACCCACCATAATAATAATAATAATAATAATAATAATAATAATAGAAAATAATCATAAAATTAAGATCTTGGGCCCTGTTCATTAGATCTGGCCACCCACAATAATAATAATAATAATAATAGAAAATAATCATAAAATTAAGATCTTGGGTCCTGTTCATTAGATCTGGCCACCTACCAATAATAATAATAATAATAATAGAAAATAATCATAAAATTAAGATCTTGGGCCCTGTTCATTAGATCTGGCCACCCACCATAATAATAATAATAATAAAATAATCAAAATAATCATAAGATCTTGGGCGCTGTTCATTAGATCTGGCCACCCACCATCAATAATAATAATAATAATAATAGAAAATAATCATAAAATTAAGATCTTAGGCCCTGTTCATTAGATCTGGCCACCCACCATAATAATAATAATAATAATAGAAAATAATCATAAAATTAAGATCTTGGGCCCTGTTCATTAGATCTGGCCACCCACCATAATAATAATAATAATAATAGAAAATAATCATAAAATTAAGATCTTGGGCCCTGTTCATTAGATCTGGCCACCCACCATAATAATAATAATAATAATAATAGAAAATAATCATAAAATTAAGATCTTGGGCCCTGTTCATTAGATCTGGCCACCCACCATAATAATAATAATAATAATAGAAAATAATCATAAAATTAAGATCTTGGGCCCTGTTCATTAGATCTGGCCACCCAACATAATAATAATAATAATAGAAAATAATCATAAAATTAAGATCTTGGGCCCTGTTCATTAGTTCTGGCCTCCCACCATAATAATAATAATAATAATAATAATAGAAAATAATCATAAAATTAAGATCTTGGGCCCTGTTCATTAGATCTGGCCACCCACAATAATAATAATAATAGAAAATAATCATAAAATTAAGATCTTAGGTCCTGTTCATTAGATCTGGCCACCTACCACCATAATAATAATAATAATAATAGAAAATAATCATAAAATTAAGATCTTGGGCCCTGTTCATTAGATCTGGCCACCCACCATAATAATAATAATAGAAAATAATCATAAAATTAAGATCTTGGGCCCTGTACATTAGATCTGGCCACCCACCATAATAATAATAATAATAATAATAAAAATAGAAAATAATCATAAAATTAAGATCTTGGGCCCTGTTCATTAGATCTGGCCACCCACAATAATAATAATAATAATAGAAAATAATCATAAAATTAAGATCTTGGGCCCTGTTCATTAGATCTGGCCACCCACCATAATAATAATAATAATAATAATAATAATAGAAAATAATCATAAAATTAAGATCTTGGGCCCTGTTCATTAGATCTGGCCACCCACCATAATAATAATAATAATAATAATAATAATAATAATAATAATATGAATGCACAAGCTAGCCTAGTAGCGCCCAGAGAAAGCCGGTCCTAGGAACCCGGCCAAAGGGGAGCATCAGAGGCGACTGTGCCCAGTCCAGAAGCAGGAAGGAGCATCCCATTGTGACTCTTCCCCCTTCCCCTCCTTTCCTCCCAGCCAGGATTCTGCCAAGTGCAATAACAATGCAGTCATCAGGAAAGGGGGAAAGGAGAGAGGAAGAAAGGGAGGAGGAGGAGGAGGAGGGATCGGCAGCAGCAGCTCCTCCACCCAGCCTGCCTGGCTGCCTTCATACAGAGGCGGGCGCTTAGCCTCGCGGGGCTCCATCCCATCCGAGGCAAAGCGGGATCCCTTGGAGCCGCCCTTGGGAGAGGGAGAGAGCGCGAGCGCGAGCGCGAGCGCGAGAGAGATTGCTGTGTGCCGCTCGCTGCGACAGGGGCAAGGGACCAGGCGGCGCGCGACGCATGCGCGAGCCCCCGGACTCCCCAGCCTGGGCAGGCGAGCTGCGCTGGAATTACAGGCAGGAAAAGGGAAGAAGGGATGATGATGACAAGAGCAGCCCCTCGGAGGGAGAAGCCTTGGTGAGAGGAGGGGGGGCCTCGGGCTCTCTCTTCCCCCCCTCCCTCCCTCCCCAGCACCAACAGGTATAGCAAGGGGGGGGGGGGGAGAAAGGAATGCATTGCATGCACACACATACACATATATATATACATGCTTTGGAGGGCAGGGAAGGGAAGGAGGCATGGATGCTGTCAGCCCTCTTTTTTGCAATGGTGGTATTGCTTTTTCTCTCCTCCTCCTGCATCATAGCTCTTGCAAGTCCCAGGATTTGAGGCAGCAAAGCATTGCATCCCTCTGACTCTGAGATGCATGCCATTGGGAAGGAAGGAGAGCAGGCTTTTGACCCTTTTTCCAGATCCTGCTGTCCATATAAGATGCATCCTAGTAGGGAGAGCTCTTGCAAGTCCCAGTCTTGCATTGCAACCCCTTGAAGGGGGACTCTGAGGTTGCATGTCATTGGGAAGGAAGGAGCCATGGCAGGAGAGCAGGCTTCACCCTTTCCCAAACTCTGATGTCCATATCAGATGCATCCTAGTAGGTATTTGAGGTGGGAAAGCATTGCAACCCTTTCAAGAAGGACTCTGAGAGACTACATGTCATTGGGAAGGAAGAAGCCATGGCAGGAGAGCAGGCTTCACCCTTTCCCAAACTCTGATGTCCCATATCAGATGCATCTTAGTAGGTATTTGAGGTGGGAAAGCATTGCAACCCTTTCAAGAAGGACTCTGAGACTACATGTCATTGGGAAGGAAGAAGCAATGGCAGGAGAGCAGGCTTCACCCTTTCCCAAACTCTGATGCCCATATTAGATGCATCTTAGTAGGTATTTGAGGTGGGAAAGCATTGCAACCCTTTCAAGAAGGACTCTGAGACTACATGTCATTGGGAAGGAAGGAGCCATGGCAGGAGAGCAGGCTTCACCCTTTCCCAAACTCTGATGTCCATATTAGATGCATCCTAGTAGGTATTTGGGGTAGCAAAGCATTGCAACCCTTTCAAGAAGGACTCTGAGACTACATGTCTGATGTTCTTTGTTCATCGTCCTCCTCCCTTCCCCCCCCCCCCCCTTTCCTTCAGTGTTAGGATCAAGTCTGGTGATCCAGATCTTTGGGTCTGGATGCTAGTTGAGACCATCCAAACCCTGCTGTCCATATAAGATGCATCCTAGTAGGGAGAGCTCTTGCAAGTCCTTCGAAAGGTGGCCAAATGCAACCCTGTTCGGTGTGTGTGTGTGTGGGGAGAGATAGGGTGATGGAAATAGAGTGGGATTTCGAAAAAAGGGGATGTGGGCGCTCGCTTGTGGGTTTGCTCTGTATGTGTGTGTGTGTGTTTGAAACAATGCTCTCATGATCTAATCAGGCTCTTGTTTACACAGCAGTGGCGGCGGCAGAGGCAGCAGCAGCAGCAACCAGGCGGTTCCTCAAAGCTCAGGATGGTGGATGGGCTGTTGCTCGAAGCCATTGTGGAAGAGAGAGGCTCTGGGTCTAGAACTGAGGAAAGGCAGCCTGGTAGGAAAGGCAGGAGGACACCCAAGGAAGGAAGGAAGGGCTCTCCCTGACAAAAACCAGCCATGGAGTGTGTCTGATGTTCTTTGTTCACCGTCCTCCTCCCTTTCCCCCCCTTTCTTTCAGTGTAAGGATCAAGTCGGGGATCCCTGGTGATCCAGATCTTTGGGTCTGGATGCTGGTTGAGACCATGTCTGAGTGAGTGCCTGTTAGTCCTGGGTGTATTTCTTCCAGACAGACAGAGACAGACACATTCCTTGCCGCCATCCCTTCCCCCACGAAAGAGAGACAAAAACCAACCCAAACACAAGGCATTCGTTGGGAAAGGAAGGGACGGTGTTGAGGGGGGGGGGGGACCATAGGCAATCCAGGATGGTGTTGTTTCCTTTCCATGGGGATGGACTGGCAGGGTGTGTGATTAATATGCTTTGGTGAGTTGGGTTAGGAAACATACATTCTGCAGGGTTTCTTTTGGACGTGTTCCATATCAACACAGCATCTGTCTCCAAAACATGGAATATAAACAGAAAAGATGAGCATTACTGGAGGTGTTGTCAACGGCTTTCGTGGCCAGAATCCATGGGTTGCTTGTGAGTTTTTCCAGGCTGTATGGACATGTTCCAGAAGCATTCTCTCCTGATGTTTCGCCCGCAATCCTCAGAAGCTGAGGGATCTGGAGGTATTTGTTATGGAGGCACCCCTGGGTGTTTGGTTTCTGGGCAGGACAAGTGTTGGAATGGTGAAACAAGAGGCAGGGATTGTACGGTTTTATATTCTGTCCAGAAATGTATCAACAAGACCAATCTGAGGAGTCCAGAATAAGCAGTGCTTAGTAACTGTGCAGTTCCCAGACACAATAGGTTCCTGTGCGTTTTCTGGGCTGTATGGCCATGTTCCAGCAGCATTCTCTCCTGACGTTTCACCCACATCTATGGCAAGCATCCTCAGAGGTTGTGAGGTCTGTTGGAAACTAGGCAAGGGAGGTTTATATCTCTGTGGAAAGTCCAGGGTGGGAGAAAAGACTCTTGTCTGCTTGAGACAAGTGTGAATGAAAGCCTTCGACAACACATTCTCGCAAACAAATAATAGTACTCCAGCTTGCAACTTTCTTTGACTCTCCATAAATTAACATGTTGGGTATCACTTCCTGGCGTCATTTGTATGTTACCTTAAAGACTCGTAGCTTAATTTTTCTTTCTTTGTTTCTTTCCCTCCAGATATTTGGATGGCGTGACAAATCAGGAGGAGGAAAAGAGGATGTTCGTTGTGACCAGACACCGGATCTGTTCTGCTTTTGGAATACATTCTCAGTAAGATGTATGGGTCTATTTTTTCCTTGTTCATATCTATAGATCATAAGACTTGACTGAGGCAATACTCATATCATCCCTCCATCTATGGCGAACTATAGCCATGCAGCTGACAACATTTTACAAAATCTTTCCCCTTTAACTGCATTTTTGAAATTGACTTCGCTGGGTTTCATAATAGGAGTCAGCGTGGTGGGCAACCTCCTGATCTCCATTTTGCTAGTCAAAGACAAGACCTTGCATAGAGCTCCATACTACTTCCTGTTGGATCTTTGCTGCTCAGACATCCTCCGGTCTGCAATCTGTTTCCCATTCGTTTTTACTTCCGTGAAAAATGGCTCGTCTTGGACATACGGGACGCTCACTTGCAAAGTGATTGCCTTCTTGGGGGTTCTGTCCTGTTTCCATACAGCTTTCATGCTGTTCTGCATCAGTGTCACCAGATACTTAGCTATTGCCCATCACCGCTTTTATACAAAACGGCTGACCTTCTGGACCTGCTTGGCAGTGATCTGTATGGTGTGGACCCTCTCCGTAGCTATGGCGTTCCCTCCGGTCTTGGACGTGGGCACCTACTCGTTCATTCGGGAGGAAGATCAATGCACCTTTCAGCACCGTTCCTTCAGAGCCAACGATTCTCTGGGATTTATGCTGCTCCTCGCTCTTATCCTTCTAGCCACACAGCTTGTCTACCTCAAGCTGATCTTCTTCGTCCACGATCGCAGGAAAATGAAGCCAGTTCAGTTTGTGGCAGCGGTGAGCCAGAACTGGACGTTTCATGGTCCCGGAGCCAGTGGCCAAGCCGCTGCAAACTGGCTGGCAGGCTTCGGAAGGGGTCCCACGCCGCCCACCTTGTTGGGGATCAGGCAGAACACCAACACCACGGGCCGGAGAAGGCTCCTCGTCTTGGATGAGTTCAAAATGGAGAAGCGGATCAGCAGAATGTTCTACATCATGACATTCCTCTTTCTAACCTTGTGGGGACCCTACTTGGTTGCCTGCTACTGGAGAGTTTTTGCGAGAGGCCCTGTGGTTCCTGGGGGATTTCTAACGGCTGCTGTTTGGATGAGTTTTGCCCAAGCTGGAATCAATCCTTTTGTCTGCATTTTCTCCAACAGGGAGCTGAGGCGCTGTTTCAGCACAACCCTTCTTTACTGCAGAAAATCCAGGTTACCAAGGGAACCTTACTGTGTTATATGAGGGAGCATCTGTAAAATCTTTAGCCTTGTGAAAACACTACCCTTCTCTGCTAAGCAATTGTGGCCTGTTGCCATGTTTTGAGAAGAAAGGAAATATATATATCTCTATACCTATATATATCTCAAAAAAGGGGGGGAAATGTCAGCAGTTGTAAGGATTTGGGCAACCACAACAACAACATTCTGCAGTTTTTGCAATAGCTCATCTCTAATCCTATTTTAAAAAGCTAAACTCGTTCCTGCTGACCACTCGTGAAGGTTTGTAATTTTAAAAAAGAAAAAAAATAAAGGACTGAACCACTGCCCTAAAATGCTTTGATGTGGTTGAAATCTAGAGAAACGATTCGGAGAGTAGCAGGTGCTAAATATATCAGCACTAAATGCTGTATATATCACTCCATAAAGCAAGACCATCACAGAAAGATTAGCATTGGACATCTGAACCAGTTAAGTTTGACATGAAGTTAATGTGTTGATGAAACTAATTTCGAACCATTTCATACAATTATTGCTTTTCAAGGACTAAAAAAATGGAGACAGTGTTACGTCCTGTAACTGAAGAGAGATATGCCATGTAGTAGTCCCAGATTATCACCCACTCTGTTTGCCTTGTGAGTTCTGGAGAGCATCCCAAAGCAGTTTTGTGTTCTGGGCTTACGTATCGTTTGGTTGAAATTAAGATTTTGTTTTCCCTCTGAGTACATTCCCTTTATTTGATTTTTTTTTAATTCTCATCTTTACAAAATAGCTACAATCATAATTCCGCTCTTCTTTCCGGGTGAAATATTTCTGGCATATCATTATGTTCTGTGTTTACGGTTTAGTTTATTTAATTTTGGGTCATTTGCTGTCCTTTCTTAAAATCCCTGATTTGCTATCTACGATTTTACTGTATGCATTTTATATTTTAGAAAGCTAGATATCGGTCTGTTAGGCAACATCAATGAGATCGTCCAATCATGACAAAGGAGTAATCACTACACAGACTAATAATCACATGTTGCCTTAAAGGGTTATCTAGTATCTTCCATTTTGTTTAGCATCTTTTTTTTTGCAACTAAGCAAAGAAAAAAAATGAATCGGTGAACTCCAGTCTGTCATTTGGGAGTGCATGAATGATCACTTAATCCCCTCTTTCCTTTCGATTCCCATGATTCCCTAAATCAGTATGCTCATCACTTAGGATGATATGATTTCCCTGCCCAAATCCCCTCCTTTAGGTGTGTTGCCCATCCTAGTTTGTTCTGAGAAACACAGGCAATCAATGTATGTTTATATTTTAAGACAACTGTCATGGGAAGACCGCTGCCTTAGTACGATATCTTGCACAAAAAGGCAAAGCATTTATTCTACTGAAGGCACCGTCTTGTTTATACTTTCTGCACATTTTGGTGTATTAGTTGTTTCCGATTCTTTCGATTCTAACTTGTGAAAGCATATAATATGATTTCTAGTATTTTAGAAATACATTACAGTCTGTGAGTCTTTCCTTCTTTAAGATACAGATGTGTGGATTTCAATATAAAGTTGCATTTGCCAAAATTTACCTGTGTAGCCTGTTAATTTTCTTGGAATAAAATTTTACATTTTTCCACTTATACAACAACCCTTTTTTTATCATGGTTATTATTCCTACTCTGGTGTTGTTTAGAGAGCATGGATTGTTGAGAACGTAGCCATTATGGATTATTCTTATTCTTTGAAGCCACTGTATTCCCAAACTGTAAATGCATGAATGATGGGGACTGCAGGATTTGATAAATGATATTCTCGACAATAGGACTGTTGTGTAGTTTATCATAATTACCCCGATATCTATGTGACTATGTCAGATTTCCTTAAACGCGCCATACATTTTTAAAGATAACACAATGTATAGTAGAAAAACTAACATTATGATTATGACAAAGGGAGATTTAATTGCAAATTAACATGAAGTCTGAATTTCACTGTAATTCTAGAATTAGCCATTTCTCATCCAAACATTCATGGAAAGCAGCTACCAGCTGGACTATTTTGAGGATATTATATTTCCCCCATTAATAAAAGCAGTGCTATTATTGCAAAGGAAAGAAAATAATTTGCTTAAGGATTAGGATGGAAACCTGATTCCATCAGTGCTGATGGCCAGCTTCGTAAGTTGACCTCATTTGTTCTTCACGCTAATGTTTATGGGTTCAAAGGCTAAATTTAGCACGCTGTGTTGAAACACGGCAATAATCAATCTTCATGAATACAAAAACATTTCAGGTCATAATTCCCAAGAGGCCTGAAATAAATGAAGTTCCAGAGACGTGTCCTACTGCCTGATCTAAATATACTATGGGAGTATTTGATGGTATAGCCTCGCATTAATAGTATTGATGTTATGATTTTTCAATACACAGGAGCTCTTTTTATGCATTTCCCCCCTATATTGGCGTAGGATAATTCTGAGATTCCCCATAAGAACATAAGAAGAACATAAGAAGAGCCATGCTGAATCGGGCCTCAGCCCATCTAGGCATTCTGTGTCACACAGTGGCCCACTAGTTGTACACAGGGATCTCTAGCAGAAAGGAGGGCAAAACCCTCACCTGCTCCCGACCCCCATACCCGGGAAAATCCTGCCTGCCTCCATCAACACAGAGGTGGCACTTGGATGTCCATTTCAGTAGCTACTGATTCCCTTGGTATCCATGAATCTGTCTAATCCACCTGGTCATGTGTGGATCATGAATGAATTGTGTTAACCTTGTTTATATGTGCTGAGAAACATAGCTGCATGTTTTCTGTACATGTGCACATGATAAAATAAGAGACTTGTTCAAAGTGGTTGTACATAAGGTGGACATGTTGTTGGTACAGGAGGATATACATCTATATAAGAAAGAAATTTTGTGACTTGGCTATTTACGATGATACAAAAGGCAGGTTTTGAGATAGTCTAAGCAGGGGCGGTCCTACCGGTAGGCAAAGGAAGCCGCTGTGTGGGGCGCCATCTGGGTAAAGAGCGCATTCCCCTGCCCACCAGACAGTGTCCGGCTGATGTTCCGCTTTTGGGCCTTGTGCGCGCCGATGCCGCGCCGTAGCAAACCTTCCTGCATGCCGAATAGGGAGTGCTGAGTTTACAGGCGCCTGTGCACAGGAGCTTCTGGGCATGCGCGGAGGGGAAGGGGCGCCAAAATAATGTTGGGGGGCAAAATAATGTTCGCTTACCATTTAAAATCACCTTAGACCGCCCCTGTGTCTAAGGGCCCTTCCACACGGCTGAATAAATCCCACATTGCTTTGAACTGGAATATATGGCAATGTGGACTCAGATAACCCAGTTCAAAGCAGATATTGTGGGATTTTCAGCTGTGATATTCTGGGATATAGTGCTTTGTGGAATGGCCATAAATTGAAATCAGTCAAATGTTCAATTACCGATGGCTTATGAATCAGGATGCAGGCCAGTTAAATAATATTTCACTTTATATATTAAGAATACATTTGAAGATTATTCTTCCAAAGACTGCTCAAGTATATTGGTAACTAGGGGCCCTTCCACACTGCCATGTAACCCAGAATATCAAAGCAGAATAACCCACAATATCTGCTTTGAACTGGGTTATCTGAGTCCACATTGCCATATATCCCAATTCAAAGCAGATATTGTGGAATTTTATTCAGCTGTGTGAAGGGGACTAAGTTCTGTGCAATATCTACTTCCACTAAACATAATGAATGTAAATAAATAAAGGAACAATTATAATTAAAGATTTAGAGATTCTGTTTCAAAGGCCAGAAACAAACATATCTTGCCTCAATCAAGTAGAATTGTGCAACTGGCCTGATAGGAAGGAGTGCCTACCTAACACTGTAACTGTATAATTTGGAAATAGCAACCGACCCCCTGTTTCCATATATTGGTGTACAGTTTTACAAATATCACATTATAAGAAGTTACAAGGAGAAGCCACCGAAAGGTTTAAAACAAGATCTATTTTGCATGCGTTTGGACAGGTTTCGCTTTTCTTATCCTCCTTTGAGAAGAGGAAGAGGTGTACCAAATGAAATTAAAAGGCAACACATGAAATATTGTAATGTAACACCCAGTTACTTTCTTTGTAAAAGACACATTGACCCCAAATTATACAGGGAAATGGCTTAATACAGTTCCTAAAAGGATTATATGCTTACATGGATTAAAATGGTGTATCTGGACAGCTGTTATAATTTTGGGTAGCCTCATGTTCCGTGCATGAAAGGATCGAGGTCAGGAAAAAAATGCCTGTTTTGTTGCATATCTGCTCTCTTATACTATGGGATTTTTTTCTGCAAAATGCTGGGATGGGTGCCACTGGACCGTAATGGAGTGGCACAAGCACTCCAGGTCGGCATTTCATGTTATCTTCCGAATGTCAGCATCTATTGATTTTGTTTAGTTTTGTTTCTCTTGTTGGACTTAATATTAGAGTTGACCTTCGTCTTCAAAGTGCCACATGGTACAGTTTTCATTGTACAGAATGCCGTGGGGTTAGGGTTACATGGTTGAGTGCTTGTGCATATAAAAATGTCCTTGCATAGGGTAATTAAGCTATGGGATGTTTTTGTATGGGTGGTTTGCATCTTCAGACCTTCCTCACTTGGAATATTATCCTTTACCCAGACTAGGAAAGACAACGTGAGCAGTAAACCTAATTAAATAAAATTGGATAGCTCAACCTGTGCCCTTTTCCCTTATGGCAATGTTGGACGAGATGCAGTTGTCTTGATATTAGCTAACTGCAATTCCCATCAGCCCAAGCCAGCTTAGCCAGTGGTAAGGATTGCTAGGAGTTGAAGTTCACTTTGCAAACTGCTGTTAAAAGTGTTTACTTTCCAAGTTTATTTTTTCTTTCTCCACTTAACCCACTCAATGCTTTTCATCACTGTTCTTCCTACTTTCTTAATCCAGTTCTGACAGCCATTCCTAGAGTTTTCCTTTAATAGCAAATCACAGGTTGAGTTGCAGTTCCTATTTGGCACATGCTGCTAGCCTAACCAAAATGCCAAGGCTCATTTTGTAATAAGCGTGTCTCCTAAACCTATAATAATGTGACAATATGCGTGGTGACTATACACAATGTAGTTACAATCTTGAGATATGATTTCTGAAATTCTGAAATAATTGCAAAATTTGCATGAAGGCTCATTTTTGAGAACCTTGAAGGACAATGTCCCCATGTGTGAACGTGGGTTCTATCTATACTACCATGTCATGCAATTTCACAATGTAGTTTAACTGCATTGAATTGGATTATATGCAGGCCCGGATTACCCATAAGGCCACCCTAGGCCATGGCCTAGGGGCACAAGCTGAAGGGGGCACAGATCACGGACACCCCCCCCCCCCCCAAATGTTGTCTCAGCCCACCCCTGAGGGCAAAACGTCAGGAGAGCGTGCTTCTGGGAGGAAACCTCTAGCGAGGTCTCCCTCCCTCCCAGACGGGTGCCGGAGGAGGAGAGCGCGCCCGGCTGCAGGTGCCTGCCCCAGACGGAGGCCTCTTCCACTTGGGCAGGGGAGAGGGCCCGGCGGTGGCCTGGGGCAGGAGAGAGAGAGAGAGAGATCTCTCTCTCTCTCCACTGAGGAGGCAGCAAAAGGCGGGAAAGGAGGCCACTCACCCAGGACGCTGCCCTTTTGGCTGAGGCAGAAGAAGAGACGGGGCTGCTGGCGCGTGCCTGGCCTCCAAGCCGCCACTCTTCGCCCTGTTGCGCTGAAATCCAAGGAGGAAGGCTGTGGGCGGCGAGGCTGGGGATCTGCAGGGGCTCCTCTCCGTGCTTTGCCTTTCCTTCCTTGCCCGCTGCAAAGGCTGTCGGTGGAGGATGCTGGCGGGGCGGCTAGAGGAAATGATTTCGGCGCAACAGGACAAAGAGTGGCAGCTCGGAGGTCAGGTGCACGCCAGCAGCCCTGCCTCTTCTCCTGCCTCCGCCGAAAGGGCAGCATCCTGGGTGAGTGGTCTCCTTTCCCGCCTTTTGCTGCCTCCTCAGTGGAGAGAGAAGGGGGGGGGATATCCAGGGCCCGGTTTGCAGAGCGGAAAGAAAGCCCCTGCCCTGAGCTTGAATTCTGCTGCCCACGGCAAGCCTTCCCCCGCTCCCCAGGGCCCACAGCAGCATTAGCTCAGGCCTGCCGGGGAGGGAGGGAGGAGAAGATAAGGCTTTATTTTTAGTGTGGGTCTGAGTGATTGGGGGTGCAGGGGGAGTAATTCCAATGTGTGGCCTAGGGTGCAAAAATTTGTTAATCCGGGCCTGATTATATGAGCCTATACTGCTATATAATGAAGTTAAATATGACCTTTGGTGTAGATTGTCAAATTAAAGCTGCACGTTTTCATCAAGAGGCAACACCAACTTTATAGGATTATTCTACACCTTAACAGCCACACTAACATCCCATGGAGTCCTGAGTTTAGGGAGAGGAATATCAAATGATCAGCCCAGAGCTGTCAAAAGGCCAGGATTCAATTAGTAGTAGTAGTAGTAGTAGTATCAGTATTATTTACCTGCCTCTCCTTATGGCTTGAGATGTTTTCATGGTAGCTAAAGTGGAATATAGTGCTATAACTGTGCATTGTGACTGGACATGCTTATGATTGGCATTTCCATCCTGTTGAAGAACTTCAAATACTTTCTAAGGGAAGAAAACTGGAACAGGGCATCCCTAAGTAATGCAGGCTTAATAACTATTTATACATAGGTGTATATGTTATATTGATTTCGTTACAGTACTATCTACTCATGACTCATGCTTGTGATTCATGTTCTTAGAAGGAAAGACAGCAAGGCTTCATTCTCAATGACAAGTCACCGACCAGTGTTAGATATGAATGGGGAACATGAAGCCATCTTTGGATTTCTCTTTCACTTATTTTGGTGCAAAGTTTGTGTCTTTGTCTGTGAGGGGTATCATGACAGCTTATGTACCAGTGTGCTGTTTTTCTGCATGCTCTGAGGCCTAGTGATAAATTGATGGGCATTTTTAATGTGCTAAGCAAGCTGCAGTTGATTAATTTAGTGATTCAACCAAAGGTCTGGAGCATTCATTGATTCAAGTGTGCAACCTGTCTTTTCAAGTTTATCATGATTTGAACTATGGATTGTCATGTACTTGGCTGATTTGGATGTGAATTTATATTAGAATGGCAAATGGTGATGACAGTCTCATGAGCTGACAGATGTGGTCCTCATTTGGTCCATATCTTATCCCTATACTTCAGCTGTAAAAATTGGGGCCCTTTATACACTGCCATATAATCCAGATCAAAGCAGAAAATCCACATTATCTGCTTTGGACTGGATTATTTGAGTACACATCCACATAATCCAGTTCAAAGCAAATAATCTGGATTTTATATGACCATGTAGAAGGGGCCTGAGAAGCCAAAGAGTTGCTTCCAAAGGGGGTTTGTAAACCAGATACAGTAGTCTCACTTATCCAACCTTCACTTATCCAACGTTCTGTATTATCCAACGCAGTCTGCCCCCACCCCCTCCCTGGAATAATGTCCAAGGTGGGAGAAAGAAAGAACCTATGTCTGTTTTGGTGCTAAATTCATAAATACAGTAATTACTACATAATGTTAATGTGTATTTAACTGCCTTTTCTGTCGATTTGTTGTAAAACATAATGTTTTGGTGCTTAATTTATAAAATCAGTTTTAATAGGCTTTTCCTTAATCCCTCCTTATTATCCAACATTTTTGCTTATCCAACATTCTGCCGGCCCATTTATGTTGGATACAGGCCCAGATTAAGCCCTTTTGGCGCCCTTGGCTACACTTTGGAATTACACCCCCAAACCAACCTCTACCGCACCCCCCCCACCTCCTCCTCCTCCTCGCGGCTCCGCACGCCCTCCTTCCTTGAGTCAATAATAATAACAATAAGAATAATCTACAGAAAGAAGGCTATTTGAGTGTTGTAAATGAAACAGAATATAACAACAACAACAACAACAACAATAATAACATAGAAAAGGAAGGTGATTGGAGGGCTCTAAATGCAAAGGTGAGGAGGAGAAGGAGGAGGCCTAGTGAGGAGGGCCAAGGCCCAGCCTGGAGGCCCCTCAGCTCACCTCAGCAGCGGGCTCCCTCCCCGCCCTCCCTTCTCCGCCTTCCCCGTGTGGGGGCGAGGCCTTGGGATCCGGGGCGGCCCTCCCTCACTGTCTGGCCCTCATGGTGGTGCTGCCGCACTCCTCCTTGGCCTCCTCCTCCGCGCCGCCATGAGGGCCCGCTTCTCCTCGAGCTGGCTCAGCCTCCCCAAAGCTCCCTCCTGCGCATGCGCCGCGACACCCGGCACGCACGAACGCCCGTGACGCAGCCGGAGGACGAACGCCCCCCTCCTCCCCACGCCGGCCATGCCCCCTTTGGGCCAAAGAAGCCCCGGCGAGAGCCCAGCACAGACACTTCTGGCTCCATTTGCACCCTATTATGGTTAGAGGGAATCCCCCAAGAGAAAGAGAGAGAGTCATCTCCATGCTGCGCGTTGCGGGTTTTTTAAAAAAAATAAATTAAAACAAATTGTCAGTGTGAACTGCGCCCACCTTGGCTTGCGCCCCTAGGCCATGGCCTAGTGTGGGCTTACAGATAATCCGGGCCTGGTTGGATAAGTAAGACTCTATTGTAGTTCAATGGAAAGTTAGAGAATTAAGAGCACTTTCTTCTTATGTGGAAAGTGGATTATGTTGTTTCTCGTTGCTCAGTAGGACAAAGCTCTCAAGTTGCAGTAAGAAAATGTATGGAGTGGTTGGCAAGTTAAGAAAGCAGAGAAGTCCATCAGTTTTGTCTTCCATTGCTTCCAAAAGGTAACAAAGATGAAGAGGTAGGAAGGATTTCTGCATTTCTCCCCTATGTCACCTTTAGATGTTGGTTTTTCTCCAGTGGCATTGTTTTTATTTATTCTTTTCTGATTCCAAGGATTGGCATTGATTTCTTTAACTTGGGAACAAATTGGGTACATGACATTTATTTTTCTAGCCTGAGCGCAGCTTAGTGGGCATTTGGCGCTTTCACTCTTTTCTCATTTTGGAATAAATTATTTTATTTTAACGAGCAATTTAAATATAACGGAAAATTGCATTAAAGTTTTTTGCTATTTTGCAATACATCCAGTAATATACCTTCCCCTTCCTTGACAAATTGCTAGTGATGAGCTGGAAATAAATCATCAGACTCTGTGGTCAAGGATTAGTTGGACAAAGACATCTGTAATAAGAGATGGAAATTTCTCTCCACCTACTGATAACAACTTCCATTTTTCATTTTCTGTTCTGTAGGGAAAACTTCTAGGTGATAGAAATTTAAAAAATCCTCTAGAAGAAGAAAAAAAATCACATATTTTGAAGCAAATAAATACTTTTATTGCTTTTTTTGCTTGTTTAGAAGCATTCACAATGAGTGAACGGTTGAGAATGACTAAGGCTGCGTGCACCTACACTGTAGAATGAATGGAGCTTGGAGACCACTTAAACTGCCAAGGTTAAACACTATGGAATCCTGGGGTGGGTGGGTGCCATTTTACAAGGTCTTTAGTCCGGCCTGCCTGTTCCGGTGCCTCACCAAACCACACATCCTAGGAATCCTTAGTATTGAGCCATGGCAACTAAAGTGTCAAACTGCATTAACTCTATAATGTAGATCAGTGCTGTCCAACATCTAACCGGCTAAGGGCCGGATTCCAGGTTACTGATGACCTGGGGGGCGCCCGGCCGCCCCGCCCCCACCCCTGGCCCTGCCCCCGGCTGCCGGGAAGCTTTGGGAGAGAGGGAGGAGCCACGCGGCACCCCCCTCCCTTCCAAGGCATCCTAGCCGCAGATGAAGCTGGCGGTTTCGCCGGCTTCAGCTGCTGCCAGGATCCCGTGCAAGGCACGGCGGCCCCGCGGCGGGGACCCTCCCTTGCAGGGATCGCAGCAGCGGCTGAAGCCGGTGCTGGCTTCAGCCGCTGCTGCGATCCCTTGCAAGGCACGGAGGCCCGCCCGGGACCCCCTCTCTTGCAAGGGATTGCAGCAGCGGCTGAAGCCGGCGCTGGCTTCAGCCGCTGCCGGGATGCCTTGCAGGGACGGAGGCCCCCGCCGGGGACCCCCCCCTTGCAAGGCATCGGGCGCCGGCGAGAGAGGAAGAAGAGGGCGGTGCAGGGAGGAGGAGCTAGCCCTCTTCCTCCTCCTTGTCCCTCTCACCGGCGCCGATGCAATCGGCGCGGAGAGAGGGACGGAGGGGCGGTGCAGGGAGGAGGAGCTGGCTCACTTCCTCCTCCCTGCCCGCCTCCCCTCCCCTCGGCCGCCTTGCAAGGCATCGGCGCCGGCGAGAGAGGGAAGAAGAGAGCGGTGCAGGGAGGAGGAGCTAGCCCTCTTCCTCCTTCCCTCTCACCGGCGCCGATGCAATCGGCGGCGCGGAGAGAGGGACGGAGGGGGCGGTGCAGGGAGGAGGAGCTGGCTCACTTCCTCCTCCCTGCCCCGCCTCCCCCTCCCCCTCGGCCGCCATTTTTTAAAAAAATTAGAATTTTTTTTTAAAAAAAAAAAAATGGCGGCCGGGGAATAGCGGGGCCGTGCCCAACAGGCTGGGGGCCGTGTACGGCCCTCGGGCCGCCAGTTGGACAGCCCTGATGTAGATCAGGTGTGCCCACACTTTTTCAGCACGCGAGCTACTTATAATAAAACCAAGTCAGAAAGATCTACCTACCTCCTCAAGGCTGGAGAGGGGAGGGGCATGGCGGGGCTTGGCGGGGCCTGGCTCCGCCCCCTCTGGCTTCCGCTATACCAGCAGCTTCCAGGCTTGAGGATGGCAATGTATAACACACGAATAAAGCTGCTAACACTTAAAGCTATATCATAGCTAGCACAAGGCTGGCTTGGCATTGCCATCCTCAAGCCTGGAGAAGCTGCTGGTAGAGTGGAAACCAGGGGGCAGAGCCAGGCCACAGCAAGCCCCGCCCCCTCCCCTCTGGTTTTGGAGCTCCCAGCACCTTCTCCAGGCTTGAAGGTGGCAATGCCAAGCCAGTGGTGGCATAGCTAGCACAAGGCTGCCTTGGCACTGCCATCCTCAAACCTGGAGCAGCTGCTGGGAGTGCCGAAGCGGGGGGGACGGGGCGGGGCTTGGCACGGCCTGGCTCCGCCCCCCTCTGAGAAGTGCCCCATCCGGCTGGGATCGACCTCCTTTGGTCCCGGGATCGACTGGTTGATCGCAATCGACTTCCTGGGCAGCCCTGATGTAGATCAAGCATGGGCAAAGTTTCTAACTTGGGGGTCACATGGTGGGCCAGAGCAGTACAGGCAGGCCAGGAGGGAAGGGTTTCTCCCCAAGTCCCCTCTCTACCCTTTCTTCCCTTTCCTCTTCTCTTTCAGAGGCAGAAAGTGAAGGAAATATGGGAAGCGTTTGGATCCCAAAAGGGTTGGTTTTGGTCAGGATGAGATGATAGACGGGAGAGAAAGAGTGTATCCATTAGACCCTATATTGCCTACTCCTAGAATCCTAGAGCTGGAAGAGACCCCCAAGGGGCATCCAATCCAACCACCTGCCATCCAATAAGGCACAATCAAAGCTCTCCTGATAGACAGTCTCTGGGGAAAAACCTCCAGAGAAGGAGACTCCACCACACTCCCAGGCAGCCTATACCACTATCCAACAGCTCTTACTCCCAGGAAGTTCTTATTGATCTTTTCAGTCAAATCTCTTTCCCTGCCATTTGAACCCATTGCTCCCTTGTGCTCTGGTCTCTAGAACAGCAGAAAATCAGTTTTGCCCCTCCTCTTCAATGGGACACTCTGAAATCTTGAAACATGGTTCTCATGTGCCCGCTCTACCTTCTCTTCTCCCAGCTAAACATTCCCCTGGAGGAGGAGAGGAAGGGAGGATGGGGGGGGGAGAACGAAAAGAGAGAAGGAAGGAAGGAAGGAAGGAAGGAAGGAAGGAAGGAAGGAAGGAAGGAAGGAAGGAAGGAAGGAAGGAGAAGGAAAGAGGGAGGGAGGAAAGAGAAAGAAGGAAGGAAAGAAAGAAAGAGGGAAAGAGGGAGGAAGGAAAGAGCGAAGGCAGGAAGGATGAAAGGGTGGAAAGGAGGGAGGGAGAGAAAAATAGGGAGATAAGGAAGGGAGGGAAGGAGGAAGAGAAGAGAGAAGGAAGGAAGGATATGATGGTGAGAGAGAGAAGGGCCTGAGAAAAGAGCCTAAGGGGCTGCATGTGGGTGCTGGACCTGGCTTTGCCCATACCTGTTGTAGGTGCACCCAAAGACAGAAATTCTTTTACCTACCTACTAGGCATGAGAAAAAAGTTATGAAAATGATTCGTTTCGTAAGAAATTCGTAAGAAATGCTACTTTCGAGTATTTCCGCACCTGAAACGCCAACCAGGAAGTGGACTTTCTTTTTCGAACTTGGGGGGCCAGGATTTTCTTAAGTGTCGTTATTAGGTCGTAAGGGGGGGATAAGGGGGGGCACCCTCCTTCTCTCTCACCACCCTCCCGCCTCCCTTGCCAATAAGTATTATGGCAAGGCAAGCCCTAAACTCGCTCCTTCTTTCGGCTGGAAGGAAGCCTGGAAAAAATGTAAACAGAGAGGATTACTCAGTAGTAAATCTGCCAAGGAGGGCACTTTGGATGAAGGGCCCTCCTTTGTGGATTTACTGAGTAAACCTCTCTGTTTACATTTTTCCAGGCTTCCCTGCCTCCAGCATTCCAGGATCTAAAGCATCAAAAGTATTGGGGTGAGAAACCAACCTAATGTATAATAGAATGAATGCTACTGTAAGTGCCTAATATTATAAGTAATCCAACTGGTCATACCTACATTCCATGCACATGCAATAATACAGCAGTAATAACAATAACAAGAGGTAAAATTCAAACCGAAGTATTCTGACTGGTCTCTCCTCATGCGGTGCAAACGGGCTCTTCTCTTATTAGCCGGGAAATTAGCCCGGGGAAAAGCCAGCGTTTGCTGCTTGGGAGCACACACATACATATTCTTGGGAGGGGGGATTTGCTGCAGAATCCCGGGCTCATAGAGAAGATTCTGCAGCAAATCCCCCCCCAAAGAATATGTATGTGTGTGCACCCAAGCAGAAAACGCTGGCTTTTCCCAGGCTAATTTCCCGGGCTCACAGAGAAGAGCCCGTTTGCACCGCATGAGGCAGGGACCAGTCAGAATACTTCGGTTTGAATTTTACCTCTTCTTATACCCATTGTTATTACTGCTGTATTATTGCATGTGCATGGAATGTAGGTATATGACCAGCCTGGGCAAACTTGGGCCCTCGCTCCTCGGGATCGGGGTGAGAGAGAGGCAGCGAGGAGCGAGGGGGGGCTCCTCCTCCTTTTCTTTTGCTGCTTCCAAGAATAGAATACCCACTCCCTCCCTCCCTCCTTCCCTCCCTCCTTCATATTTGGAGAGTCCCATCTAGAATTCAGTGTGATTATTCAAGTTTTGGCCTACAACTCCCAGAAATCCCAGCCAATTTACCAGCTGTTAGGATTTCTGGGAGTTAGTAAACAAAACCATCTGGAATGCGCATGCTCTGGCATAAGAACTACTAACGAATTCGTTAGTAATTAAGTTACATTTTAGAAATTTTTGGAAATTTTTTTGTAAGTCTTCCTATTACTAATCCAAAAAAAATCCCCCCATTAGATTTTCGATTTGCTATTTTTGGGTTCTAAACCATGCCTACTACCTACCTACCTATTTATTTACTTTGCTTACTTATTTACTTTGCTTCTAGACCACCTCTCTCAGCCCGAAGGCGAGAGAGAAGTGTACCTAAGAGTACATTTCCTGGTGGCTGCAGATTGAATTTGAGCATTAAAGTGGGGCTACTCAAACTTATGGCCAATGGACTAATGCTGATCCCTGAGCCTTTTGAAAACAGTCCCTAACACACTGGGGAGGGATAGTTCAGATAATTTCAATAGCAATTATTTAAAACAGTGCTTCTCAAGCTATCATATGTACTGCCAATTATTTTCCTGGAAATTTAATAGGGACCAGCACCAGTCCATGAATCACCACTTTAACACCAGATTAAAGCCAGAGTGGATTCATTGGCCAACTGGCATGGGAGCCACCATTGAACTCAGTGGGACCTTTTTCTAAAAAGACTTGCATAGGATCGCACTGTAAAACATACTGCTCTGAATCTTTGATGGTACATATTAAAGTAACCTTTCTGACTTCCAGCTGAATGCAAAGGTTTTTCAAACATTTTGGTGCTTTGCAAATAAAAGCCAAATATACCCTATAGCGAAAAGAAAAGAAAAGAAATACTGTTCCAAAATAGCTTTCAACTGGCCTTAGGCCTTGGGGCAGAGAAGCCGCATGTGTTGTATGTGCCTCTCTTTCTCTCATTTTAAGAGCATTGTGTTTGCTCAGTTGCATTGTTTTTCCTCTGCATTTCATGCATGAGAATGGTTTTTCTAGAACCTATTTCCAAAGCAGCCTGTTATTATCCATGCGTAGGAAAGCAGTTAGATTGATGAGTGTTTTTAAAACTAATTAGAATATACCTTAAAGGATGCAAGTAATTTCTAAAAAAAATTGTTTAATAAGAGAAGATTATCAATTACTAGATACAAAAAACTTCTGTAACTTTTCTTAAAAGATGGGGAAATGATCCAAACCCATATTTTGCGAAGGGATAAATTAGAAGAATTACTTAGCATAACCATATCACATTAAATATATGGATAAAGAGGTTCAATAGTATATTGATCAATAAAGAAATAACAATTCCTATATTTCTTGAAGATATAGCATGGTATAGTGGTTTGAACAGTGAGCTATGGTGAACCCCCTCTTGGCCATAGAAATCCATTGGGTGACCCTGGTCAAGGCACACCCCCTCAGCCTCAGAAGAAAGCAAAGGCAACTCCTTCTGAACAAATCTTGTCAAGAATATAATAATAATAATAATAATACACCCTGAAATGGGTGTCCTCCTTTCTCCTCGATCGGGGCCAGCGAGTGGAGAGGGGAGGTATGGTTTCTGAGAGACTCCCACTTAGTTGTGGGATGCCTCAGGGAGCCATTCCCTCCCCTTTATTATTCAACATCTACATGCGACCCCTTGCTGAATTGGTACGGAGCTTTGGTCTGGAGTGTCATCAACATGCTGATGACACCCAGCTGGTGCTGAGGACGGACGGTTGACCAGACTCTGTACCCGATTGTTTCCAGCAATGCCTTGAAGCTGTGACTGGTTGGCTACAAGCCAGTCGGTTGAGAATGAACCCGTCGAAGACGGAGATCCTCTGGCTGGGTTACCCAGGCGGGTGTGAGCTCCGGCTGCCGGCTTTAGACGGTGAGGCATTACACCCGTCGTCTTTAGTAAAAAGCTTGGGTGTCCAGTTGGACCCACTGCTGACGATGGAGGCTCAGGTCTCCACCATCAGCAGATCTGCCTTCTACCACCTGCGGCAAGCTAGGTGGCTGGCGCCCCACGTCTCCGGAAACGACCTAGCCATGGTAATCCAGGCAACGGTCATCTTGAGGCTAGACTACTGTAACACCCTTTACATTGGTCTCCCTTTGGCAGTCATCCGGAAGCTCAAACTGGTGCAGAACGCTGCAGTGAGACTCTTGGCTGGAGTTTCGGCCAGGGCCCATATTACTCCAACCTTGCAGCGACTGCACTGGTTACCAATTGAGCACATTGTTTGTTGTTCGATATGCTGTAAACCATCCTGAGCCATATGGAATGGACGGTATACAAGTCGAAATAATAAATAAAT
The DNA here is from genome assembly GCA_030556195.1 of Anolis apletophallus. Lineage (NCBI taxonomy): Eukaryota > Metazoa > Chordata > Lepidosauria > Squamata > Anolidae > Anolis > Anolis apletophallus. Next base: position 60,818,099 of record JARBWK010000009.1, read on the forward strand.
AAATATTCCGCTCTGTCTCCCCAAGAGGACTCTGAGCGGATTACAGTATACACATAGATAGGCAAACATTCAATGTCTTTTATACAGTAACAAGAATGTCATACAATACACAAAGAAAAGCAAAAGTTTCCTTTTCCATCTCCAGTGTCTGGAGGCAATGCTCAACTCTGGCCATGGGGAGGTGCTCTTGTTCCATTTTTCCATGTTGAGGAGCCTGTTGTCCATAGACCCTTCTGTTCATGTTGCCGGCATGGCTGCCTGGGCACCTTTTACCTTCCCGCCAAGGCAGTACCTATTAATCTACCCACATTAAATGTTTTTGAACTGCTATATTGGCAGAAGCTAGGGCTAACAGTGGGAGCTCACCCCAACCCACAGCTTTGAACTGCCAACTTTCCTGTCGGCAAGTTTTCTGCAGCAAGCAGTTTAACCTGCTGTGCTACCGTGGCCCCTAACCAGATGATGCTCATCTTAGGTTGCCATAACTTGAAAACAACTTGAAGGCACATCAGAACAACCTTTCACTTGTATTCCCATTTTTGTAACATTGTCCTAAGTTTTTTGTCAATAGGCTTAATGATAGCTGGCTCATCCCTTCTGTAATACTGTATGTGCACTTCACACTGGCAATTCCAAAATCCAAAATGCTCCAAAAGTGTTCAGACACATGTTATAGTGTCATCTTTACTTTCTGATGGTTCGGTGTACGCAAACTTTGTTTCATGCATAAACATTGTGCATAAAATGGCCTCTGTGTATATGTGTATGTGAAATATCAATGAATTTCATGCTTAGCCTTGTGTCCAAGATATCTCATTATGTGCATATATGGGAGGAGAGGTATTCCAAAATGAAGACAATAGTTCAATGTCTTCGAACAAATTTTCATAAAATCCCTAAAGCCCAGCTGTCAAAAGCGGAAATATGCCAAAGACAGCATGAATCGGGGTGGGCAGACTTTAGTTTTTCAAGGTCTGCTTTGTTTGTTATTTTGTTTTTTCATAGAAAATCTCAGATCCATCCATTGAAAAATAATTGGCTTAGGAAAGGAGACTCGGAATGAAGGCCATCCCAAGAAGTTTCATTGCCCGAGGCAAAGCAGCAAAGGGCACCATTTAATGCTTTACCTCAGGCAACAAAATGTTTTAAGGCTTAAGTCACAGTGTGCGGTACTCAAGGCTGGCCAAGTTATTTTGTCACCTAAGGCAACATGCTCCCCCTCCAATGCCTCTTCCTCTAAAGAGGGGAAAAAAGCATTAAGAATAAACTAACAAAAAATGTTCCTTTTTGTGATATCCAAAACTAAGCTGCCCCAGTTGATGGCATTATTCTGCCTAATAGTAGGACTAGTTCAGCATGAAAATTGCTGAAGGTGTCCAGCAAGTATTTATTTTAAATAGCAAAACGGGAGCTTGAAAACTCTGTCATGCACTAGTTGATTTTCCTTCTCCAAAATTCAATGCTATTTGGCACCCTGATTAAAGAAGGAAGGAGAGGGAAGGAGGGAGGGCTTTTTGTTAGTGTTCCCCTTGAACCATGTTTTGGTACATAACATTGGTGATCTACTGCAAATCAGCCTTCTCCTACCTCTTGAGGTAAATTGCAAAAGTTTTGAAATGTGGCACCAACATGATGTATTGGTCTAAGTCAGGGGTGCTCACACTTTTTCAGCATGCAAGCTACTTATAAAACAGCCAAGTCAAAATGATCTACCTACCCACTACTCAGAGAGCCATAAAAGCAAAATATTTGGAAATTTATTTCAGCGAGAGCCATATAATATATTTTAAGACTCAATTCAACTAAATGTGAGTATAATAAGCCCCTGAATTTATTCATAATAATAATTATGATAATATTCATTCAGCCTCTGCTACTACTACTAATAGTAACAACAACAATAGGTTCTTAGAGTAGAAGGAGACCTCCAAGGACCATCCAGTCCAACCTCCTTCTGCCATAAGGGAAAAACACAAACCATTCCTCACAGATGGCCATTCAGCCTCTGATGATGATGATGATGATGATAATAATAATGGGTTTCTAGAATAGGAGAAGACCTCCAAGGGCCATCCAGTCCAACCTCCTTCTGCACCTGGGCAGCGTTGGGAACCTGCGGGGCGGGACTGAGCCTTCCTCCCACCCTGCCTGCAATCTACCAGGACACCCTATGAGATCTACCAGTAGATTGCAATCTACCTAATGAGCACTCATGGTCTAAGTATTAATACTATGACTCTGGAGACTAGGGTTCGTCTCCTTACTTGGCAATGGAAACCTGTTAAGGATTCTTAAGTGAATCATGGTCTCTTAGCTTCAGTGGAAGGCAAAGGCAAACCCAATCTCAACAAATCTTGCTAAGAAAACTCCATGATAGGGTTGTTATAAACTGGAAATAACTTCAAAGCACAGAACAACCAAAAATCTTAAATTGTACAAAGGACGTTATCACATTAAGAAATACTCAATTTCTGAGTATTGTTTTAAAAATGCCAATTTCCCATCCCATGATGTTTGCCCCATCCCATCAATATTCCATTGGAATCCATCTCCAAAGCATTGCAGAAACAGATTATTTGATGTTTTTTCCATCAGATTTTTTCACTGCTGAAGCATTGTTTTTGTGTTTGATAGGAAAATTTGTTTGCATCAGCAAGGATACTTTTGTAAAAGATCATAGAGCAGACCTGGGCAACCTACGACCCGTGGGCCAGATGCGGCCCGGCAGCTGATTCTGTCCGGCCCGGGGAGAAGGGCATCAGGGGTGGGGTCAAGAGGAAGGGGTGCCGCTGCCGCCTCCCCATCACGGGCTCTGGGGCCTGCGTCGGCAGACAGCCCGCCGTTCCAGAGAACAATTGGAGGAGCGGCGGCTTTGGAGTGCCTACCATCCCAGGAGGTGATCCGGGCCTGCAGCGTTAGCAGTCGGCGACCTGCAGCGGCTGATCGCCCTGGCAACCCGGAAGACTTGATCGTCTTCTGGGTTGCCAGGGGCGATCAGCCGCCTCAGGTCGCCGACTGCTCCCACTGCAGGCCCGGATCACCTCCCGGGATGGCAAGCACTACAAAGTCGGGATAGCAGGCACTCCATGGTAGGGCAATCAGCTGGGGAACAGCTGGGGGCAAGAGCGGGCGGAGGCCTGCAGCCTCCGATCATCTGCTGCTCTGCTGCGGTGGCGGCTGGGTCCGCTTTGTCATCCTCTGGGCTAGGTCCATTGGGCCATTCCATCTTGGGATTTTTCCTCTCTTGAGGATGTCAGCCTCCATCTTGGTTCACATCTTGTGTTCTTGAATTTCATTTCATTTTATTTTAGTGGTTTTTATTATTATTTTATAATAATTTTATTATAATAATATAATAAATAATATAATGTTATATTATATTATAATTTCAATATATTATAATGCCTCTCTCTATATATACTATAATATAATAATTATGATATTAATACTAATAATATATGAATATTTCTTGATATATTAATATGTCAATATTAATGATGTGTAATATATAGTAAATATAGTAAATAAATAAATAAATTATGTAGATTAGAATGTAGTTCAGCCTTTAGGTGCAGCCCTCCATAATATTTTTTGGCTCTCGTGTGGCCCCTTGGAAAAAATAATTGCCCACCCCTGTCATAGAGTGATGTAGGGGATGTTTGATTGGATTGGGAAGATCCAGCCTTCTGCGGTGTGATGAGTCAAAGCGCAGTATTTTCAAATCATAAGAATTGTAATAATCAGGTGTGATGAGAAGAGTATTCATCCCGCCTCAATACAGCATGCATCCAGTCCTTAAAAATTATGGGATGCATACTGATGTGAACAGGTTATACCCCAATGTGATAAGATCCATACTGATTGAAAATAATATTCTGAAAAGAGGTTGCTAAAGTAAAATGTGTTCTGTCTGGAGTTGTGGTAACATTGGGACATACTTGGGCAACCTTGTAATTATGCAAGAAAACTTGGTTTTATAGATCTCAAGATAAAGGGTGAAATTGTCAAAGTCTAATTCCATCACTGATGGATTGGAAAGATGAGGATAAATCAAGGCAGTTGAGACCATGCTTCAGATGCAAGGATTAGTAATACCGTCACCATGGACAGATTTGACAGTGAGCAGAATGCAAACCAAATCAGAGGTGAAAAGAGAGCATGGCTGAGGAGAATCAGAGCTCGGTGAGGATTTCAATTCACTCAAATACTATGTAGTGTGCAAAGCAGTGGTTCTCAACCTGTTGGCCCTAGATGTTTTGGCCTTCAACTCCCATAAATCCTAATCGCTGGTAAACTGGCAGGAACTTCTGAAAGTTGTAGGCCAAAACACCTGGGGACTCAAACGTTGAGAACCACTAGTGTAAGGTTTCATTTAGTCATAGTTACATAAAGATTTTGAGGTATTTTTCATAAGAAACAAAAGAAAATTGCCAACATTCTCAAAAAAGGTACATTTTACAACAGTGGTTCCCAGTTGGCGGTCTACTGACCACAGCTGGTCCTCAAGAGACAAAAAATGGTCCATGGGGGGGGGTCTTTTGCAGAAAAACTGAGTTGACACAATTTGGCTGTTGAGGAAGGGTCCCACAGACATAACACACACACATACCCTTCTTCTTCTCCTGGCCCTCCCCACCTCCTTTGTCCCAAACTGAACCTTAGCTCCTCTTAGCACTCATGCACAGAGTGCTCATCTCCCACTAACCCAGCCAAAGGGAGATGGGGTTTGTGGGAGAGGAGAGCTCCATCATCACCCTTCCCTTGCTTCCTCTCAAGAAGCCAGTGATGATGGCACTCTCCCTGGTTCCCACCTTCCCTTACCTACAGCTTCGGCAGCCTCCTCCTCCTTGCATTCCTGCCTAAAGGATAAAACTTCTCTCCCTTTGCCCAATGTTGGATCCTTCCTTCCTTGCTTGCTCTTGAGAAGGTTACTGCTGCCAAGGTCCCACTTGCAATCTCCTTCTTGTAATCCTGCCACCTGGGCCTGCAAGGAAGGAAGAATCCAGCATCGGGCAAAGGAAGGGGGCAAGAATGGAAGTGTTGAATTGTTCGTTCCTTGCCTGGGCTTTAAGCTGCTCCTGCCAGAGCCCCATTTTCAAACCCAGGTGGCAGGGAACTGGGTTGCAAGGAGGAGATTGCAAATGAGGCTCTGGCAGCAGCCTCCTCAAGATCAGGCAAGGAAGGGTCCACCACTGGGCAAAGGGGGGGGGGAGCAGGAATGGTGGCATTGGATCCTTCTTGCCTTACCTGCTTTTGAGGCAAGGAAGGAAGTAAGCCCATTTGCAGGCTGGATTGCAAGGAGGAGGAGGCAACCAAAGCCAACAAGCTAGTGAAGGCAAGGTCTAGGGCAGGGGTGGGCAATTACCGGCCCTCCAGGTGTTTTGGACTTCAACTCCCAGAAATCCTAAGAGCTGGTAAACTGGCTAGGATTTCTGAGAGTTGGAGTCCAAAACACCTGGAGGGCCGGTAATTGCCCACCCCTGGTCTAGGGGAAGCTTCATCACTGGATCGGTGTTGGGAAGAGGAGGCTGGACTGGCAGAAGAGGAGCTCTATGAGCCCATTCTCCCCTACTGACTCCTAAAGCATGAGTACTAACAGGATGCAATTGGGATAAATTGTGTTGGAGATGAGGACCTGTGAATTGTTACCACCTCCCTTAGAATCCCTCCTGCTGGGCAAAACAGGGGTTTAATTGATGTAATGGTCTAGAATTCTCCTCAGATTGTTTTAGAATCATTGCAATGTGTCTGTGTTCTGTGTGTATTTGATATGGCTTCTGGCTAATCAATAAAATTGTTGTTGATTGTTGTTGAGTACTAACAGGTGTCAGAGCTTCAGTTAGTGCTTGGGTTTCACATGCCAGTCTGGGAGTTTACTACTATCAAGAGCAGTCTACTATTACTCTATGCCATGACATGCATGTGACATTGAGCAATAGTATCAATCCAAGGGTTCCTCACCTAGTGAAAGAAGTGCATAAATATATTATTTTTATTAAGTCTCATTATGGTGTTTTGTCTGTATATCACGGAATAAAATAATGTATATGTAAATATTAGTATGAAGATTAATGCATTATAGTTATTTTCTTTGTGTGTGGGTGGTTGGGAGAGGGGTACGTTTATTTAAATGGTTCACGGTGTATTCAGTTTTGGCCTCAGTGGTCCGTGGTCTCTTAAATTTTGGGAACGACTGCTCTATAGAAAAGACATAAACTGATAGTGTTGGGAAAACAAAGGGACATCACACAGGAAAATGAGGATCACATAGGTGTGACAAGTAACAACTCATAAGGGAAAGAGACAATCATATCCAAAGCAAAAGCAAAAGTGTGAAAAACTGTAATAGGATAGAAGATGGAAACATTTGTGTCTTGAGAAGAAAATGAGACACTGGGGGAAAGAAAGTAACATATGAGATATGGAGTTTTCATTTGTCTAGTTCCCTTCTGCGGTTGTTTTATTTCTGGGATCTGTATAATTTATTCCAAAAATCTAATTTAGTTCAGATACTTTTATAAATAATAACGGATGATGATGAGCATGCATCATCATGTAACAGAGTGACAAAATTAACACTATAAAGGTACCATCAGAAAATTTTAGTTATCTACAATCACGGAAAGAAATCCAAGCAAAGGTTAGCAAGATTATGTTTGCAGTTTGATGCGGGTAAATTTGCTGCTAGGTGTATAAATACCAAAAGTACAGAGAACAGTCATGCTAGATTTCCATGAATTAGATAAATTAGCTTCAACTGACAAAATTGATAAACAGTGGGCTTAAACCATCACATACATTTCTATGCAGTGGTTTTAAACCATAGCACAATTTTTCTATTTTTGCTGTAAGTCAGAGTGAGGATCGCATACTCTGAGATGTTGCTGGACTGCAACTCCCATCAGAGCCAGCCAGCACAACCAATAGTGAGTACTGATGGAGCTATAATTCAACAACATCTGAAAAGGGAGAAATCATACTGTATAATTTCTATTTCTGAAATTATTTTAAAAAGACATAAAAGAACATCCATTCTTGTCACAGTCTTTTGCTCTATTGGGAAACTGCATGTAAGAGTGCATCTATGCTTCAGAATTCATGCATTTTGAGATCACTTTATCTGCCACTGCACAATGCTGTAGAGTCATGGAAGTTGTAATTTTACGAGGTCTTTGGCATTTGTAGTTTGTTCAGGCATCTGCACTCTCTGGCCCAGTTTACCTGTCTGAACAGATTCTCCCCTATGAACCATCAAGAACATTAAGATCCTCCGGAGAGGCCCTGCTCTCGGTCCCGCCGGCTTCGCAAGCGCGGCTGGTGGGGACGAGAGACAGGGCCTTCTCTGTGGTCGCCCCTCGCCTGTGGAACTCTCTACCAAGTGATGCTAGATCTGCCCCCTCTCTGTTGTCCTTTAGGAGGCTGGTGAAGACCTGAATGTGAAACCAAGCCTTCCCAGAATAGGCTGAGATTGGCTGTTGTCTGAATGTATGACCACGTTTACAAATTGAGTGGAATTGTTTTAATGGCGATGTGGTTTTATGCTGGTTTTTTATGTATTTTAATATGTTGTTGTAGTTGTTTTAAAATTGTATAGCATTGAAATTTTGCTGTTATGCCAGTCTGAGTCCCTCGATAGAGCTGAGAAGGTCGAGGTACAAAAGTTTTAAATAAATAAATAAAAAAAATAAATTTGGCAGAGCAAGCTAAAGAGTTCATGACACTACAACTTCCAGGATTCCATGCCATTGAGTCATTGCATTTAAAGTGGTCACAAACTGCACTAATTCTACAATGTAGGTGCACCTATGTCTGCTTAGAAAGCTCTAAAAAGAACCCTAAAACTCTGTGATGTATGAATACATCTGCTTTAAACTGGAACAGAGGGCAGATAACCCAGTTCAAAGCAAATATATATGTAGAAGGGCCCTTAGATAACCCAGTTCAAAGCAGATATTGTGGGATTTTCTGCCTTGGTATTCTGGCATATAGAGCACAAAGTATGATGGAAGAGGGGGATTTCAAAGCAAAATCATGACAATATCTCAGACATCAATGTATTCACTGACCGTGTCAAAGACTTTGTCTCAAGCTTTATCTTGTCTTTGGTTTATGCCCGTAGCAAATCTCACGTCTTTCAGCCATATCAGACTGGACAATTTACTCTTTTGGACTATAGCTTCCACAATCTCCAGCCATTAAGGCTGTGTTAGATGAATTATTCTAGGTCCTATATCCAAAACGTTGCAAGTTTTTCTTCTGCAAAACAGCTGTTAGAGCTGAAAAGCTTTGCAAGAAAGAAATCATAACTGAGGTTTGACTTTCTTCTACCTTGGAGCCACTTTACTATTTCACCCACTGTTCTGTCTCTAACAAATACTCTGAGATGTTTATCAGTGGGACATAAGAACAATAATTTCCCTGTTCCTTATCCATAGCACCAGGTCCTCAGTGATATATGACCCCCCAAAACAGTTGTTCCTTGTAAATACCTTGGTTGCTAGGAGGCCTGAGATTGTATGAAACAAATATGAGGGACTTTAGATTGATGGAGTTGAAGCAAAGTTTATAGTTGTCTGGCTCAAGTCATATCTCTGGAACAGAATAATAATATAAAATTTGTTCCCTCTTCTTTTCTCAGAGGTTCATGTTTCGTTTGAATTGCAATTCTGAATAAAAAGAGTTTTGAAAGGAATGAAAAATGTTAAATGGTCCTCACAGAAATATTTTTAATATACCCGGCGCTTGATGGCTAATTTCGTTTCATATATTATGAACTCAAGTCCAAATCTATGATTAGATAGTGTGGAGAGGCTGCCTCAAGCAACAGATCTGTGGTGTCATTGCTAATTACTTAAGTTTGGTTTTTTTCTGGGGAAAATGGTGATTTGGTTTGTCATTTATGTATTTTTACTGCTGGGGATGGGGACAGGTTCAGGCAGGATTTTCTGCTTCATGTGTCAGATATTTTGTGACTTGACTGGGGTAAACGTTGCCTCAACCTTAGGCACCAAAATGTCTTGGACTAACCCTTGCATGAACTAGTATTAGTATTGCCGCTGCATGTTTTCCCACTCCCCACTATACAATTTGAGTTCTATTTGAACAAACATAGAAATCCATTTGTATTGAAGTGAACAATTATAATAATAATTCAAAAATAGAAAAATCACGTAGGAAAATAACGTTAAAAGAGTTAGCCTTCCGTGGATGCTTCTTCCCAGCCGGGTGAGTGGTCGACACCGAGGGGGCTGGAGCAGCCGCCCCGACCTCCGAGGAGGTAGATGGGACAGCTGTCTCCATCTCCGGTGGAGCAAGGGATTGCTCGAGTAGGTAGGCCCGCAGCCTTCAGGCTCTGGTTCTCCTGGTCTGCGCGGAGAAGGCCTGGCAGTGTCGGCAGGATGTGTCCCTCCCTGAGACACCGAAGGCACTTTGAGCGACCGTCGCAGTCCGGGATCTTGCTACCGCAGGTGATGCACCTTTTGAAGCTGGTTGTGGACATGCTATGCTCACACAACCGCAAAGAGAATTTCCGATGTTGCCCAAGTGGCGGAAAACAAAGGAATGTGGTGGGCGCGCATGGAGCTGCTTTTATGCCCTCCGGGACCGCTGGGCGGAGCTACCGCCAAAACTTCAAACTGGGGAAGTTTCCGTTGGAAGCCTGCTTTGGCGCGCAGACTTCGTAAGTGTGGATTCACAGAGCCTACGAAGAAAAAATGATTTTTTTCCCCATCCTTCTTTGGTAATACTAGAAAACTCAGGATCCACCAATGGGAGATTTATGGCAAGAATTGTCTTTATCAGTGCATAGTTAACTCATATAATTGTAATGATGTGATGGATAACAACCTGGGCAATTTAAAAGGGGATTAGATAAATCCATAGATAAAGAATAAGGCTCTTGATGGCTCCAAGCCAAGATGGTTATATATTACCTTCATTATCAAACACAATGGACCTAAAAATTCAGTAGCTAATTGGGTGTTGCTGCTACACTTCTATCATCTTTGGGTATCTAATTAGACATTTGGGAACAATACTGCTGGACGGAGAGGTTTCACGGTCTAATCTTACAGAGTTTTTCTTATGAGACCCATTTGCCTATGGAAGTATCTGTTGGGCCTGTGGCTTCAGGGGTTGTGGGTTGTGGTGGTGTGCAGGGATCTGTGTGATTTTCAGTGCAGGGCCAAGGTGATGAAACTCTGGAAAAGCAGTTAAGGGAATTTAGTTTTTCTGAGAGTCCAGTGGGCGGGAATTGAGACAGCCGCAGCTGTTACTTTCCCAGGGAAAAGGGAGGGAAATGTTCGAATGTTGAGATCTTGTTATTAGCCCTGTAAAGGCTGAAGTTCAGTTGCTGGTCAACTTTCGATTCTACTGCAAGCAGTTCCATGAACTCCTGATTTCATGATTTTTTTGGCCATTCATGACAGAACTTTGAGCTTGCCTTTTTTGGGGACTATCCTAGTTTTAAGTTTTGTTGCTTCTTAGTAGATTTATATTCAGAGACCTTACAACTTCATTAGCCTGAGGCTTTGGGAGCATTTCCTGGGATTTTCTCAAATGCTTTTTGCCTTGGCTATTTTCATGTTTACTGGGGGGTTGGACATTGTTTACTTCAATAAATAGGCTGTTATTTCCAGCCGTGGTTGTGTGAATATTTAAAGGGCCTTGGTTCTTGGCCAGTGTGCAACAGTATCTCCAACTGGATATCTTGCAAATATAAACAAGTGCTCCTCAAAACAGATGCTACCAGAACTACATAGTTGTGTGTGTGTATATATGTGTGTGTGTTGGTCTTTAGCTGCAGCATGATGGTTGCCTTTGTGTCTTCTCACAGAAATCAAGTAAAACTTCAGATTTTGTGAATCCTTTTAAAATGATCATTCCTCTCAGGGGCGGTCCTACAAGGTAGGCCAAGTAGGCGGCCGCCTAGGGCGCCATCTGGGAAGGGGGCGTCATCCTGGCCGCATGGGGCGCCATCCTGGCCCTGCTGATGTTCCTCAGACAGCGCGCGCAGCTGCCTGCTTTTGGGCCCCGGCCTTGTGTGCTCCGACGCCGCTTCTGGGCATGCGCGGTTTTCGCGCAGGCGCAGTTGCTCCAGAGCTGAAGTTGAGCACAGGAGCAACTGCACATCCGCGAAAACCTCCGCGCATGACCAGTAGCTCCCTTGCGCAGAAGCCTGTAAGCAAAGCACTCCCTATCGGGCAGGCAGGGGGTGCTTTCCCCTCTCCTTTTGTCTCCGCTGTGCGCGCATTTGCAGGGAAGGAGAAAAGAATCAGTGAAGGAAGTGTAAGTGAAGGAATGAATGAAGGGCTTTCTTCTTCCTTCTCCTCTGCGATCTCTTCTCTCCCTCCTTCCTTTCTTCGGCACTATTTCTGTCTAGACCTGAGGGGCCTGAGGCTATGAGGAGTTGTGGGAGTTGGAGTCCAAAACACCTAGAGGGAGGGCCCAAGTTTGCCCAGGCCGCGCTGCCTGTATTCGACCTCATTTGAACATTTTGGCTGTTTTTCTATTTACATTTACTTTGGGATCCTAATGTTGGACTTATGGGAGACTCCTATGAATTATGAGACGGGTGGTAGGTAATAGATTCTGATTTTGATGCATTTACATTGCATTTCTTGTTGATTATTATACAGTTCTGCTTAATATTGTCATACAATATAATAAAAATACAATATAACAATAGAATAATGATATATTTTATATTACATGTAATATTACAAACAATATTGCAGTATAGTGGTATTGTACAAAATAGTAATATATAATATTTTATTTTACTTTATTTTGGGTTATTTGAGTTTTATAGGAGTCATGAAAATATTTAGTAGATGATAATTTTATTGAAATAAATAATTTTATTTATTATTTTATAATAATAATATAATAGAATGTTATATTGTATTATAATGTCAATATATTATAATATAATTATATTAAAATGTAGTATAATATAATTATGATATAATATAGTATGAGTATGGTATAATATATTGTATATACATTGATACAATATAATACTACTAATGGTATTGTGATATTATAATTGTATATTTGTTTTACATGGGGGCAAAATAATGTTTTTGGGGGGGGCACCAAAATAATGTTAGCCTATCATTTAAAATTACCTTAGACCGCCCCTGATTCCTCTATAGTTCTTTTGAGGGTTGTTTTTCATGTTTTGCTCATATTACAATAGAGTTGGGAAAGATCTCGGTGAATTTCTATTCCAAACCCCTGCTAAATTATTCCTGAGAGATGAGCACTCAATCTCTCTTTAAAAGCTCCTTCAAAGGAGAGTCCACCATCTTCCACTCGAATCTGTTTCCCTGCCCTAATCATTAGGTAGAATCTCCTTTCTTATAATTTGAATATGTTGTTTTGGATCCTATCCTCTGATGCACCAGAAAACAACTCAATCCATCATCCATATGATAGCCTTTCATATATTTGAAGGTGACCACCATATTAGCTCTGGGCTAAATATACCTAATTCCTCATGGGGCTTAGCTTCAACCTTATTTACCGCCTTCATCAACCACTTCTGCATATATGACAGATTGTCAATATTATTCTCATACTATGGCAGACAGTACCGGGCATGGTATTCCAACAGAGATCTGACTATATCAGAAAAAAAGTCACGTGTCACAATCACAGACTTAGAACTGCCCCTTTAACACACACACGGAGACGTTGCAAAGGCTAACTACTTTATTGAGTATATAAAACAGTTCAAAAGGTAAATAGTCCAATAATATGCAAGTGTTCAAAGTATAAAGCAAATAGTCCAAAGTAACGTAGCAAAAACTTGAAACGTGGCAAAGCTCCGCAAACCAATGCGGATCAGGAAACAGGACAAGGTTTCGCAATCCAATGCGAATCAGGACCAGGGCGAGGTGCCGCAAACCACTGCGGCTCAGGAAACAAGGCAAAGGCAAGGCAAGGCTTGATGACCACTATGGACTTGTGGTCCCACTCCGCTTCGCGCCTATTCAGTATAGACGTGGCCGGAGAACTGAGGATCAGTTCCCACGGGGCCGTACTTAATCCCTCGGCCGGGACCCCGACGATCTAGGGCCCGGCGCCTCAGTCTCTACTTTCCGAACGGTGACGGTCTAGGGACAGATGCCAGCTCCTCCTGCCCTCCTCTATGTCCCTGCGCCTGTTATGAGAACGGCCCCGCTCTTCCAGCCTAGTATCGCTATCTTCCTGAGAAGCAGCCTCCCCCGAAGTTTCCCATCCGCTAGCCTCCATCTGCTGCTCGGCCAGCTCCTGGGAACCTCGGCCATTTGGGAATTCATAACTATCTCCGCTATCTGCTTCGCTGCCTCCCATCTCCACCTGGTCCGCTCCTTCCCGGGAGAATGCTCCCATTCAAATCCCAGGCTAAACTCTCTGCCGGTGGACTGAGCAAAGGCACGGCTGACCAATCTTGCTCTGGGCCTTCCAACTCATCCTCCGAGTCCCTTTCAGCCTGTGCGGGTCCCAATGCCAACGGGACCCCCGGTGCATCACCCACCCCCTGGGCCCCCGGCTTGGGCTTGTCAGGGTGGTTGCGGTGGAAGCGAGCCACCAACTCCGGGCGTGAACATCTCGAGCCTTGACCCAAGCACGTTCTTCCGGGCCAAAACCCTTCCAGTCAATGAAGTACTCCAACTTCCTGTAACGGAGGCGGGCATCCAAGATGTCCTGCACCTCGACCTCCTCCCCGCCCTCCCGCATCACAGGGGGGAGGAGGCGGCTGCGTCACGTCAGGCCGCACCCCCTTCGCCGGGCGGAGCAACGAACGATGAAACACCGGGTGGAGCTTCATGTCCGCTGGGAGTTGTAGTTTGAAGGAAACAGGCCCCACCTTCTCCAAAACCTTGTAGGGACCCAAAAATCTCGCGTCCAGCTTGCGGCTGGGTCGCTGCGTGGGCAAATTCTTGGTGGACAGCCAAACTTTATCCCCCACAAGGATGTCAGGGCCCTCCTGGCGCCGCCGATCAGCCATCCGCTTGTAGTCAGCTTTCGCCTGGTCCAATTGAGTACGTAGCAAGTCTTGGAGTGCAGTGAGCTCTCGAAGCCAATCCTTAGCCTCGGAAACATCTCCGGACGGGTCCACCGGCGGGTAGAACCGAGGGTGGTGTCCGTAGTTAGCAAAGAAAGGAGTCTCTTTGATGGATTCCTGCGTCGCGTTGTTGTAAGCAAACTCTGCCAGGGACAACAAGGACGCCCAATTGTTTTGCTGATAGTTGACATAGCAGCGCAGGTACTGCTCCAAGGTGGCATTGACCCTTTCGGTCTGGCCATCGGTCTGCGGGTGGTGAGCCGTGGACATCCGCACATCAATCCCCAGCAGCTTCTGGACGGCCTTCCAGAACTGGGAAGTGAATTGGGTGCCCCGGTCAGTCACCAGGCTCTGTGGAAGTCCATGCAGCCGAAACACATGTTGCACAAACATATCAGCAGTCTCTTTGGCAGTAGGCACCCCCACACAGGGGATGAAGTGACCCATCTTGGTGAAACAGTCCACCACGACCAATATCGTGGTGAAGCCCTTGGACTTGGGGAGGTCAGTGATGAAATCGGCCGAAATCATCTTCCAAGGGGCAGAGGGGGTCGGAAGCGGCTGGAGCAAACCAGCCGGCTTGCCCCCCTGGTTCTTAGCCCGATGACACACAGGGCAGGAGCCCACATAGTCCTCCACATCCCTCCGCACTTTAAGCCACCAAAAGTCCCGTAGGACCAGTTGGAGAGTCTTGAAAAGCCCAAAATGGCCTGCGGCCCGGCTATCGTGGCAAAGCTTGAGAATGTCCTCCCGCTCGGGCCCAGGGGAGACATAGACAGAGTCCCGATGGTAAAGTACCCCGTTCTTTACCTGGAAAGGGGCTGGAGGCCCCTTGGTCAGTTGCTCCTGCACCCACGGGTCGGTCCGCTGGCGAGCCTGGACCCGCACGCTCAAGGGTCTCTTGTCGCCAGGGGCTGGCGGAGCCACCGGAGGGTTGACAGGAAGCGCCCGAGCAGCCGCAAAGTTCTCCGCTTTAAGCAACCGGGCCTCGGACGGCCCGTCGCCCTCACGAACATACTCCGGCTTTCGGGACAGCGCATCAGCTTGCTTGGTCTGCTTGGGGGTCACATAGTGAATGCGGAAATTGAATCGCTCAAAGAACAGGGACCATCTCTGTTGCCTCTGGTTCAATTTGCGCTGGGACTTCAGATGCTCCAAGTTCCGGTGGTCGGTGTGAACCTCCACCGGGAACTTGGCCCCTTCAAGCAGGTGTCTCCAGACCTCGAAAGCCACCTTGATGGCCAAAAGTTCCTTCTCCCAAATGGTGTAGTTCTTTTCCGGAGCCGTCAGCTGCCGGGAATAGTAGGCACAGGGCAACAAGTCCGTCCCCTGCGGCTGTAGCAGGATCGCTCCCACCGCCACATCCGAAGCATCGGCCTGGACGATGAAAGGGGTGCGGGGGTTGGGGTGCTGCAAAAGCGGCTGGGTGGTGAACAGCTGCTTCAACTTGCGAAACCCCACATCGGCCTCCGGAGTCCACCGGAACGGCACCTTTCCCCGCAAACACTGGGTGATCGGATCAGCCCACTTGGCAAAGTCAGGAATGAACTTTCTGTAGTAGTTGGCAAAGCCCAGGAATCTTTGAATGTCTTTCTTGCTAGCAGGGGGTGCCCAGTCAACCACGGCTTGGACCTTGGTGTCATCCATGGCAATGCCCGTAGGAGAGATACGGTAGCCCAGAAAGTCCACCTCACGCAAGTCGAAAGCACATTTCTCCAGCTTAGCATAGAGCCCGTGGGCCCTCAGTCTCTGGAGCACTTCCTTGACATGGCGATCATGGGTCGCCTGATCCGGAGAAAAAATCAGCAGATCGTCTAGGTAGACCGCCAGGTAGCGGTCCAACAGGTCTCGGAAAATGTCATTCATGAAATGTTGAAAACAGGCAGGGCGTTGCACAAACCGAATCCCATCACCAGGTATTCAAAACTGCCCCACTTGGTCTGGAAGGCCGTCTTCCATTCATCACCCTGGCGAATCCGGACAAGGTTGTAAGCCCCCCTCAGGTCCAGTTTAGTGAACACCTTAGCTCCCCGCATCCGCTCCAAGAGCTCGGGGATCAAGGGCAGGGGATAGCGATTCCGGATCGTGATCTTGTTGAGTTCCCTGTAGTCATTGCACAGCCGCAACTCCCCCGATTTCTTCTTGACGAAAAGAATCGGAGCCCCAGCCGGGGATTGGGAGGGCCGAATGAACCCCTTCCGCAGGTTCTCATCCAGGAAATCTCGGAGAGCCTGTTGCTCTGGTTCCGAGAGAGGGTAGAGCCTTCCCGCGGGATGGGGCCCCCGGTTGCAGTTCAATGGCACAGTCATAGGGCCGGTGCGGAGGCAAGCGTTCCGCCTCCTTCTCACTGAAGACATCCCAAAATCCGGCATACTTCTTGGGCAGGGTGGCCACATTCTCCACTTCTTGGGCCAGGCACGCCCGGGCCGTCATGCAGTGGCCCTGGCAGTGGTCCGAAGAAAAAATTAGCTGCCTCTTGGCCCAGGAGATCTGGGGGTCGTGGAGCGCGAGCCACACAATGCCCAGGACAATGGGGAAATCTGGGAGCTTGGTCACAAGGAAAGAAATGTCCTCTTTATGGGAGCTAGTCCACATCCTGGTAGGGGCCGTATACTGAGTTACAGCCCCTGTTTTCAGGACTCTCCCATCAATGGTTTGGACGCCCTTGGGCTCTTGGAGATCAAGAAAATTTAATCCGGCAGACTTGGCATAGTCCGCATCGATGAAGTTGTTGGTCGCTCCCGAGTCAATCATGGCATGGACCATCATCGGCCCCTTCTCGGGCGACCACAAACTGACCATTACAAGGAACAATTGTCCAGTCTTGGGTTCAGGGGGGAGGTTAGCGACGGCGGCCGAGTGAGCGAACCCTCTTACACCCGGCCGGTCCCTTCCCCCGTCGCCTGAATGGCTTCTTCGGCCTCTGGGGCCCCTCCGAGGGCGGCAGAGGCCCGAGGGGTCTTGCCACGCGGTTTCTGGGGGCACTCCTTAGAAAAATGTCCAGCCCCCCCCGCAGTACCAGCACAAGTTGAGGCGCTGCCGCCGTGCCTTCTCCGCTTGGTCTACTTTGGGCCGAACTGTACCCAACTGCATGGGCTCTGGGTCATCCGGGCCGGCCGGCACTGGCAATTGCCGGGGTTGAAACTGTCCAGCCCCTTCCTTCCGCGCCACTGGTTTCTCCATCACGCCCTTGTCCCACCGCCTCCTGGTCTGCAGTCCCGCTTCCATCCGAAGGCTCAAGGTGATGGCAGCCTCCAGATCCGCGGGCCGAGGATGTTTAATCATCTCCTGTTGCAATTCCGACGGCAGTCCCGCAATGTAGTGATACCGCAACGACGGCAGACCCCACTGCGTCTGGGAAGCCAGAACTCGAAAACGGGAGATGTACTGGGACAGGGAGAGATCCTTACACGTCAGCCGGGCCAGATCCCTCTCAGCGAGTTCCTCATTCACCGGGGCCCCCCATGTTGCCCTGATCGCATCCAGGAAAGCCCGCAGCGTGTTGGTATGGGGGGACTGCGCCCGGATCAACGCGGTGGCCCACGTTGCCGCAGACCCGTCCAGCAGATTGAAAACAAAAACCACCTGGGCTCGATCGTTGGCGAACTCGTTGGGGCGTTGCTCCAAATAGAGTTCCACTTGGCAAACAAAAACCTCCACCTGGGCCGGATTGCCACTGAAGCGGCCGGGTGGGCTCACCCCCGGGTGCCGTCCGGCCCGGGTCCGCAGCTCACCCAATTCTCGTTGCATCTCTTGCACCTGGGCATCAGTCAGGTTAGCCATGGCGACAGTGGGGACGATGGGAGCCTGGGTGTGCTGCTTGCGGTTCCTGGTACGTCCCGTGGTGCGAAAGGGGTTCGAGGAGTTCTCCGGCCAACTGTCACAATCACAGACTTAGAACTGCCCCTTTAACACACACACGGAGACGTTGCAAAGGCTAACTACTTTATTGAGTATATAAAACAGTTCAAAAGGTAAATAGTCCAATAATATGCAAGTGTTCAAAGTATAAAGCAAATAGTCCAAAGTATCGTAGCAAAAAGCTTGAAGCGTGGCAAAGCTCCGCAAACCAATGCGGATCAGGAAACAGGACAAGGTTTCGCAATCCAATGCGAATCAGGACCAGGGCGAGGTGCCGCAAACCACTGCGGCTCAGGAAACAAGGCAAAGGCAAGGCAAGGCTTGATGACCACTATGGACTTGTGGTCCCACTCGCGCTCGCGCCTATTCAGTATAGACGTGGCCGGAGAACTGAGGATCAGTTCCCACGGGCCGTACTTAATCCCTCGGCCGGGACCCCGACGATCTAGGGCCCGGCGCCTCAGTCTCTACTTTCCGAACGGTGACGGTCTAGGGACAGATGCCAGCTCCTCCTGCCCTCCTCTATGTCCCTGCGCCTGTTATGAGAACGGCCCCGCTCTTCCAGCCTAGTATCGCTATCTTCCTGAGACGCAGCCTCCCCGAAGTTTCCCAGCCGCTAGCCTCCATCTGCTGCTCGGCCAGCTCCTGGGAACCTCGGCCATTTGGGAATTCATAACTATCTCCGCTATCAGCTTCGCTGCCTCCCATCTCCACCTGGTCCGCTCCTTCCCGGGAGAATGCTCCCATTCAAAGTCCCAGGCTAAACTCTCTGCCGGTGGACTGAGCAAAGGCACGGCTGACCAATCTTGCTCTGGGCCTTCCAACTCATCCTCCGAGTCCCTTTCAGCCTGTGCGGGTCCCAATGCCAACGGGACCCCGGTGCATCACCCTCCCCGTGGCCCGGGCGGACCCATGGGTGCTACACAAAGGTCATGTTGAATAATAATAAACAATAATAAATTTGAGTTCCAAAGGGGCCTGTTTAGCATTAACATTTTCAGGCAAAACAATACCAGCTTGAGTATTATGTTTGTTATATCTGCAATGAAAAAAGTAGAAATCCAAATATTATAGTACAGGGTGAGCAAAAAGTCACAAGGGGGTTTCATTTTACTTTATTTTTTGTGTTTTTTTTTTAATTTACAAGACCATAGCATTATATACAGTTTATAGGAAATACATTTATATTGTGTGTGAAAAATCTAATCTCATAAATGGTGTCCAATATAGAATCATATGCAGTATATATTGGATCCCTCTGTGGCTTTTGGACACCCTGCAGATCTTTAAAAAGGAATTTATGATTTCCTCTTTTTTTAAAAAAAAACCTTGCATTTCACAGATGATGAGATGGTCAGTAGAGACTCTCTGCCTAATAGTGACATCTCCCAGTTCATGCTGTCTAAAGATAGATACCAGCTTCTAAATATTTTATTAGCTCAAAGCTTAGAGGAAGCCATTATTTGTAAGTCAAGTTAACTACAGTAGAAATAAGGCTAATCCTCTTTCATCTTTAGTACATTAGACCTGGTCCTTCGAGACTGGGTCATTATTAGTGAGTCTATGTATGTACTCGAAATTTTCCTAATTTGGAGTTCACAAATGGAAGCATAGTGAAAATCAGATTGCTCTTTTTAAAAAAAAAAATACAGGTGATGGCATTTTTTTTCAAGAAAGAACATTTTATGAGAAGGAGTACAAAAATGTAAGAGATTACAGCTAAGCAGATGACATTTCATAACACAACACAAAGGGATCTTTTCACATCTGAGATTGACAGAAATAAGTTGGTAGCATAAGCTTTCATAGACTTAACTCTTCTTTCATCAAATGAATGAAGAGAAGTGCTTAGGAACAGAGAGAGCTTTATAGCTATGAAGGAGAACGCTATATGTGTGAATAGTAATAGTAATAAGAGTGCAAAACGTATGGGTTTGGTGATGAGGTGACAAGTTCAGTCTTAACAATCGTCCTTGGGGAACAAAGGCAGGAGGAAATCTGTTGCCAAAAGCCAACATAAGTGGAAAACTATATGAATAGGGAAGGAAGGTTTTGGAATGTAGTGTGATGGTGGTTGAGAACCAGAAAGGAGATGTGATTAACTGGCCAAGAGGGACCTCACAAGGCTGGGGTGTTAACTAATGTTATAATATGTGTAGTGTGTCAGGAGTCCAATGTTTTTCTTCAACCCAATATTGATGGTCTGGAATTTGTGGATATATTCCAACTCTACTGCTTCTCTTCCTTCCTGACAAACTACACATTTGCTTTGTTTTTACTTTTGTTCTGTTCAAGGACTGCTATGCTGAGGCCCAAGATGGAATAATCAAGAAGACGGAGGTGTTCTGCAACTGGTTTTTGTGCATTCCTAATCTGACTGACCTGTTTATCCAATGTAAAATGCTGAAGGGCACTGTTGACAGAGGATAGTATATATCACATTAGTAGATGAGCAAGTGAAAGTACCTCTAATATTGTAGGTCAGTGTTTCCCAACCGCTGTGACACGGCACAGTAGTGTGCCGTGACAGACCTCCTGCTGTGCCACGAGAAAAGCTCTCTGCCCCCCTTCCTTCCCCCCTCCTCTTGCCGAACTCCTACTGCTTGGGGGAGGAGGAGGAAGGAACGGGTGGCGGCAAAGGAAAAGAAGAAGGGGCCGGGGCGCCGCCTCCTTCGGCTATTTCCCCAGCCAGCCTCCAATCCGCCATGACTCCCGCCATGACTCTCGTCCCTCGCTCGCTGAAGCCGCGCAGAGGAGGAAGCTGGGGGAGGGGGCGTGGCATGGTACGGCCTGGCTTTGCCCCTTCCCCCCGGCTTCCGCTCTCCCACAGCTTCCTCAGCTGTGCTGGCTCTGCCACCGCTGGCTTGGCACTGCCTCCTCAAGGCTGGAGAAGCTGTGGGAGAGCTGAAGCTGGGGGAGGGACGGGGCATGGCATGGCTCCTCCCCCTCCCCGGCTTCGGCACTCCCAGCAGCTGCTCCCAGCAGGCCACCCTCCCCCAGCCGTTCTTTACTGTGTTAGAGTGTCATTTTGTGTAATTTTGGTTGGTGGTGTGCCCCCGGATTTTTTTAATGTCAAAAAAGGTTGAGAAATACTGTTGTAGGTGATATGGTTAGATCCTGTGATAATATTTCCCAAGTAGAAGTGTGGGCAGAATTCACATCTGGGTTTTTAGCAAGGTCTTGCACCCATCTCCCCATTCGTATCGTGTCCTCCTATATGAAACAAACTGTTTGGGATTGGGTGGCTGTCTGTAGGCAAGTAAAGGCCTGTCACCAAGCCCTTGCAAGAACACCATTATAGTACAAAATAGGTGGTAGTTCACCGATGATATAACTGAGTGATTTCCATTGTGACCACAAGTAGTCATCTGCCATTTCCTCTCTTTGGTCTGTTCTGTGATAGAATAACCCAGGTTACAAGTCTTGCCTTCTTGGTTTTTTTCACTTCCCAAAGTCAATACTGTAGCTTGTGAAACACTTCTAATTCCATGCATTTGGCGACAGGGGCATCTTGTGAGTCTGAGAAGATACAATCAGTAGTGTGTTTAGGGTTGCATTATACTGGGCCTGCAATATCAAGTGGCGCTTAGATGTCCATTGTGTAACTGTATGTTGGTGTCCAGAAGATGAACTACTTCTGATGCTACTTCTGAAATTTCTAGTAGAGTGGAAGTTGTTGAAATTCTGGTAGAATGTATTAAGTAAGTCCTTTCTATGGGCCTTTCCATGTAGGACCCAAAATGCGGGCCCTGTTGAACTTTTACCGGAGACATCCAAACAACTGCTCAGGTAAAAGAGGATTAATTTGGCACAATGCAGGAAAACCTTGCTTTGTCCCTGAAAGGCCAGATTCTAATGGGATATGGACCCTGTGGGAACTGACTACCAGGCACTCCCAGGGCCAGTCCCCACACATATCTCACACCTTTTTGATTCCTGGAGCCCAAATATGTGGTATGACACCCAACCTCCTCCCCCAAAAGCCTTAAAATAAAATAAAAACTTACCAGGCTGCCATGCCTTCTGTCCAACAGCCCTCCTGGCACATCATTTTTATGATGGAGAGGAGGCATGGCGGCCCAGTAAATTTTATTTTATTTAAAGGCTTTTACGGGTGGGGTAGCCCCATTCCAGTGCGGTAGTTACCACACTGGGGTGGGGACAGTCCCCCAGGAAAGCCCGGATCTTTGGGAAGGGTGTGGGGACTTATATTTTATTTTGGTAATAGTGAAGTCGTGTGTGAGAATAAATGTCAGGCATTAGCAGTTAAATCTGCTTTGATCCCATCTGGAATTATGTTCCTGACCGCTTGTAGTCCATTGTTGTGCAGGATGTTGGTATATAGGAATTACACATCCATAGTGGATAGGATTGTGTTCCCTGGGAGGTTATGGGTAGATTGTGATTTTTGTAAGACGTTCCGATGTCCTTTGCTTAGCTAGAAGTGTTGATAGCAGATGTTCTAAGGGCATTGTCTATATCAGGGCTGTCCAACTGGCGGCCCTGGGGCCGGATCCGGCCCCCAGCCTGTTGGACACGGCCCCTGCTATGCCCCCAACCGCCATTTTTAAAGGGAAGGGCAGGGGAGCTGCCGAAAAGGAGGAGTAGGCGGTGCCAAGGGCAGCGCGTCAAGCCAGGCCTGTGACGCGCTGCCCTTGGCGCCGCCTTCTGCTCTTTTTCGGCAGCTCCCCCTCCCTAGGAAGGGCGGGGGGAGCCGCCGGAAAGGAGGGTAGGCGCCGCCAAGGGCAGCGTGTCACAGGCCTGGCGTGACGCGCTGCCCTTGGCGCCGCCTACTCCTTTTTTCGGCGGCTCCCTAGGAAGGGCGGGGAGCTGCCGAAAGGAGGAGTAGGCAGCGCCAAGGGCAGCGCGTCACAGGCCTGGTGTGACGCGCTGCCCTTGGCGCTGCCTACTCCTTTTTTCCAGCGGCTCCCCCTCCCTAGGAAGGGCGGGGGAGCCGCCGAAAAGGAGGAGTAGGCGGCGCCAAGGGCAGCGCGTCACGCCAGGCCTGTGACGCGCTGCCCTTGGCGCCGCCTTCTGCTCTCCCTCCTCCTCCTCCTCTTTCCCGGGCGCCGTGCCTTTCCCGGGCGCCGCGGCACTCGGGACAGCCGCGGTGCCCGGGAAAGAGGAGGAGGAGGAGGGAGAAATCTCCCTCTTCCTCCTCTTTCCCGGGTGCCGTGCCTTTCCCGGGCGCCGTGGCGCTTGGGACAGCCGCGGTGCCCGGGAAAGAGGAGGAGGAGAAAATCTCCCTCCTCCTCTTCCTCCTCGTTCCCTGGCGCCGTGGTGCCCGGGAAAGAGAAGGAGGAGGAGGAGGGAGAATGACAGCTTTAGGAGGGGCGGGGCCTGGCCTGGGGGCAGGGCCCGGGGGCGGGCCTGGGGGCGGGGCCTGGGGGCAGGGCCGAGCGGCCCCGAGGTCATCAGTGACCTCTATTCCGGCCCTGGGCCTGGTAGAAGTTGGACAGCCCTGGTCTATATATCTAGAGGCACCAATTATGAGGTTATGAGAGACAAATAGGCCAATGCAGGGTTGCCCTGTTCATGTGTTTTAGGTAATAAATAGAATGTACCTGGTTGAAGTTCTGGGAGTATGTCAATTTTTTGAACTTTCTCAAGCCATGGTTGGTTGAATCTGTGGGTGCAGAAACCATGAATACAGAGGGGCTGCTGTATCATGTTAACAACAACAACTCTGAACTTGTGAGAATTAGTTCATTGGCAACACTTGGGGGGAAAAACACAGGATTGAGCTCATTAAGCACTACATTTCATTTTCTTTGATGTTTTAATGTAAACAGGTCATTTTATTTCAATCGCACTTCCATGCCCCATTTCTGCTATATTTGCATATTATGTTTTCTATTAGTGAATGGTATATTTTAAGCAGAAATATATTTGGAAGATAATATCAGAGGAATTTAGAAACATTTCAGAAAGTCACCCCCCCCCCCAAACACACACACACACAAAGATACAAAATTAAATGGGGTGTAAATTAAATACAGAGGTACCCAGGTCTTATGTTAGCTTTTATTTTGTTAAAGCTTCCCAGTCTTTACTGGATTATTAGTGCTGAATGAAAGTAAGCCACTGCTTAATTCTAAGGTCATGTCAGTTATGAAAATTAGCTTCCTGTAATCAGGAATGGTATGCAGAGCTATTCTTCCAGGTTACTTATAGAACATTTGTTCAGGATTTTAGAACCCAATTATTTCAGTGTTTGTAGACCTCATCACACTAGAGAATGAATCCACTTTAAATCTAGTTTCTGCCTCCTGCGGGATTCCGGGGTTTGTAGTTTAGTGAGGAGCTTTTAACAGCCTCCCTAAACTACAAACCCCAGAATTCTGCAGGAGGCAGAAACCGGATTTAAAGTCGATTCATTCTCTAGTGCAGTGTTTTTCAACCTTTTTTGAGCCACGGCACATTTTTTACATTTACAAAATCTTGGGTCACACCACCAACCAAAATGACACAAAATGACACTCTAACACA
This sequence comes from Anolis apletophallus, assembly GCA_030556195.1. Classification (NCBI taxonomy): domain Eukaryota; kingdom Metazoa; phylum Chordata; class Lepidosauria; order Squamata; family Anolidae; genus Anolis; species Anolis apletophallus. The sequence continues at coordinate 60,842,502 of JARBWK010000009.1, forward strand.
GTAATACATATACTTAATATGTTTTTAATATATTTATACACTCAGTGTGAAACCTGGACCTGCTTCGATGAACACAACATAGATATCCTGGCAGGAATGGCAGAAAGACACAAAATCCCACACAGAACTCCCATAACCAAGAGAAAATGCTATAAGAGTTTGGCGGGCATTGACCTTGGGTTTTGGAGTTGAAGTTCACCTATATCCAGAGAGCACTGTGGACTCAAACAATGTTGGATCAGGACCAAACTTGGCATGAATACTCAATATGCCCAAATGTGAACACAGATGGAGTTTGGGGAAAATAGACCTTGACATTTGGGAGTTACAGTTTCTGGGATTTATAGTTAACACACAATCAAAGAGCATCCTGAACTCTTGCAACAATGGAATTGAACCAAACTTGGCATATTGAACTCTCGTTACCAACAGAAAGTACTGAAAGGGTTTGCTTGGGAATTGACCTTGAGTTTGGAAGTTGTAGTTCACCTACACTCAGAGAGCATTGTGGACTCAAACAATGTTATGTTATGTTGTTGTTTGTTTTCTATGCAGAATCACAATGTTGGAAGGAGGCTCACCACTTTAAGGTCCCTAAAACAGGCATGGGAAAATTTCGGCCCTCTGGGTGTTTTGCACTTCAATTCCCACCATTCCCAACAGCCTGATGCCCTTTCCTGCTTAATTGGCTGAGGGGGGAAAAGGAAAAGAACCTAAGGCTGCTAGGAATGGTGGGAGTTGGAGTCCAAACACCTGGAAGGTCCAAATTTGCCCATGCCAGTTTTCGACAGAGACCTTTGGACTTACTGGCCAAAGAATAAGGTCTGGAGACCATCCAGAGGTTGAAACCTCAGGAGCCATTTAAAATTCCACACAGCACCCCCAGGTTGCTGGCACTGATCTCTTTGGGTATTATACATGTGATTAAAAAAATAAATACATATGATTTGCAGACATGATTGGTGACTTGGCTTGAGTGGAGTGGCCCAAGGGATTCAGTTCTGGGTGTGTTGATCCTGCTTTCCCTTGCATGAAAATTTGGTCAGCAAATCTCAATGCACTGTTGAGTACATTGGAACACATTAAGTAAGTAATGTTTTTGATAGATAGCCATATTAGTCTATTTAAATATAAAAGGGAGAAGTCTTTGTAGCACTTTAAAGACATTGTTGGTTTATTTCATTATAAGCTTTTATGCATTACAGCCCCCTTTTTAGATGCATCTGAGGAACTGAACTGTAGCCCATGAAACATATGATGAAATAGATTAGTCTTTAAGGTACCACAAGGGTCTTTTATATTCAAGTCACATAAGGCACATAACAAGTCATTTGACCTTTATGGCTATCCGAACTTGAAAACATTACTTTTTGGTCTACGATTCTCAGAATCATTCAGCCAGAGACATTTCTGCTTTAGCAATTCTGAGATTTATAGCCCCAGCCAGTAACTTTCCAAACTGTGGCTGCTTTGAATTGGATTATATGAGTCTATGCTGCCAGATAATCCAGGATAAAATAATCTGGGATATAGGACGGTGTAGATCCAGCATATGCCAACAAAGATTCTAGTAGGAGACAACTACAGTTCCCTGTCAAGGCTTCTAAATGTCAGCTGATTTTTCTCTATTTAACAAGCCTCTATTTCTCTTTCAAATTCTAATAAGAGTTTTGAAGAATTTAGATTTTTACTAATCTGTTTGAGCTGGATCCATTTTTAAATATTTTTTTATTTTGTTTACTTTTCCTTGTAGGTTCATCTGACTGTCACTTTAACTTTAAAAGCATGTAAAATAGGCATATGGTGATAATACACAGATGTTGTTGTAGTATAGTAGTAGGGATCCACACATTTGCAAGTTAAGTATTTGTGGATTAGGTTATTTGCAATTGTTGCAAGTGTTTCTAAAGTTGCCCTACACATGACAGAAAAAATATTGGTTCTCACTACTCATTTTCTCAATCCTCTAGTGTGAATTTATGGTCAACATCCAATGAAAGATGACTATCAAATCGTGCTGGAGGACATAGTGATTCCTAGAGAAATGTTCTTTCAGGGAGAAAAAATAGTGGGCTTCTATTAGTTGTTTTGCAATTTTTGTGGGGTTCCTGTTCCCCTAATGTTGGTTGACTGTGCTATTGCTACTATATCTGGCATTACTTCGCGAATGAAGATTCTTAGGAAGGACTCATCCCACGCTTTTTACAAGCGCGTTGATGACTAAAAAGGCCAAGCTGAGATAGGCATGTCCGGTTGCAGAAAGCACAGCAGAAAGTCTCCTTGAGTGAGATTGTTTTTAAGTTGCCTATTCTTTCTGTGTTATCATTTCTCTTCGAGACCCGTTTGGCGTGTCTTCTCAAAAGAGGCCGCAACATTATGGATAGTGCGTCTCCATGCCTCCTCCCGACGTGAGGCCAGGGTGGACCATTGTTAGTGATCAATCTGGCCGAGCCTGAGATATTGTTTCAGGATGTCCTTATATCTCTTTTTGGGGGCTCCTCTCTTGCGCTGACCCATGGCGAGTTCACCATAGAGTAGTATCTTTAGGAGGCGGTGGTCCTCCATCCTACAGACATGTCCTGCCCAGCGCTGCTGTATTTTCAATAGCATGGCCTCAATGCTGGTGATCTCTGCTTGCTCAAGGACAGCAATATTCATCATAAAGTCAGTCCAGTGTAGGATTGAGCGAAGACAGCACTGATGAAAGCGTTCAAGGAGTCGTAGATGCTGGCAATAGGTGACCCATGTTTCAGACCCATAAAGGAGAATAGACAGTATGATAGCTCTGTACATACTGATTTTGGTACTTTGCCTCAAGTGCTTGTTGCTCCAGACTTTTTTGTGAAGCCTTCCGAATGCACTCTATGCTTTTGCTAATCTGTGATCTATCTCTTTATCAATCTTGGCATCTGAAGAGATGATGCTTCCCAGGTAGGTGAACTGCTGAACGGACTTAAGCACAGATTTGCCTATGCTGACGTGGGGATGATGATGTTCTTCCTGTGGTGCGGGCTGGTAGAGAACTTCCGTTTTCTTCAGGCTGACTTCCAGCCCAAATAGCTCTGCAGCTGTTGCAAAGCAGGATGTTAGGCGCTGCAGAGCTGCTTCTGTGTGGGCGACAAGGGCAGCATCGTCTGCAAAAAGCAGCTCACGTACTAGATAGTTCACTATTGCTACTAGTAGTATTATTAACTTACCTTTTTCCCCAAAGCCAGCAGGTTACAAATTAAACACATGTAATATAGTTAAAACATTCTTTTTAAAAAAAAACAAACAAACATTGAAATGGAATTACATTGTCACCATTAAAATTAATTGCCCTATGAACCAACGAACTAATCTAACCATTGGCAATGATGACCAGGATCTTCATGACTTGATATGACAATGTTCCATCTGCTTTATCCTCAGTAATGTCACATCTACAATTTATAGATGCCACCATTCAGAAAATACTCAAATATAGATTTTGGGTGACTCATATAATCATTGCCATTGATTTGACAATGAACTACCATTCCTTCAGTGCATTCAGCTAGATTTAGACTGGACACTTCTGGCTCATTTTAAATATAACATTTGCAAAAATAAACCCAGTCATGTTGTTTTTGCAAGGGTTATATTTGTTTTTATTGCTGGCCACTCTGAAATAATTGGGAGTGTGGATTCTGATCTCTTCTTTCCCATTTGACCAGTCTTCAGAATACGAGCAAAACCCACATGAGGCAACAAGAGAAGAGACCTGATGGGCCATCTAGTCCAAACCCCTGCCAAGAAGCAGGAAAACTGCATTCAAAGCACCCCTGACAGATGGCCATCCAGCTTCTGTTTCAAAACTTCCAAAAAGGAGCCTCCACACCGCAGAGAGTTCCACTGCTGAACAGCTATCACCATTAGGAAGGTCTTCCTAGTGTTCAGGTGGAATCTCCTTTCCTGTAATTTGAAGCCATTGTTCCGTGTCCTAGACACCAGGGCAGTAAAAAAACAAGCTTGCTCCCTCTTCCCTACGACTTCCCCTCACATAGTTATAAATGATCCCTTCCATGCAACACAATTATAGCACAATAACTCCACTTGTGCCATGGCTGCAACTTAAACATCCTGTAATTTGGTAAAGCATTAAAGATCTGTGTCTGAGAATCCTACTTAGCTTCTTGAAGTGCCAGTCCCAGTTAAAATGGAATCAAAACGCTATGATTGTGTAGTGTGGAAGGGCACATATTTCAATAAACACTAAGATGAGCGTTAAAATCAGATGCCTCAGGTTTGAACTATATGGAAGCATGTCATGAGTTTATAGCAAAGATGGGTTTTTGGAACGTATCTCCCATGAGTTCTAGACTGCAAAACCACAGGTGAATTGCACCCCAGCATGACATATATTCCTTCCAAATAAACCTCTTTGTATGAGCAAAGAGAAATTATATGAGCTTGTTTCTTCTGTTAAAATGAATGGTACATTCATTATCATTAGAAAAGGATTGAGGGTGCATTTGCGGTCACCAGCCTACATTGAGAACGTATCCATTTGCAATACCATTTGAGTGGTGTTGCAATGCTACTTAGGCTTGTAGTTGTCCACTCAATTCATTATTTAAAACTAGTATTCTCGGTAAATTATATCCTGTTGTACGTCTTCCAAATCAGCACAGTTTCCAAAGACTGTTTACAGTTTAGGCCTGTTCAAAATTTGTGAGTGTGCATTTTCTGCCTAAAAATATTGTCTTCTGCCTTACACCAGTGTTTCCCAACCAGTGTGCTGTGGCACACTAGTGTGCTGTGAGCGATCATCAGGTGTGCCATGGGAAATTGGCACTCCCCACCCCCACCCCAGAAGCCCCCGCACAGGTTTCCAAGAAACAAAGTGAGCCTCTCCACTTGGAAATGTTTTTTTTACTATTTTACTGGATTTTTCGAGAGTTGCCTCCCCCCCCCCCACATGGAACTGTTTATAACAGCTTCATGACATCCATTGTTAACTGGAAGCAAGTTTCACTCAGGGTGAAATTTCACAAAGATCTGGAGCTCTATGAGGAGCGGCTTGAAGAGCTGGGCATGTTTAGCCTGAAGAAGAGAAGGTTGAGAGAAGATATGATAGCCATGTATAAATATGTGAGAGGAAGTCATATCTATGTTGAGTTCATCGAAACAGGCCCAGGTTTCACTCTGAGTGTATAAATACATTTAAAAACATATTAACTATATGTATTACTGTGTTAGAGTGTCATTTTGTGTCATTTTGGTTGGTGGTGTGCCCCAGGATTTGGTAAATGTAAAAATGTGCCGCGGCTCAAAAAAAGTTGAAAAATACTGCCTTAGACAATTTATCCTGCACGTGGAGATATTGTGCAGGGAAAGAAATCCTGCAAAAATGCAACAATTTCTGTGTGCTGAGATATTATTTTCTGCACACAAAAAGTGTTTTACTCTCCAGAATAGGCTTTTTTGAAAACCAAAAACACACTGTGCTATTTTTTTTCTAAAATAAGTCTGAAATTTCAGGGATTCAGATTAGTCCAGGATGCTCTTCCTTGGGAATTCTTGACATTTAAGAAACATGTTTCTCGGCTGTTTTGAATAATTTTGGATGCTCTTTCCATCACTGGTACTATCGTGGCATCTTAATAAGTGACATTGCACTGATCCAAAAGTCAGGATTTATTATGTAATTCACAAATTCATTCTTAAGCAACAAGACTTAAGCCTGAGCGGTGAGTTGCAGAAGTTATTTGAACCATTGTAAGCTGTTTCATGGAAACAGATCAACAGTTTAACTTCCCATTTTAAGAAAATCTGAACTTTTATAATTACAGGGATTTGCATGAACAAAGTTTTCTGAATAAATGTATGGCCCAAAATTATATTATAATCTAATAAAAACTAAAAAAACAGATGCCAAAATCTCATATGATCTGCTACATTACACAACTTTATGTATATCTAGCTATGTAGCAGAAGTACGAAGAAACCCATTTAATTAATTGCAAAAAATGTGATAATAGAACTCCTGCAAGAGTCCCTGATGCACAATGGAACAGATGGAAATTGGTACATAATATATATTGGTGTGCAATGCACATCACTGCCCAGTGTGCACTGCTGCTTGTTGCACATCAGTGAACACAGTACATCTGATGTACATTGGACTCTAATAAGTACTGTGGGCCAACATGCATTGTGATTTGATGCACATTCGATACTGGTATATTGTACACCAATGCTCTTTGGGCACTTTGATGGTTCTGCCATGTAGTAATGTAATTGCAGCCCTGTCCTGGATACAGACATTGTGTAACTGTGCAATTCTAATCCTCCCAGACATGGAGAGAATAAGTCTACTTACAAAAATGGAAGGCCTCAACAGAATTCCAACAAGAAGGAGCAAAGTATCAACAATATGCTGGATAGAGAAGCTGATTAGAGAAAAGAGCTGAGAATCATCTGTTTTGAAATGTACTTTCTAGAGCAGTGTTTCCCAACTAGTGTGCCATGGCACACTAATGTGCCATGAGCGATCATCGGGTGTGCCGTGGGAAATTGGAACCCCCAATACCCTTTCTTCCCCCTCCTGCCAAACACTTTTTCTTCTCCACTTGGGCTCCCTTCTTCCCAGCCTCGCTCTGTTTGCTTTGCCTCACTTTGCTCACGCTGCCGCTTCTGTGGGAGCGGGGAGGGAGGAAAACGTGACCCGTGCGGGTGCTACTGCACATACTCACTCCACATCTTCCTCCCTCCCTTCCACAGTGCTCTCTGGATATAGGTGAACTACAACTCCAAAACTCAAGGTCAATGCCCACCAAACTCTTATAGTATTTCCTCTTGGTTATGGTAGTTCTGTGTGGGAAGTTTGATTCCATTCCATCATGGGTTGAGTTCAGAATGCTCTTTGATTGAGGGTGAACTATAACTCCCAGCTGTTGAGCAAGACCTTCGTGTGTGTCTTTCTGCCATTCCTGCCAGGATATCTATGTTGTGTTCATCGAAACAGGCCCAGGTTTCACACTGAGTGTATAAATACATTTAAAAACATATTAACTATACGTATTACTGTGTTAGAGTTTCATTTTGTGTCATTTTGGTTGGTGGTGTGCCACAGGATTTTGTAAAGGTAAAAAAATGTGCCGTGGCTCAAAAAAGGTTGAAAAATACTGTTCTAGAGGAGACTCCAATATCTCCAGGGGATACATTCCTAAACTTACTGTGGAAACAGGAGACGATAGATAATTATAAACCTTATTGAAATTAATGACTGGTCAGAAATTACCATAGAGTAGGGGGTAAAAAAAAGTAAAGGTTTTCCCCTGATACTACGTCCAGTCGTGTCCGACTCTGGGGGTTGGTGCATTTTTATGCAGAAGAGTCGGCATTGTCCGTAGACACCTCCAAGGTCATATGGCCAACATGACTGCATTGAGCGCCGTTACCTTCCCGGTGGAGCAGTACCTATTGATCTATTCACACTTGAATGTTTTCGAACTGCTAGGTTGGGAGAAGCAGGGGGCTAACAGTGGGAGCTCACGCCGCTCTCTGGATTCAAACCTATGACCTTTCGGTTAGCAAGTTTAGCAGCTTAGTTGTTTAACTCACTGCACATCTGGGGGCAGAGAATTCATAGAAATATATTCTCGTTAAAAATTGCTAAGTCCTTCAAGGTGACTCTATAGAAAATTCTGGTGGAAGCCTACCATAGAATAACTTCAAGGCCCTAGAAAATACCTAGAGGGGACATATGAGTAGGTGAAACTGGGTATATGAGTCATACTGTATAGCAGGGCTGTCCAACTTCTTCCGACCCAAGGGCCGGAAGAAGTGTCACTGATCACCTGGGGGGCCGGAGGTGATCAGTGAGCGGGGGGCGGGGCCGCTCGCGGGGGCAGGGGCGAGGCGCTCGCTCTCCGTAGCCCTCCTCTTCCCCGCCGCACCGCTCCTCGGATCCCGGGCGGCAGGGGCGAGCGGGAGAAGCAGGAGTGGCTACAGGGAAGAAGGCAGCCAGCTTCCTCCGTAGCCACTCCTGCTTCTCCCCGCCGCACCGCTCCTCGGATCCCGGGCGGCAGGGGCGAGCGGGAGAAGCAGGAGTGCCTACAGAGGAAGAAGGCAGCCGGCTTCCTCCGTAGCCACTCCTGCTTCTCCCCGCCGCACCGCTCCCCGGATCCCGGGCGGCAGGCGCGCGCGGGGAGAAGCAGGAGTGGCTACAGAGGACGAAGGCAGCCGGCTTCCTCCGTAGCCACTCCTGCTTCTCCCCGCTCGCACCGCTCCTCGGATCCCGGGCGGCAGGCGCGAGTGGGGAGAAGCAGGAGTGCCTACAGAGGAAGAAAGCAGCCGGCTTCCTCCATAGCCACTCCTGCTTCTCCCCGCTCGCACTGCTTCCCCCCACGTTGGGCGGCGATCTCCGCCGCGGTGGCGGGAGAGAGGGGCGAGCCGCGGGGAGAGGCTCCCCCGCAGCTCGTCCCTTCCTCCTAAAGCCGTGACATGCCGGCTTCCTCAGAAGGGCGATTTCGGCTGCTTCGCCCTTCTGAGGAAGCCGGCATGTCACGGCTTTAGGAGGAAGGGACGAGCTGCTGGGGAGCCTCTCCCCGCGGCTCGCCCCTCTAGTGCAGGGAGGAGGAGCTGGCTCACTTCCTCCTCCCTGCCCCTTCCCCCCGGTGCCATTTTTTTAAAAAATTACATTTTTAAAAAAAATTAAAAATGGCGGCTGGGGGCATAGCGGGGGCCGTGTCCAATAGGCTGGGGGGCCGTGTACGGCCCCGGGGCCGCCAGTTGGACAGCCCTGCTGTATAGTTATCATGATCTATAGAAAATGACCAATGAATAGGTCTTTGAGCAAGTCAAGCCTAAGCACTAGAATCCAAAGTGATCAACTTTGCACATTTCATGAGAAGAGACACTCATTAGAAAAATATATAATGCTGATGCTTATTAATGTGGGAGCCACTTAAGAAAAGAGGAAGTCCACTTTGTTGGTTGATAGACTCAATTAAGGAAGCCATAGCCCTGTTTTTGTAAGATCTGAACCAGGCTACTGATGGTAAGCCTATCTTGACTGCAATTCGCAACAACTATCAGAAGAATAGAAGCTGATTACTTGTTCTGGTTGCAGTTACTTTCCATTTGAAAGAGCAAGATTACAATCTGGAGATATTTTCAAATTCATCTAAGTATGTCTGAGAAAGTGGATTTGAGTCCATGAAAACTTTGGGGCAGAAACAAATCTGTTAATCCTAAATGTGCTACTACGCGATTGAAGCTTTTAGGGTGTCAGCTCCCACTCGGTGGCATTCCCTATCAGCTGATCTCATTGCTTTGTTTCTGGCATCTGCGAAAGACATTTTTATTCAAACAGACATGGTTTTAATTATGTAATTGAGTTGATCTTTTAAATATTTGTTCTTGTACTTTTGATGTTTTAATTGCTTCTACAGCACTCAGGATTTCCCCTCTCCTTCCAAAACACAGAGGGAAAAATAAATATTTTTTACACTGTAGCATAGAATGGAGAGAACCATTTTGTTCCTGCCTATTAAAGACGAATAGCCTGTCAGTTAAAAGAGGTGACAAATTGAACCCCTAATCCAACATCACAAATGTGATTGAATACAAAGGGTTGTAAGAGTTAAAATACTGAAAGTCGTTTGTCTGGATGGCAAATTGTTGCCTTTGCTTTCTCCCAAATTCAAAGGTTGGTAATGTCATGTTCTTTTTACTGAATTTTTAAAGAAATGTGTAGATTTAGGGTTAACAAGTAATCAAATCATAACCCATTTGCCAGTTTCTTTCGATTGTCAGTTCTTATTTGTTCTTCAGTGCCACTGGCCCATTAGTTGCTGGCTATTCTGCCTGTATGCCATTGAACTCTGGGATTTGTAGTTTGCTGGGGCACATGAGCCCTCTGGCAGAGGATTGTGGATATCTCATAAAACTATAGCTTTCAAGTTACCATTGGACACAGCCATGGCAGTTAAAGTGGTATCCAAGTGATAAACCTATGTAATGTGAAAGACACTCTATACAGGGGTGCTCATTAGGTAGCTTGCGATCGACCAGTCAATCCCAAGCCCATATAAAGTCGATCCCAGCCGGATGGGGCGCTTCTGCCCTGCGTGCGCGCACCTGCTGCGACCTTCCGCCCCCGCAGGGCTTTTTCCGCCAATGAGGCTTTAGTGGGCGGGCCCTGGCGCTCGTCTCTTGCCACAGTGTGGTGACGTGGCCGCCATTGGTTGCTCCTGGGGGAGGGAGGAGCAAGGCGAAGGCGCACGCAGAGATAGGATGCAAGGCTGCGGGAGGGAGGGAGTGTGTGTGAGTGTGAATGAGAGAGAAGACCTCGCTGGAGGAGGATGGTCCCCGCGGTGGGGCTGTAGCTGACGAGCGTGCCCTCGACGCCGGTGAGTGAAGCCTGGATGGGGCCCCAGTGCCGCCGAGGGCCAAGGCGAGAGAGAGACAGGGCGGAGCGCAAGGCGGGGCCCCATCCAGGCTTCAGTCACCGGCGTCGAGGGCGTGCTCGTAAGCTGCAGCTCATCCTCCTCCGGCGAGATCTTCTCTCTCACTCTCACACACACACTTCCTCCCTCCCTCCTGCAGCCTCTCATCCCTGCACGCGCCTTCACCTAGCTATCGCCTCCCCCAGGAACAACCAATGGGTGGCCACGTCACCACACTGTGTCAAGAGACGAGCGCCAGGGCCCGCCCACGAAAGTCTCATTGTCGGAAGAAGCCCCGCACGGGCGGAAGGTGGCGTTGGGAGGGCGCGGGTGTCAGGACACGCCCGCATCGAAGGAGCGCGCACGCCAGGTAGATCTTTGTGACTTGGTTGTTATAAAAGTAGCTCGCATGCTGAAAAAGTGTGGGCGTCCCTGCTCTATGATATAAACTGGAAGACTAAACCCCCATTTTTGTTTTTAAATCCCCAAAGAGATGAAAAATACATAATTAAAGATATTATCTATAACAGGGCTGTCCAACTGCCGGCCCTGCAGGTGTTTTGGACTTCAAATCCCAGAAATCCTAGCCAGTTTACCAGCTGTTAGGATTTCTGGGATTTGAAGTCCAAAACACCTGCAGGGCCGGCAGTTGGACAGCCCTGATCTATAAGAACCAGCATGGAATAGAGTATTGGATTACAACGCTAGAGACCAGAGTTTGATTACCTGTTCAGCCATGGAAACCTACTAGGTGACCTTGGACAAATCAGCCCCTAAAAATCCCTTGATAGGTTCACCTTAGAGCCCTCTTAAGTCAGAAACAAGAAGAAAGTACACAACTACAACAGCTTTCTATAGTTCAGGAAGGGTAATCTACAACGTTATTACCTACAAAGCCTTATAAGATTTGGATCCATCCTGTCTTCAAGACTGCATCTCCTTCTATGAACTCAAGTAGGCCCTAAGATCTGCCGGGGAGGTCCTCCTCTCAATCCCACCTCTGTCTCAAACGCAATTGGTGGGGGCGAGAGAGAGAGCCTTCTCAGAGGTGGCTCCCCAGCATTGGAATGCACTCCCTAAAGAGATTAGGATAGCCTCACTCTCCAAGTTTTCCACAAACACCTGAAAACATGGCTTTTAAAACAAGCCTTTGACCATGTTTAGGCATTATGGCCTTAATCCAGGGGTGGGCAATTATTTTTTCCAAGGGGCCACACGAGAGTCAAAAAATATTATGGAGGGCCACACCTAAAGGCTGAATTACATTCTAATCTACATTACTTATTTATTTATTTACTATATATTACACATCATTAATATTAACATATTAATATATCAAGAAATATTCCTATATTATTAGTATTAATATCATAATTATTATATTATAGTATATATAGACATTATAATATACTTACATTATAATATAATATAACATTATTATATTATTATATTATTATAATCATATTATTATAAAATAATAATAATAACCACTAAAATTAAATTAAATTCAAGAAGACAAGGTGCGAACCAAGATGAAGGCTGATATCCTCAAGAGAGGAAGGATCCCAAGATGGAATGGCCCAATGGACCCAGCCCAGAGGGTGGCAAAGTGGTCCCAGCCGCTGCTGCAGCAGAGCAGAGCAGCAGGCGATCGGAGGCTGCAGGCCTCCGCCTGCTCTCGCCCCCAGCCGTTCCCCAGCTGATTGCCCTGCTATGGAGTGCCTGCCATCCCTGGAGGAGATCCGGGCCTGCAGGGGGAGCAGTCGGTGATCTGAGGCAGCTGATCGCCCTGGCGACCCGGAAGACGATCAAAGGCAATCAGCCGCTGCAGGTCACCGAGTACTCCCACTGCAGGCCCGGATCACCTCCAGGGATGGCAGGCACTCCAAAGCCGCCGCTCCTTCGGCCTGTCTGCCAACACAGGCCCCACAGAGCCCGCGATGGGATGGCGGCAGAGGCACCCCTTCCTCTTGGGCCACCTCCGACACCCTTCTCCCCGGGCTGGACAGAATCGACTGCCGGGCCGCATCCGGCCCACGGGCCATAGGTTTCCCACCCTTGCCTTAATCACTATATTTGAGGACTTAGTTGCTTCACTTCTTCACTTTCTGGGGAATGCTATTGTACACAGCCCCTATTTTTGTAGCTTGCTGGGTTTTAGAGTATTTTTTAAATTAATCGGGGTTTTATTGCTGTTTTAAATATAATTGGGTCCATTTTATTGTTATTATTTTTTTATTTTTTTGTATTTTGTTGTATTTGTATTTTGTTGCACTGTTGAGTGCTTTCTGTGAACCGCCTCAAGCCCCTTCGGGGAGATGGTGGCAGGATATAAATAAATAAAGTATTATTGTTATTGTTATTAAACAGGTTTTGTTTTCTGAGGCTAGAAGAGGGATAACTGCCGGAAGTAAATTCCTTGTATGGACTATGAAAAGGGAGATGAGACCTGGACATTGCTCAAGTGTTAACCTTCCCTTTTAGTTGCTAATGTTTTGGCATCTGTGGATCTCAGCAAATATATGTATTGGCAATGCATAACCATATTTTTATAGCAGCGAGGTCCCTGGATCCAGCTTTGCCTCAAATGGGAATCCAGAATGCCTCTGTGCCTGGCAAACTCAACAAAAGCCATGAATATGACAGATCGACAATGTTATCAAGTCTGTGGTGAAACAGAATAGCTGCAGTGTTAGGCCAAGATACCTCCCACAAATGGCTGAGATTTGGAAATGATATGCATGCGCATCCTTTTAAAAGCAACGCTCTGCTCTTGAAACGTGCTGTGCCAGACACTATGCTCTTCAATTGGGGCAAGCTGATTGCTGTGCAAGTGCAGTGTTGCAAAACACATTACGTTCTCATACTGCAAAGATGTTGTAAGAGGATTGCAGGTAGAACAATTGCGACTGTAGGAAAAATCATCTCCACTTATGTGAACCATCCCTTTTCATGCCTGTGATCGCTGAGTTCATTGCTGTTAGTAAAATGCATATTTGCTTAGACAGCTGCCATTAGGGCTTCAATGGCCTTTCAATCAGCCCCAAATTCTGCTGTCATTTACTCATTTTTCCACAAAGTGATTTGGATCCGAGTCTCCCAAAGCATTTTTTGAAATTTACACACTCATATCTTCTAATGCACAAATATATCAAGAGGTTACTAAACATGTTAGGGTCTTCCTTGCAGAAATGCAAAAAATTGTGCAAGGATGCAAAAAACATTTCTGCAGATGCACTGAAGGTATCTCATGGGATGGTAAATAATGAATAGGATTTCATTGCAAAATGCTTCTTGGGAATAAACAGGCTTCTATACTTCTATACCGTGATGGTGGATGTAAATAGCTTTTGAAATCCCTTGGGGATATAGAAAATCTGTAAGAATAACATAACCCATTACTATCTCAAAAAAATAAAACAGTGTCGCATCGTTGAAAATTGTATAAGCAATAATAGGAAGGAACAGATATACACGCCTTCACCGGGGAGAACTGTTTTACCTCACTCTTTAGTTTAGGAGCTAAATTTGTTTCCCTTTTCTTTTTTTTGAGGAGGACAATGTTAGTTCACATTCTAGAAGCATGAAATGGGCAGCTGAATTGCTCCATATACCTTGAAATCAACAGAAGCCTGAGCTCAGGAGAAAATGGGATCTTCATTTTTACAGTTGCGCTTCTCAAATTGTAATCGTAATTGGAAACTAAGGCTAGATTTACACTGCCCTATATCCCAGGATCTGATCCCAGCATATCTGGCAGTGTATAAAGGTAAACGTTTCCCCTTGACATTAAGTCTAGTCGTGTCCAACTCTAGGGGATGGTGCTCATCTCCACTTCTAAGCCAAAGAGCCAGAGTTGTCCATAGATGCCTCCAAGGTCATGTGGCCAACATGACTACATGGAATGCCATTACCTTCCTGCCAGAGCGGTATCTATTGTTCTACTCACATTTTCATGTTTTCCAACTCCTAGATTGGAAGAAGCTGGGGCTAACAGCAGGACCTCACCCTGCTCCCCAGAACCACTGACCTTTCAGCCAGCAAGTTCAGCAGCTCAGCAGTTTAACCCGCTGAGCTACCGAGGGCCCCATCTGGCAGTGTAGACTCATATAGTCCAGTTCAAAGCAGATAATCTGGGATCAGATCCTGGGATACATGGCAGTGTAGATCCAGCCTAAGACACCTGAGTCTGGACAGGTAGTGTATAATGGGAAAAAGTTCCAGTCTCTCCAACTACAGCAGGGCTGCCCAGGAAGTCGATCGCGATCAACCGGTCGATCCCAGGACCTTAGGAGGTCTATCCCAGCTGTATGAGGCGCTTCTGAGGGGACGGAGCCATGCCGCACCAAGCCCCTCCCCCTCCCCCAGCTACAGTGCTACCACAGCTTATTCAGCCTTGAGGAGGGTATGCCAAGCCAGTAGTGGCTAGCTATGCCACTACTGGCTTGACATACCCTCCTCTACCCTGACTTGGTTTTATTATAAGTAGCTCGCATGCTCAAAAAGTGTGGGCACCCCTGAACTACAGTATACTAGGCTTTGAATTTCAAACACATTCCACCTCCATTCTGAAGGGATAAAGACGGTGGTGTGTTTTTCTCTTTCCTCTCTTTTACTCTGTGGACTCTTCCCTGCCATACTTTCACTATGCTCCCCCACCTTCCCTCTTGCATGCCATCACTTGCTTCTTCCACCTTCCCTTTCTTCATTGTCTCACATTATACAAGTCACACACACTAAGCCCCCAAATACCCTGTGATAGATTCCTCCCTTTCTTGCACTTTCCGTCCCCCTGTTTCTATGTCTTTTGCTCCCTGAACACTGTTACTCTGGCTTTTATTGCCCCTTGTCTCCTTTGCCTCTTTCCTTATACATTCACCATGCTTTCCTCACTTGCTACTTACCCATGTCACTCTCCTTCTCTGCCCTCTGTAGCACTTTAGAGCAGTGTTTCCCAACCAGTGTGCTGGTGCACACTAGTGTGCCGTGAGCGATCATCAGGTGTGCCATGGGAAATTGGAACCTCCAGGAAAGGGGGGGAGGGAGAGTCTAGTGTGTTGAAGTATAAAAACCCTAAGAAACCTACCTCGATAAAGGCAGCCCCCCTCCCCACCCGTTGTCTTCTTGGTCTCTCCCTCTCCATGCATTGGGAAGGCCCGCCTCCCTTTCCCCAAGTAGAGACCTCCTCTTGCCTCCCGGGTATTCTGTGTGGGAAGTTTGGCCCAGTTCTATAATTGGTGGGGTTCAGAATGCTCTTTGATTGTAGGGGAACTATACATCCCAGCAACTACAACTCCCAAATGTCAAGGTCTATTTCCCCTGAACTCCATCTGTGTTCACATTTGGGCATATTGAGTATTCATGCCAAGTTTGGTCCTGATCCAACATTGTTTGAGTCCACAGTGCTCTCTGGATATAGGTGAACTACAACTCCAAAACCCAAGGTCAATGCCCACCAAATTCTTATAGCATTTTCTCTTGGTTATGGGAGTTCTATGTGGGAAGTTTGTGTCTTGCTGCCATTCCTGCCAGGATATCTATGTTGAGTTCATTGAAACAGGCCCAGGTTTTACACTGAGTGAATAAATACATTTTAGAACATATTAACTATATGTATTACTGTGTTAGAGTGTCATTTTGTGTCATGTTGGTTGGTGGTGTGCCCCAGGATTTTGCAAATGTAAAAAGTGTGCTGTGGCTCAAAAAAGGTTGGGAAACACTGCTTTAGAGAAAGAGCAAGTGAGCAGATAGCTAAAGGAATAGCTGCTAACACTGCAACACAACTAGAAGTAGAGGACGGCGAGTACAAGAGTTAGCATGAAAAATGAGGGAGGAGGAAAAGCTGGAACAAGGAAAATGTGGGCTGGCTCTTTTCCTCCCACGTTAAGCAATGGGAGAACTCCAACTGCTCGTCATGAAATATGACTTGATTTTTTTTTCAAGACATCTAATAAGAATGCATTATATTGCTACATCAAACAAATAATGAAAAAGAGCAGACTCAGTAAATATTTAAATATTAATAATTGTATTGCATATTTTACCCTACTTTGTTGCATCCCTCCTCCTCCTCCTCCGCTCTGATATCTGTCGTCTAATTTTTGCAAGAAGTTCTGCAAAGCAGACTTAAGCTAGAATTTGCTCCAAAACCTTGGTTTTCCCCTTCAGAGTTGTAACATGGAGCCAGAGAACTGAAAATTGCAATTGAGAGAGGATAGGTCACAACAGTAAGTCACTTGATGAACATAAGAACATAAGAAGAGCCATGCTGAATCGGGCCTCAGCCCATCTAGTCCAGCATTCTGTGTCACACAGTGGCCCACTAGTTGTACACAGGGATCTCTAGCAGAAAGGAGGGCAGAACCCTCACCTGCTCCCGACCCCCCACAACCAGTACCCGGGGAAAATCCTGCCTGCCTCCATCAACACAGAGGTGGCACTTGGATGTCCATTTCAGTAACTACTGATTCCCTTGGTATCCATGAATCTGTCTAATCCTGCCTTGAAGCTGTCCAGGCTGACAGCTGTCACAACCTCCTCTGGAAGTGAGTTCCATAACCCAATGACCCTCTGGGTGAAGAAATATTTCCCTTTATTAGTCTTAACTTTCCTACCTTGGAGCTTTAGGGAGTGTTGGGTGACAGAGAAAATATTTTTTCTCTATTCACCTTTTCTATCCCATGCATGATTTTATACACTTCGATCAAGTCACCTCTTAAACACCGTCTTTCAAAGCTGAAAAGGCCAAGGCGTTGCAACCTGATTTCATAAGGGAGCTGCTCCATCCCTTGGATCATTTTTGTCGCCCTTCTTTGTACCTTTTCCAGTTCCGTTATATCCTTCTTGAGGTGCGGTGACCAGAATTGTACACAGTACTCCAGATGTGGCCTCACCATAGATTTGTAGAGAGGCAATACAACATTTGACGACCTATTTTCGATTCCCTTCCTGATCATGCCAAGCATAGAATTTGCTTTTTTCACTGCTGCAGCGCACTGGGTTGACATCTTCATTGAGCTGTCCACAAAACCCCAAGATCCCTTTCCTGGTTTGTCTCAGAAAGCTTTGATCCCATCAGTTTATAAGTGTATTTGGGGTTCTTTGCCCCGATGTGCATGACGTTACACTTGTTTAGGTTAAAATGCATTTGCCACTTTGTTGCCCATTCACTCAATTTCGAGAGATCTTTCTGGAGCTCTTTACAATCAGTTTTTTTTAACTACCCTGAACAGTTTAGTGTCATCTGCAAACTTTGCTACCTCACAATTTACTTCTACATCCAGATCATTTATGAATAAATTAAAAAGTAACGGTCCTAAAACTGAACCTTGGGGTATGCCACTTCTCACCTCTTTCCATCCAGAGAAGTGTCCATTTATTACCACCCTTTGTTTCCTACAGTTTAGCCAGGTTCCAATCCAGGACAAGACCTGTCCCCTGATTCCATGGCTGAAGAGCTTATTTAGGAGCCTTTGGTGAGGGACTTTGTCAAAAGCCTTTTGAAAGTCAAGGTAAACAATATCGACTGGGTCCCTTTATCTATGTGTTTATTTACACCCTCAAAGAATTTTATCAAGTTAGTAAGACATGATTTGCCTTTGCAGAAACCATGTTGATTTTCCTTCAGTAATGCCTGTTCTTCTATGTGCTTAGTAATTTTTCTTTAATAATGGTTTCCATCACTTTGCCTGGAACTGAGGTTAGACTAACTGGCCTATAATTTCCTGGATCACCCCTGGATCCTTTCTTGAAGATCGGAGTTACATTTGCCTCCCTCCAGTCCTCGGGTACAGTGCCTGATCTTAGAGAAAGGTTATATATTTTGCCTAGAATTTCAGCAATTTCACACTTGAGTTCCTTAAGAACTCTGGGGTGGATGCCATCAGGCCCTGGTGATTTGTTGACATTTAGTTTAGTAAGGCATGTGAGAACATCTTCCTTGTTTATCTCTATCTGGTTTAATTCATTTAATTCCCAAGAAACACAAGGGGTGGCCATGCAAAAAAAACCCCCGTAAGATTCAAAACACTGACCTATGACTTTCGGATAAGTTTTGTAACTCTCATAAATGGCTCCAGGTCTCCGTTGCAAGTGCTGCTTCTCCCCCAAAAAGGGCTTTGTTTGGTTCCCGAAAAGGGCCCTGAGGAGGATGGCGAGGCCAGAGTGGAGAAAGAAGCTCTGCTTTTTCCACAAAGGAGGCAGCAAGTGGTCGCTACGACTCCTCCAACTAAACTTACTGTATGTTCCAGGCCCCAGGGAAGTACGTCTCGAGAGCACAAGACGTAGGGCCTTCTCAATCTCTGCCCCTGTCTTGTGGAACTCCTTGCCTCCCCACTTGAGGGCCAAGCGTGACCTGCGACCCTTTGCTCAGGCACTCAAGACCTGGCTTTTTAGCTTATCTTTTTATGGTTAATGCAGTCTATTTGGTATTGTGTATTTTTAATGCAATTATTTTATGTAAATCGCCTAGAGCATTTTAATGGAGGGCAATTAACAAGTGAGAAACTGATGATGATGATGATGATGATGATGGGATGCCTGACTGGCTGGCTGGCCGGGCAAGGAAGAAGCACCTCCACACATGGCTGCCCAGAGAGAAAGAGAGAGAGAGAGGCAGAGACCACATTCACGTTTAACATGGGAAGCAAGGAGAATTCTGGAAATGTAGTTTAGGGCAGGGCCTTTTGAATTCTCTGGCACTGCTGACCTAGTGGCAATGCAGCACCTCCATTTTAAAAGTAACTTCTCCAACTTGGAGAGGAAAAACACACGTGTTTTAATATAGGAAGTGAGCAGAATTCTGGGAACTGTAGTTTAGGGTGTGGCCTTTTGAATTCTCTGCCAGAGGAGTCCTCACCTTCCCAAACTTCATTTCCCAGAATTCTGCTTACCGCCTTGTGCCACCTCCTCCTCCTTTTTTTCCGTTGCTGTTGTTGCTGTTGCTGTTGTTGTTGTTTCAAAGGCCGGATGAGCATCTGTTGGGAATGGTTTGACTGTGCTTTTCCTGCCTGCAGAATAAAGGGGGTTAGACTCTTGCTACTCCCGTACGGCTTGGGGCAACTCACAAAATCACTGGGAGAGATCAGTGGGCATACAATACATAATACAAGATACTCTAAAATACAGAAGAACACACTATAAAAGCAGTAAAAAGATTAATACAGCAATGAAATATTAACTAATATTAACTTTTATATTATCCATTATTTTACCTGTATTTTGTTTTAATATGAGTGAGCAGCTTTGGATCTACTATTGAAAGAAAGGTGGGATGGGGAGATGGATAGATAGATGATAGATAGATAGATAGATATTATAAAAGTTAGATAGATCATAGATTGTTGTTGTGTGCCTTCAAGTCATTTCTGACTTATGGTGACCCTAAAGTGAATCTGTCATAGGGTTTTCTGGGGTGGGGATCGTATGACTCACATCGTTGGTTTTCATGGCTGAGCGAAGAATCAAACCTTGTAATCCAGCACTCAAACTACTAAACCAGACTGTCCTAGAGATAGACAGGCAGATAGTTGTGTTCTGAGATAGTGTTTTATTCTTCCCCTAGTATGGCTATTATCCACTCTTTGCTTGCATAATAAATACTTCAGTCTTCCTCCAGCTTACCTTTTGAATGACTATGGGGAAAAGATTTTTTTAAAAAATCACTGGGTAAATCACACAATGAAGCAAAAATATTCTATTGCAAAAGGCTCTTGAATGGAAGATGGTCACTTAGGAAAGCTCTTGACACTGCAGGAAACTGATGATGAACATCATCATTGTCATTGCATGATTTATGCCTGCTCTTCCACCTAAAAGTTCTGGGAGGCCAGCAATTCATATAGGTCTATTCCTTAGAGCAGGGGTGCTCATTAGGTAGATCGTGATCTACTGGTAGATCATGTAGGGCGTCCTGGTAGATTGCAGGCAGGGTGGGAGGAAGGTTCAGTCCCGCCCCGCAGGCTCCGCACGCCGCCCAAGTGCTGCTGGCCCTGGGTTATCTGAGGTCCTTTCCACACAGTTGAATAAAATCCCATGTTATCTGCTTTGAATCAGATTATATGGCAGTGTGGACTCAGAAAACCCAGTTCAAAGCAGATATTGTGTTATATGTTTCACATTTTTGTAGTGGGTAGGTAGATCATTTTGACTTGGTTGTTTTATAAGTAGCTCGCATGCTGAAAAAGTGTGAGCACCCCTGCCTTAGAATAATGTAAACATTATGATACTACAGTTATGTAAGTCACAAAGTATTTGTAATCTAAATAAACACTGTGATATTTTTGCTTTGGGTTTAGAAAAATGCACTGCAGAACTCACCTTGGATTCCACCCAAAAGTTCCTCCATTTTACCATGCATAGCCTGGAAATGGTGAACAAGTTGTTCATGTTTCCAGCTTGAAGCTCCTATATTTCTATTGTCAAGCCATTCTGTTTGTTGCATTACTCACTGCACTCCACAATTAATCTCAACAATCCAGGTCAAGGCCTTTCACTGGCAATTTCTCTTTTATTTTCTCTGTAGGAAATGTAGATAAAGTGATTCAGAAAGCAAAAGAAGATAGCCTTGTGCTGAAAGCATTTAGTTTTGTAGACCTTTTATTTGAATCCCTTGGGCATTCGGAGCCTTGCATGCTGTTTCGTTACACCTAGGAGTTCTTGGAACATAAATACCACCCAGTTCGTGTCCACAAATTGTTTTTCAACGTTTACCAAAATAATCAAAAATTATAAGAATGAACCTCAGTTGGTAAAATTAAACGGCTGATACACCCCGTTTGCGTTGTTTGGTAGATTCTGGCATTGTTTAGCACAGTGATTTTCAACCAGTGTGCCGCAGAACACTAGTGTGCCGTGAGAGATCATCAGGTGTGCCATGGGAAATTATTTTCGAACTTCATTCATATATAAACTATAAGGCGCATCTGTCCCTTTAAGAAATGGAACCATAGCACTCTCGCGTCACCTAAGAAGTGACATGAGAGTGCTATGGTCGCGCCATCTTGGATTCGCTCAGATGCAGCTAAGTAAACAAAGTTAGAGATAGTGCTGCAGCTGCGCGTCAAGTGACAGTGGCAATTTGGGATCACAGCAAGACAAGTGAGTGACAGTGATGAAGTTTTTGAGAAGGGAAAATGCCAGGATATCTATGTTGTGTTCATCGAAGCAGGTCCAGGTTTCACACTAAGTGAGTGTATAAATACATTTAAAACCATATTAACTATATGTATGACTGTGTTAGAGTGTCATTTTGTGTCATTTTGGTTGGTGGTGTGCCCCAGGATTTTGAAAATGTAAAAAGTGTGCCATGGCTCAAAAGAGGTTGGGAACCACTGGTCTAGCAGAAAGCAATGCTCGATCATTATCCCCTCTAAAGAAATTAAGACATTTTATTAAAGGAGAACCATTGCAAATAAGGTTTGAAAAGGTGCGAAGTGGCAATAATTTCATCATAAATCACTTGAATTCTAACGTAAAATCTGCAACTTTATCCATATTTTCCTGGAACTAAGTCCAGTGGAATTAACTGAGAATTACATCTAAGTAGACTTGGTGCCATTTTGCCATCCAGCACTCATCTCCCAAACTACTAGCATGTTTCAGTGCGCCTGAAAGGCTGCCATTTGGGCTGATTTCTGATTAATTTCCCCAACTTTTTGAAGTTTTCAGGAAGTAGGGTTAGGGGAATTTTTTTAAAATATCAGGAGCAATTTGAGAAACTGCAAATCGCTTCTGGTGTGAGAGAATTGGCCATCTGCAAGGACCTTGCCCAGGGGGTGCCTGGATGTTTTACCATCCTGTGGGAGGCTTCTCTCATGCCCCCGCATGAGAAGCTGGAGCTGACAGACAAGAGCTCACCCCACTCCCCGGATTCAAACAGCCAACCTTTTGGTCAGCAGTCCTGCTGGCACAAGGGTTTAACCCATTACGCCATCGAGGGCTGGGTTACGGGTTGAAAAAAACCACTAACTTTTAAAGGGATTTAGGCTATTTGGGGACAAAAAAACCCATTTTTAAATAGCAGGACTCAGTTTATCATCCATAATGAAGACCTACTGGTGACGATGTTACAAGTGAATGTCAAAAATATCTTTGGAGAAAATCTATTATTTTATGTAAGTCAAAATATCATAAAACACAGAGATAAACAAAAGATGGCGGCTGCTTCTACACTGAATATTTCTGGTGGAATAACTATGCTTTATACTCAGCATGTGTTACGAAAGCTTCATTTCTTCATCTTTCATTTCCTCATTTTTATTATATAAAAATTCCACAGTTTATTTCCAATATAGTAGTTATGGACATTTAAAAAAAACCTGGTGAAGGTGAATCCATTTGCCCAGTTGTTAATAATTTTGGGGAATTGATCATAGTGCCTGTTGACTTATGAAATTAAAAGGATTTTCCCGTACAAGAAATATGAGTCTACACTGCCAGATAATCTGGGATAAGCATATTTTATTTATTTATTTATTTATTTATTTATTTATTGAACACCCCCTCTCCCCATGGGGACTCAGGACAGCTTACACACCAAAGAAGGCAAACATACGCAAATACAAACATCTCAAAATTAATACCAAATAATACAAAATAATAACCATTATCTTGTGACAAAAGAGAAATTAACATCAAAAAAGAGAACTGAATACAGTTAAATAAACATAAATATACTAATAACATAATTAACAATTAAGATGAAAACTCTGAGAGAACAATTAAAATACACTAGCTGTCCCGGCCACGCGTTGCTGTGGGATTTTTTTTAACTTGGGGACTGTGTGTGTAGTCATGTATATGTGTATGCGTGTATATGTGTACTTATGTATATGTGTGTTTGTATATGTATGTGCGTGTATATGTGTTGATGTGTGTAAGTACAGGTGTGTTTATGTATGTGTGTATGTGTATATTGGTATATTTCTGTGCATGTATATATGTGTGTGTGTATGTGTTTCTGTGTTCCTTTCTTCTCCCCTCTTTCCTTCCTTCCTTCACTCCATCCTTTCCTTTCCCCTCCCCTCCTTCCTGCTATCCTTCCTTTTTCCTTCCTTTCTTCTCCCCTTTCCTTCCTTCTATCCTCTCCTTCCCCTCCCTTCCTTCTATCCTTCCTTTTCCCTTCCTTTCTTCTCCCCTCTTTCCTTCCATCCTTCTATCCTCTCCTTCCCCTCCCTTCCTTCCTGCTATCCTTCCTTTTTCCTTCCTTTCTTCTCCCCTCTTTCCTTCTTTCTATCCTCTCCTTCCCCTCCCTTCCTTCCTTCCTGCTATCCTTACTTTTTCCTTCCTTTCTTCTCCCCTCTTGCCTTCCTTCCTTCACTCCATCCTTCTATCCTCTCCTTCCCCTCCCTTCCTTCCTGCTATCCTTCCTTTTCCTTCCTTTCTTCTCCTCTTTTATTCCTTCCTTCACTCCATCCTTCTATCCTTTCATTCCTTTCCCCTCCCCTCCTTCCTGCTATCCCTCCTTTTTCCTTCCTTTCTTCTGCCCTCCTTCCTTCCATCCATTCTTCCTTCTATCCTTCTTTCCTTTCTTCTCCCTTCCTTCCTTCCTTCCTTCTCTTCCTTTTTTCCTTTCCCTCCTTCCTGCCATTCCTCCCCTTTCTGTATCAGTCCTTGCTCCCCATGCGTCTTCTCCCTCCCTCCCTTTCACCAGCATTCCGACATTCTAAACTGCCAGAAGGGTGTGGTGTGAGGGATCATGGGAGTTGTAGTCCAGTGGTTTTTTTGTATTTGTGGTCCTGTTGTTTAATTTTTTGTTTTTTGGGGTGGTGGTAAACATACCAAGTGGGGATTTGTGTGTATGTGGGCTGATTTGGTGTCTCTGCCTTGGAAGGTTTCTCTGTTTGGGACGGTCTATCCATGACGGGACCTCCTTTATATAATAGATAACAAGAACTATCATGGTTCTTTCTATGTACCATAGCAGAATACAAATGGAATACAAATAAGCTAGCAAGTATTCCAATGGAAGTAAAAGTGTCCTAATCCTCTCCATACGCTAAAGTGCATAAGTGTGTTTTCAGGAGTTTTTTGAAAGAGAGGAGGATGGGGGCCATTTTTATTTCTTTAGAGAGGAAGTTCCAGAAACAGAGAGTGATCACGGAGAGGGCCCCATCTCTTGTTCCCACCAACCGTGCTTGTGATGGGGTTGGAATCGAGAGCAGGGCCTTCTCCATTGAATGCAGTACACAAGATGGCCTGTATAGGGAGATGCGACAAATAGACAAATATCCTGGGATCAGATCCTGGGACATAGGGCAGTGTATATCCAGCCTCACTGATTTGTCTTCTAGGTCAGTGTTTTTCAACCTTTTTTTGAGCCACGGCACATTTTTTACATTTACAAAATCCTGGGGCACACCACCAACCAAAATAACACAAAATGACACTCTAACACAGTAATACATATAGTTAATATGTTTTTAAATGTATTTATACACTCAGTGTGAAACCTGGACCTGTTTTGATGAACACAACATAGATATCCTGGCAGGAATGGCAGAAAGACACACACGAAGGTCTTGCTCAACAGCTGTGAGTTATATTTCACCCACAGTCAAAGAGCATTCTGAACTCCACCAATGATGGAATGTAATCAAACTTCCCACACAGATCTACCATAACCAAGAGAAAATACTATAAGAGTTTGGTGGGCATTGACCTTGAGTTTTGGAGTTGCAGTTCACCTATATCCAGAGAGCACTGTGGAGGGGAGGGAGGAAGATGTGGGGCAAGTCTACACAGTAGCGCCCACACGGGTCACGTCTTCCCCCCTCCCCCCCTCCCGCAGAAGCGGCAGCATGAGCAAAGCGAGGCAAAGCAAGCAGAGCGAGGCTGGGAAGAAGAGAGCCTGAGTGGAGAAGAAAAAGTGTTCGACAGGAGGGGGAATAAAGGGTATTGGAGGGTCCACCTGATGATCGCTCACGGCACACTAGTGTGCCACGGCACACTGGTTGGGAAACACTGTTCTAGATAAAGTTTCCTGGCCATGAGAAAGCCAATTTTCCAACCTGGGAATACTTACAAAATCTCTAGTCTCAACATTTAGTAGGAAAATCAAATTGAATGTGTGCTGTGCTTCATGCAAGGGTTGGTGGCAAATAAAGACAGCTCTGGCGTTGACATGAAGGCCATGAGATCCCAAGCCCAAATGTTACAGGGTGTCTCAATGGCACCCATAGTCCCAGTCTGGGCTCTCCTAACACCTTAGTCAAACTCTTCTCAGCCAGCTCGTACTGAAAACATTATTTCCCCCTTGGCAGAGATGAAAATATTTATCTTTAAATATTTGTGCAAGTAACCTGGGCTTGTCTGTTGGGTAAACAGATTATTTAAATATTTAATGCGCAGCTGTGTTGAAGACGAACACATTTCGCTTTAAGTCCTTGCAGCTGGGGATTTTTTGTTGAAGAAAAATCTGAAGAGAAACAGATTATGAGAGTAATAACTAGCCTGGGGAACATAGTTTTCAATGCATTGTTTACATTTATCAGTCTCAGAAATAATCATTTCTATATGCATCTTATTATAATTTCTTTCCTCGCAAATTAATAACAAGCTGGCAAATGCTCTTGCTAATGACCAGCTCGAGAAGCACTACATATTAATAGACATTGCATCCTCAAAGTACCAACTGCAGTCTGCAACCCGAAATAGAGCTTCAAGTATAAATAAGTTAAAGAATAACACCGGGGCTGGTACTGGGTCCTGACATGCCCGGATTACCCATAAGGCCAATGAGGCCATGGCCTAGGGGCGCAAGCTGGGGGGGGGTGCAGATCACGGACCAAAAAAACTGGTCCGCGCACCTCTTTCCCCCTTTCTCATGCTCCTCTCGGCAAAGTCTCTGCTCCGTCCTCTCCGGGTGCGCACGCCAAGCGGACATCTCTCTCTCTCTCTCTCTCTCTCTCTCTCGTGCTCTTTCTTTCTCTCGCTCTCTCACGCACTCTCTCTTGCTCTCTCGCGCGCGCTCTCTCTCTCTCCGCTGTGCTCTGAAGGTCTCCTCAGGAGTTGGGAGACTTGGGGAGAGTGCAGTGGGTGCAAACTCACTCCAAAGGCGTGCACAAGAGAGAGAGAGAGAATGCAAGAGAGAGAGCGCGCGAGAGACAGAGAACGTACGCGAGAGAGAGCACGTGAGAGAGAGCACGTGAGAGAGAGCACGAGAGAGAGCATGAGAGAGAGCGAAAGAGAGAGTGAGATAGCGAAAGAGAGTGAGAGAGCGAAAGAGAGTGAGAGAGTGCGCGCAGGAGAGAAAGCGAGAGAGAGTGAGAACGAGAGAGTGCGAGAGAGAGAGCGTGCGCTCTCTCTCTCGTGTGCACCTTTGGAGCGAGTTTGCACCCGCTGTGCTCTCCCCAAGCCTCCTGACTCCCGAGGAGACCTTCAGAACACAGCAGAGCTTTCCAGCCGGTTGGAATGGGGACCTTGGAGGTGGCGGGATGGTGCCTACTCGCCTTTCTCTTCTGCTTCGGAGGCACCATGGCGAAAGCCAGCCAACTGTGGGTCTGAGTGGTGTGGGGGGGGGGGTAGAGGTTGGCAGGGGGCGTAATTCCAAAGTGTGGCCTAGGGTGCAAAAACGTGTTAATCCGGGCCTGGGTCCTGATGCTAACAAGGCCATGTGTGGTACTTATTTACTTACTTAGGTGATCCCTCGTTGTCTGAGTAAGATTGTCCTCCAAGTTTGGTGTACTGGCGGTGGGTACGGAGGTGACTGTGGAGCCCTATTCTTGACCTGAATGTTATCCCGCAGTGAGGGCATTGGTTTCCAGGTGGAAGGTCCCGGTCGGGATTGGCTTGACGCACCTTCCTCTTGGCACGTTTCTATCTTTAACCCTCCATTCGTGCCTCTTCAAATTCTACAGCACTGCTGGTCACAGCTGACCTCCAGCTAGAGCGCTCAAGGGCCAGGGCTTCCCAGTTCTTGGTGTCAATGTCACAGTTTTTAAGGTTGGCTTTGATCCCATCTGTGGTGATACCTGTCCTGTCTTGCACTATAGAAATCAATCTGTGAAACAGCATTTAAAATTTCCAATAATGTCCTTCTTATCAAGACAGGATACAATCCACAATATCTCCAAGCAAGGCTGCGAGAGAGCTATATTGATCCATGATCTCATGTAATGTAGAGCAACTTGCTTTAATACAGATTGTGTCCCATACATAACATGGAAAAGTCTTTACTGGTTTACATCTTCCATCCCCTCCTCACTGGTGTGGCTACTGGCTGGGGAATTACTTGAGTCTTTGTCTTAAAAAGTAAATTTCTCTAGGTCTTGAACTACAGTGTTTGACAGAAGCAACCGTGAAAAATACCTGTGTGTTCTCAAAATGTAATCTCACCATCGGGTTGATTTATTTGGGAAATGCTAATACAGTGATGTTCCTGAGTAAGAAATGAAACCACAGAATGAAGAAGGTGATTAATATTCAAAAGCTTCCTAGAATGTCTCACACAAATTGGAGAAAAGAGAAGGAGGCAGGACTTCACCAATGCGGAATGAGAAGAAGGGAAGAGGAGTGTCAGATCATGCAGATTGGGTATGACATGCCAAGGCTGTCTTCGCTTTACAGTTATGCCAGTTTCACCGCATGTTTATGAATACCCTGCAAGAGAGCTCTAGCACACTCCTCTAAAACTACAGCACTATTCTAAACACCTCCGCAAACTATACATTCCATAAATCCATAGGATGGAACCACAGCAGCTGAAGATTGACTGTAATGCTGATACAACCTGGGATGGAAAACTGTTTGAATGAGTATTTTTCTAGCAACACTTAGTACTACTGCCCTTCTCTTGTGCTTGTTTAATGTCTTTTTTCTATAGGTTGAAGAAGTCCACTAGCCAGATCAGATCCCCTGCCCAAAAACAAAGCTCACCATATTGATCACTCTCTGGCTATACAGACAGGAACATGCCTTTTTGCTCATTTATGACTTTATTGTATTGGTATACTATTCGATGCTTAAATAATTTCACCAAATGTTGGTGGTTTCCTGAAATATATACCATGAAATTGGTACTTGTTGGAATATTTCTAGTAGAGTGTTCTGAGCTGGGCAGCCAGATGCACCAGGATGAGCCCTCTGCAGCATTACATTGACATCCTGTTCATCCCAGCTGGGCTGAGACTACATTGGCCTCGCTAAGCTGTCACTTTGCCTTTCATGTCACTGCTTCTGCTCCCCAATGGGCACGGAGCTCCTTGCAAGCACATGGTTATCACGTGTCACATCTGCAGATGTCACAATGGGGCACTCACCAGCAAGGAGAGGGTAGAGTTACCCTCCTCCTTGCAGGTCAGGTGGGTGACCCATTATGGCAGTGTTTCCCAACCGCTGTGACGCGGCACAGTAGTGTGCCGTGATGGACCTCCTGCTGTGCCGTGAGAAAAGCTCTCTGCCCCATGTAAAAGTACATGCAGACTTTTACATGGAGTAGGAAGGGCCGGGGGGTGGTGAAGAAAAAGAAGGGGTCGGGCGCCGCCTCCTTTGGCCGTTTCCCCAGCCAGCCTCCAATCCGCCATGACTCTCGCCCCTTGCTCGCTGAAGCCGCGCAGAGGAGGAGCCCTGCCCAGTAAAGCCCATCCACCGCTCATGCTCCTCCTCCTCTGGGTGGCATCAGCGAGTGAGGGGCGGAAGTAATGGCAGAGAGCGGCGCCGGGGATGGGGCCATGACTCCCGCCACTCGCTCGCACTGCCCCCTCAAGGCTGGAGAAGCTGTGGGAGAGCTGAAGCCGGGGGGAGGGGCGGGGCATGGTGCAGCCTGGCTCTACCCCCTCCCCCCGGCTTCAGCTCTCCAACAGCTTCTTCAGCTCTCCCACAGCTTCTCCAGCCTTGAGGGGACAGTGCTGGCTCTGCCACTGCTGGCTTGGCACTGCCCCCTCAAGGCTGGAGAAGCTGTGGGAGAGCTGAAGCCGGGGGTGGGGGCAGGGCATGGCATGGCATGGCTCCTCCCCCGGCTTTGGCACTCCAAACAGCTGCTCCCAGCAGGCCACCATCCCCCAGCTGTTCTTTACGGTGTTAGAGTGTCATTTTGTGTCATTTTGGTTGGTGGTGTGCCCCCGAATTTTTTTAATGTTAAAAGTGTGCCGCAGCTCAAAAAAGGTTGGGAAACACTGATTTAACCAACCAGGATTCAAGGTGAGTCCAGGATTTCTTTTATTTAGACCAGTGTTTCCCAACTGGTGTGCCATGGCACACTAGTGTGCGTGAGCAATCATCAGGTGTGCCATGGAAAATTGGAACCTCCAGTATCTTTTCTTCCCCCTCCTGCCAAACACTTTTTCTTTTCCACTCGGGCTCCCTTCTTCCCAGCCTTGCTTTGCCTCGAGTTTGCGCAGTAATGCCTGCACGGGTCACATCTTCCTCCCTCCCCCCTCCCCTCCTGAACATGCTCACGCTGCCCCCTCGGATCAAAATGGCGGCAGAAGTGGCAGCGTGAGCAAAGCGAGGCAAAGCAAGCAGAGCGAGGCTGAGAAGAAGGGAGTGTTCGGCAGGAGGGGGAAGAAAGGGCGTGAAGGGGAAGCGGGAGGAAGAGGTCTCTGTCGAATGCTGGCATGGGCAAACTTGAACCTTCCAGGTGTTTTGGACTCCAACTCCCACTATTCCTAGCAGCCTCCGGCTCTTTTCCTTTTTCCCTCTCAGCCACTTAAGCAGGAAAGGACCTCAGGCTGTTAGGAATGGTGGGAATTGAAGTCCAAAGCACCCAGAGGGCTGAAGTTTTCCCATGCCTGTTTTAGGGACCTTAAAGTGGTGAGCCTCCTTCCAACAATGTGATTCTGGATAGAAAACAAACAACAACAACATAACATAACATTGTTTGAGTCCACAGTGCTCTCTGGGTGTAGGTGAACTACAACTTCCAAACTCAAGGTCAATTCCCAAGCAAACCCTTTCAGTACATTCTGTTGGTAATGAGAGTTCAATATGCCAAGTTTGGTTCAATTCAATTGTTGCAAGAGTTCAGGATGCTCTTTGACTGTGTGTTAACTATAAATCCCAGAAACTGTAACTCCCAAATGTCAAGGTCTATTTTCCCCAAACTCCATCTGTGTTCACATTTGGGCGTATTGAGTATTCATGCCAAGTTTGGTCCTGATCCAACATTGTTTGAGTCCACAGTGTTCTCTGGATATAGGTGAACTACAACTCCAAAACTCAGGGTCAATGCCCACCAAACTCTTATAGTATTTTCTTTTGGTTATGGGAGTTCTGTGTGGGAAGTTTGTGTCTTTCTGCCATTCCTGCCAGGATATCTATGTTGTGTTCATCAAAACAGGCCCAGGTTTCACACGGAGTGTATAAATACATTTAAAAACATATTAACTCTATGTATTACTGTGTTAGAGTGTCATTTTGTGTCATTTTGGTTGGTGGTGTGCCCCCAGGATTTTGTAAATGTAAAAAATGTGCCGCGGCTCAAAAAAGGTTGAAAAACACTGATTTAGACGACTCTCCGGGGCCAAATATTTCAATTTAAAAATTCACTCTACCTCTTCTTTAACAGAATCCTCTCATCAATAATCTTCGCCTTGTCTATAGCCTAAAATCCGGTGTTTGTTGCATGATGGTATTGCAAGAAATTGCACACATTGATGTGTTGTTTGCCTCCGGCTAATAGAGTGCCCTATCGTGCCTTATAGAGCCGGGCTTCTAAACCTGTTGGCTTTTAATTGCCTCGATGCAAAAGGGTCATCTATACACTTTCCTATTTCAGTCTCCTGCTTTCTGAGCATGTTCCTTCTGGGAATGAGATAACTGAGTCAGCTATCATTGCAACAAGAGCTGGGTTCATTTGACAGAAATGCTTTTGAAACGGAGAGCTTATCTTCCTTTCTTCTCCCCCCCAACCACCCCCAGAAGGATTGCATCTTTTAGTGTTCAGTTCCCACCTCCAAGCATCACTGATCTGCATGCAGAAATGGTGCACATGATTGCTATCAGCTTTACAGAATGCTCAGGAGTTTTGTCTTTTTGTATATTTTCCCCCCAAAGACACAGCAAAAATCATGGCTAACTTTCCAAGGAGATTAGCTGGGGAGCACCAAGAACAATGAATGTTACTTAAAAGAATAGAAGATGAATTAAGGAGACAGGCCTATCATCATATATCTAGCCTCGCTATTTTTCTAGGATTTGGTTTTATTGAAGGATATTTTTCGGTAGATAAGAGTAACAAATCATCAGCTTTTCAAATCATACGAAAAGCACAATAGCTTAATTCTTCTTCGTCTCCTCGGAGTGTCTGTGCTTCATTTTCCTACAAATGAGCTCCTTGTAAAAATGTCACATCGCAGTGCTCCTTCTCCAAGCCTATTAAATATTCTTCCTTCCTGAACACAGA
The DNA here is from genome assembly GCA_030556195.1 of Anolis apletophallus. Lineage (NCBI taxonomy): Eukaryota > Metazoa > Chordata > Lepidosauria > Squamata > Anolidae > Anolis > Anolis apletophallus. The sequence goes on from JARBWK010000009.1 coordinate 60,874,257, forward strand.
TACGGATTCCTTCCCTTTTACATCTGCGATTGCTTTAATCAGCCTTGCATAATAGCACGGCTCACCACACTATGCTGCTTTGCTCACTTACAGAATGAAAAAGCACATTATAAAAATTCTGACCCATACAAATCAAGGGACAGAGGTTTGGCTGTGGTTATAAGAACAAACCAAATGAATTTCAGTGCCTCTTTTTGTGAAAAGTCAAGTCTGAATGTTCAGATCCAAAAATCCAGGTCATTAGTGAACAGTGGTGAAGTGTGAAGTCAGGCAGAGAGATTAATTTGCAATGCAGAAAGAATAGTCACCCATTTTTTCCTGCCCTCTGGGTTTGTCCTTCAGCAGATTCACCCCAGTGCTCTTTCCTAGATGATATGACAGAAACATGTGTGAACACTGGAGGAGGGAGGAACGGTTAGAAGGATATAAACTGAAGATAATAATCATAATAATAAAACTTTATTTATCCCTCACCAACATCTCCCAAAGATACTCAGGGCGGCTCACAAGCACTCGAGACGGAAATAAAAAAGTAGAAAGACAATAACACTAAAGCAGTAACAACTAAAATAAACATCATAAAATCCCCTGGTTAAAATCACTAAAATGCAACAATAGCTGCAGCAAAAAAACCCGCAATCAATATCAGTCTCAGAAAGTGTACGGTGACATAATCTCTAGGTCTTCGAATTTCGAAACATGATCAAAGGCTTGTCTAAAAGCTCAACTCAACTTTATTTCTTACTAGCTGAGGACCCGGCGGTGCCCGGGTTATTTGAGGAAGGCATTGTGTGCCAAGGTTGGTTCCTATTAGATGTGTATGTGGCTTGCAGTGGTCTCAGGAAGTTAGTGAAGGTACTGCAAGTCCCATTGGCCATGGTCCATCCCCTCCCAACAGCACCAGGATGTAGAGTGGGTCATGGGGCTCTTAGTGCCACGTTTGGTGTTGATCATTCATTGGATGAGGGTCGCAGTAGTCTCAGAAGGTGAGTGAAGGTACTTCAAGTCCCGTCATCCATGGTCCATCCCCCTCCAAACAGCACCAGGATGTAGAGTGGGTCATGAGGGCTTTGTGTGCCAAGTTGGTCTTGATTAGTCATTGAATGAGAGGGTCGCAGCAGTCTTGGGAAGTGAGTGGAGGTACTTGTCCCATCATTCATGGTCCATCCTCCTCAATACTGCACCAGAATGTAGAATGAGTCATGGGGGCTCTGTGTGCCATTTGGTCTTGATCAGTGTTTGGATGAACTTGGCAATGGTCTGATGAAATGAGTGGAGGTACTTCAAGTCACATCATCCGTGGTCCGCCCCGAACTGCATCAGGACGTCCATTGGGTCATGGGGGCTTTTTGTGCCAAGTGTGGTCATGATTATGGGATGAGGGTTTAAAAGTGAATGAGGTACTTGAAATCCCATCCTTCATGGTCCATCCTCCTCTAAACTGCAGTAGGATGAGTGTGGGTCATGGGGGTACTGTGTGCCAAGTTTGGTCTTGTTTCAGGGCCGCCTTGGTCTGTGGGGAATGAAGAGTTTGATACTCAAATCTCACAACCTGTGATTACTTCATCCCATCATCCATGGTCCTCCCTAAAACTGCAGTAGAATGAATCATGGGACATAGTCAGTGCCAAGGTTGGTTACTGTTAATTATTATTAACTGAGGCCTAGTCAGGGAAATCAAAATGAAGCCATACTGTAAATTTTGGGCCTGGTTTGTGATTTGTAGGGCATACAGTGTTTTCTGGGAAGTTAATTGGGTGAAGGTACTGCAAATCCCATAATTCGTGGCCCATCCTGTCCTAAACTCTCTTTTGGGGCCTGTAATGTTCAGGCCTGCTCTGCTGGTAATTGGTAACTTTAAAAGGCCAAATGGCAGGCAGCCGTTTTCTAAAAGCTGAGGGGGAGGAGAAAACAGGAATCCATTTTGTTTTCACAGAGCCAAGTGGGGAGGGAATGTTGATGGTGCATTTTTTTCCCCTCAGTGGGAAGAAATCCTGTTGTTTGAATGTAGAGGCCTGGATTCTGGGATGCTGGCTAATCAGTGGCAATCAATGCCCTTTGTCTGGTGCCTTAAAATTTTGGAGTGGCGAGGCTGGCCAATCAAAGGACTTTATGCAAATAGCTGCCACATTTTTCCCCTCAGTGGGAAGAAATCCTGTTGTTTGAATGTAGAGGCCTGGATTCTGGGATGCTGGCTAATCAGTGGCAATCAATGCCCTCTGTCTGGTGCCTTAGAATTTTGGAGTGGCAAGGCTGGCCAATCAAAGGACTTTATTTAAATAGCTGCCACATATCCGCCCTCCGCACACATACATACATACATACATACATACATACATACAAACATTCCGCTTTATTAAGGTATACAGATGAGTCGCCCTCCACCAAAGGTGCTCTGGGCGACTTACACAATTAAAATAAACAGGTAACATAGTCACAGGTTGTTACTTAACAATCATAGGCTCTTCTGAAAAGCCATGTCTTAAGTGCCCCTAAAAATGTATGTAGATCAGGAGTTGCTCTTTGGTCTGGTGGTAGGGAGTTCCACAAGATTGGGGCTGCGATTGAGAAGGATATCTGTCTTGTGGACTCCAAACGGACCTCTCTAGGCCCAGGGACATAGAGAAGATTCTTATGAGCTGACCGTGGCAGTCTCTGGTGGTGGAGTGGTATTAAATGGTCTCTTAGATATGAAGGACCCTGACCTCAAAAGGCCTTGAATGCTAGGACCAGAGTCTTATAGAAGCCATGTCTTCAATTGTATGTGGAAGGCTTTGAAAGTGGGACTAGCCTAATCTCCCTCTGGAGGGCATTCCAAAGCCAGGGGGCCACCACAAGGAAGGTCCTCTCTCTCATCCCCACCAACCACACTTGAGATGGAGGTGGAACCGAGAGGAGAGCCTCCCCAGTAGATCTTAATGCCCATGCCGGCTCATAGAAGGAGGTGTGGTCTTGAAGATAGGTTGGATCCAAAGAATGTAGGGCTTTATAGGTGATAACCTGCACTTTGACTGGGTCCATAAACTCATCGGCAGCCAGTGGAGCTGCTTTTATAGGGGCATGGTAAGCTTCCAATAACCAGCTCCAGTTAGTAATCTGGCTGCCAACCTTTGCATTAACTGCAGTTTCTGAGCTGTCTTCAAAGGCAGCCCCATGTAGAGTGCATTGCAGTAGTCTATTTTTGATGTAGCTGAGGCATGGAGGAAATCCTTCAAATTGTATGAGTTGTATTGTAACTGTACGTCTTCCGGCAGGGATTGTCTGCCATATGTGTGATGTAATCCGCTCTGAGTCCCCTTCTGGGTGAGAAGAGCGGAATATAAATAAAGTGTATTATTATTATTATGGACCATCATAGCCAAGTCAGTCTTTTTGAGGTATTGTCGCAGCTGGCACACAAGTTTTAATTGTGTGAAGGCCCTCCCAGACACACCGACGCTTGAGCTTTGAGGGTCTATGCTGAGTCCAGGCGGACCCCCCAGACTGCAGAACTATGTCTTCAGGGGGAGTGTAACCCCAACGAGCACAGGTTGTCACCTTATACCCCGATTGGCCCCATGACTGTCTTGTCTGGATTAAGCTTCAGCTTGTTGGCTCGCATCCATTCCACCACAGCTGCCAGGCACTGGTCCAGGATCCAAGGAGCTTATTTGGAGTAAGGCGAAAAAGAGTAGTAGAGTTGTGTGTCATCTGCATAGAGACGGCACCCAACTCCAAGACTCCAGATGACCTCACCAGTAATTTCATGTTAAAGAGCATTTTTAACATCTCCTGAGTAAGGATGGGCTCCCAAAATACATAGATGATCAGGGCCATTGTAATTTTGTAAAATTAGTCCAGATCGTATTATAATTAGGATATGAAAAGAGATGCAATGCCAGCACTCTATGTTACCTTTTTCAAATCCAAGACTGGATATTGCCCATCGTAACATTTGTTTCGCCCACTGTATTTGAAATAACATCTCCCATGGTTTATTCTGGGGATGTTGGGGGATAATCAAGAATCTATAGATTGGTAACATATGTGTCACCAAACAGAGACTCTGTTTGCATAAAGTGCACATATGCTGATTTCTATAGAGATATGCAAATTTAAAAGCAATTTCTATAATGTAAATAAAAATAGTTGGATAGAAGAATAGGCTAGTACAATGAGAACAATTACAATCAGTTATCACATTTTATATTGCACCAAAAGTACTTCCACTGAAATCAATGGCTCGATTTGACCCCAGGGATCTTTGCTATACCCCAGCTTCTGTGATTGGCCTTTAGATCATTTATACTCTAATAAATGTCTACTTTAGCTTGAACTTCAGTATCTGTGACATCAGGGGCCAAAACATTAGAACACCTTGCTGCTATTAGCCAGTACATAACCCACATACCTAACCCATATAATCAGAGGATAAATGAGAAAAGAGGCAGTTACTATTCAAAATGGAACAATGAAGCATTTTGAGATGATTGCATAGTCATGACCCTATGTGTGCAGATATTTTTCCAGTAAATGCACAAGGACTATAATATAGAATATAAAAATTAAGGCATATGGTGTACACATTACAAACGATGATTATAATTTCCTATTATCTTATAAAGCAGGGGTGCTCACACTTTTTCAGCATGCGAGCTACTTATAAAACAACCCAGCCAAAATGATCTACCTACCCACTACAAAAATGTGAAACATATAACACAATATCTGCTTTGAGCTGGGTTTTCTGAGTCCACGCTGCCATATAATCTGATTCAAAGCAGATAACATGGGGTTTTATTCAACTGTGTGGAAAGGACCTCAGATAACCCAGGGCCCTTCCACACGTCCTATTTTACAGTTGACACACACAAACTGATTTCTTACTACTGGACGAGTTGCTGCCAAATTTGGCCACAAGACACCTACAAGGAGTGACCATCACTAAAAAAATTGATTTTGTCATTTGGGAGTTGTAGTTGCTGGGATTTATAGTTCACCTACAATCAAAGAGCATTCTGAACCCCACCAACAACAGAATTGGGGCAAACTTCCCACACAGAACCCCCACAACCAACAGCAAATGTTCAAGGCAGAGAGGAAGGAAGGAAGGAAGGAAGGAAGGAGGGAGGGAGGGAGGAAGGGAAGGGAGGAAGGAAAGGAAGGAAGGAAGGAAGGAAGGAAGGAAGGAAGGAAGGAAGAAGGAAGGAAGAAGGAAGTGAAGGAAGGGGAGGGGAGAATGGGAAGGAAGGGAAGGAAGAACAGAAGGGAAGGAAGAAAGGATGAGAAGTAGGGAAGGAAGGAAGGAAGGAAGGAAGGAAGGAAGGAAGGAAGGAAGGAAGGAGATGAGGAAGAAAGGAGGGAGGGAGGGAGGGAGAGAGAAAGGAAGGAAGAACAGAAGGGAAGGAAGAAAGGATGAGAAGTAGGGAAGGAAGGAAAGAGGGAAGGAAGGAAGGAAGGGAAGGAAGGGAAAGGAGGGGGGAGAGAGGAAGGAAGGAAGAACAGAAGGGAGGGGGGAAAGAAGGGAAGGAAGAAAGGATGGGAAGTAGGGAAGGAAGGAAAGAGGGAAGGAAAAAAGGGAAGAAGGAAGGAAGGAGAGCGAGGGGGAGGGACAGGGAAGGAGAAAAGAGGAAGCCCCTCCACTGGCTAACCAACAGCTCCGAGTCCCAGTCCATGCTGCAGCAGCCACAGTTGGAGCCGCCTCTGGCCGCGCCCCTGCCCCGCGCCCTTCTTCTGGCGAGACCACAAAATGGTATGGAAAACAGCGCGCGTGACGTCATGGCGGCGGCAGCGGAAATGGCATGGGAGCCATACACACCGTATATGGCTCCCATATGGGGCATAGCGACGCCGGTCACGCCGCTGCCACGCTGACTGGCCGGCAGCACCTGGGCGGCGTCAGGAGCCTGCGGGGTGGGACTGAGCCTTCCTCCCGCCCTGCCTGCGATCTACCAGGACACCCTACACGATCTACCAGTAGATCGCGATCTACCTAATGAGCACCCCTGTTATAAAGAGAGGGATTAGAGACCCCAGACCTTACGGTTAGGACTTTTTTTCCCCAGGGGAAGAATCACAAGGTGTGTGTTCTTATTATGGCAGACGTAGCATTTTGTATTAATATTTCATTAAAATACCATACTTAAATGAAAAGTGAAGGTAACATGCTGAATGATATCGCCATCCCACTTACGCCCCTTCCACACAACTGTATAAAATCCACATTGAACTGGATTATATAGCTGTGTGGACTCAGATAATCTAGTTCAAAGCAGATATCTTCCTTGATATTCTGGGCTATATGGCTGTGTAGAAGGGCCCTTGCAACTTCATCAAAGTCCACACTGGTGACATTACCGGGGGTCATGCCCAGGTCTGTGGTTTTGACCCCAAAATCTCAGGGCATGGGATAGTCCTGTCCTGGCAACCTGAAGAAGAGTTGTGTTTGTTGCAAGCCAAAGTTCGGAGACAGTTCTACCAATAAGTGGACTGAAGCCACTGCCTCTAACAGTATTTCTCATGGGCACTCCATTGTTGTTGGACAGAGCTGTGTGTGTTATGGAGGTTATCCTGGTCAGCCGAAGCTGACCACAGTCTTTAGATACAAGGGTACATCAACAATATTGCCCATGCTAAAGTCCATTTCTAGTCCAGTTTTCTTCCATATGCAGAATAAGGATATGAGTATCTTCTAGTCCAGTGTTTCCCAACCAGTGCCGTGGCAATCATCAGGTGTGCCATGGAAAATTGGAACCTCCAGTACCCTTTCTTCCCCCTCCTGCCGAACACTTTTTCTTCTCCACTCGGCCTCCCTTCTTCCCAGCCTCGCTCTGCTCGCTTTGCCTCACTTTGCTCTGGGGCGAGTTGCGCTGTAGCGCCCACATGGGTCACGTCTTCCTCCCTCCCCCCATCCCTCCTGAACACACTCACGCTGCCCCCTAAGATCAAAATGGCGGCAGAAGCGGCAGTGTAGAAGAAAAAGTAAGTGTTCGGCAGGAGGGGAAAGAAAGGGCGCAAAGGGGAAGAGGTAGGAAGAGATCTCTGTTGAAAGCTGGCATGGGCAAACTTGGACCTTCCAGGTGCTTTGTACTCCAACTCCCACCATTCCTAGCAGCCTCAGGCTCTTTTCCCCCCTCAGCCATTTAAGCAGGAAAGGGCCTCAGGCTGTTAGGAATGGTGGGAAATGAAGTCCAAAGCACCCAGAGGGCCGAAGTTTTCCCATGCCTGTTTTAGGAACCTTAAAGTGGTGAGCCTCCTTCCAACATTGTGATTCTGGATAGAAAACAAACAACAACATAACATAACATTGTTTGAGTCCACAGTGCTCTCTGGGTGTAGGTGAACTACAACTTCCAAACTCAAAGTCAATTCCCAAGCAAACCCTTTCAGTACTTTCTGTTGGTAATGAGAGTTCAATATGCCAAGTTTGGTTCAATTCCATTGTTGAAAGAGTTCAGGATGTGTGTTAACTATAAATCCCAGAAACTGTAACTCCCAAATGTCAAGGTCTATTTCCACCAAACTCCATCTGTGTTCACATTTGGGTATATTGAGTATTCATGCCAAGTTTGGTTCTGATCCAACATTGTTTGAGTCCAAAGTGCTCTCTGGATATAGGTGAACTACAACTCCAAAACCCAAAGTCAATGCCCACCAAACTCTTATAGTATTTTCTCTTGGTTATGGGAGTTCTGTGTGGGAAGTTTGTGTCTTTCTGCCATTCCTGCCAGGATATCTATGTTGTGTTCATCGAAACAGGCCCAGGTTTCACACTGAGTGTATAAATACATTTAAAAACGTATTAACTCTATGTATTACTGTGTTAGAGTGTCATTTTGTGTCATTTTGGTTGGTGGTGTGCCCCAGGAATTTGTAAATGTAAAAAATGTGCCACGGCTCAAAAAAGGTTGGGAAACACTGTTCTAGTCCTTTGCAAATTATGTGGGCTAGTCTTATGTTGATTTATTAGCGCATATAAACTTCTACTCTCATTACAGCAGCTATTGAAGTACAAAGGCATTCTGCACGACACAATATCTGAATCACTGCCAGCTACATTCTGGATACTAGGCATTTTTATGTCATCTTGATTGAGAGTTGTTAATGGTATCTGATCCAGGCAGAGCCCTGGGAGGGAAACCCAAAGTGCTTTGTTATATAATTCTCTTTTGTTTCATGCCATTCATTTAAAGAAACACCACATGATGGTTGACATCCTGCATTGGGAGACATACATACAACACAGAGATACGTCTCAGAAGCTATGTCTCCCAATGCTACCAAAACCCCTCACTTCATAAGCAATTTAGCCCTTCCCAACACAGCTATTTCAGGGGTTGCAGTGGGAATGAGTGAGGACACATTCAGCTATTTGCCTGTAGCTTGAATGCACTGCGACAGGCGTTTCCTGGGTCTTGTGAGCTTCCTGCAGATGACAGCCATGCGGCATGTCCAGCCACAAGGACACATCTCTGCTTATCCCTCACTCTCCAGCAACACAGAATGGCAGCATTCTCCGTGCTGCACACAAGGGATGTTGTGGAGATTTTAGTCACTGCATGATCAGAGCAGAATACACAATGACCACAAAAGTGAGTTGCAATGGCATAGGTCTATCTTATGCATCACAATTTATTAACAGAGTGTCATATGGTATTTTTAACTTATTATCTAAACATGTCTCCCATGGACTTGTGTTAACAATAAAGGCTGAGAGCCCATCATCCAGAAGTCCAAAATCCAAAATGCTCCAAAATCCAAAATTGTCCACATAGGTGGTGGAGAGACTGACACTTTTGCTTTCCGATGGTTCAATGCACACAAACTTTATTCCACGCAAAAAAATATTTAAAATAATGTTATCAAATTACCTTCAAGCTATGTGTAGGAAACATAACGAAAGGTTGTGTTTAGACTTTTGGCTCCACTGCAAGATATTTCATTATGTATGTATATGCAAATAGTTTGTGTGTGTGTGTGTCAGGAGTGACTTGAGAAACTGCAAGTTGCTTCTCGTATGACAGAATTGGCCGTCAAGGACGTTGCCCAAGGGATGTTTGGATGTTTGATATTTTACCATCCTTGTGGGAGGCTTCTCTCTTGTCCCCGCATGGTGAGCTGGAGCTTACAGAGGGAGCTCATCCACACTCTCCCCGGATTCGAACTTCCAACCTGTCAGTCTTCAGTCCTGCCAGGACAGGGGTTTAACCCACTGCGCCACTGGGGGCTCCTGCAAATATGGTGGGGCAGGTTGAACGAAATACAAAATATTTCTGATCCTAAGCATTTTCAATAAGGGATACTGAAGCTATACAACTGTTTTTTAAAAACATTTATAATATCATCATGTTTGTTCTTCCCGCTGCTGATAGATGACTTGAAAAGAAAATAAAGCCCCTGTTTTGAACCCAGAGCCTACTATGTTCAATGTAAATATCATTTCTATAGCAGCACTAGAATAGCTATATTGCATTCACGGGACTCCCTCTGGTGGTTAATGGAACATTTCAAAATGTGAGACTGGGTCTGTGAGGAAGGGGAGTTGTATCATATTGGGTTCTTTCAAGCAATGTGTAGAGTAGGCCCTTTACATTAACTGGGATTAGGAACACAAGACACCCACAATAGTGGGAAAACCATGAATTTTTAAAATGCTATTTATTTTACCTAAGAGAATACCTCTCTCAAAATCACTGGGTTGTTGTGAGTTTTCCGGGATGTATGGAATGCTTCTGGAACATGGCCACACAGCAACCCAGCGACCTAGAGATTCCTAGAGGGAATATATTAATTCTATGAATAACCACATTCACAAAAGTTAAACCACCAAATGTGAATTTATTAATCAATTCTATGAATAACCACATTCACAAAAGTTAAACCATCAAATGTGAAGGGCCGACTGTTGCCTATTGTATGATTTAAAAGACATCAATAACACATACACCCACATACACACACATGTATATTGCCACCATTCACCCTCAATATCTGCTTTGAGTGTACACCCTCTCCCCCCCTTTTACACGAATGTCCTTTCTTGACTTCTCACAATTTGCCCCACAGCTATCTCACCCCCCTGTTTTTATCTTCCTATTTTAATCTGTACATGTGGCCCGCTCATTGTCTTGCATCATATATGGTTTTATTTTAGTGTAATTTTATACTGCGGGAGGCCGTTCCATTGGCGCCCCCTTGCAGTGGGGGAGAGGCTTGCGTACCCTAATGAAGTTGTGAGCTATGCTGGCGGTGGTATAATAGCCACTGGTAGGGCCTCCCATGCCAGACAGGTCTCAACCAAAGGGTCTGACAAAGAGCGTCAAAGGATGGGATGGGCTCTCTAGCCTTTTGGCAACCATCCTAAGAGAAGGAAAACTCTAATTTCAAACCCGGGCAGATGGTGCTCGTCTAACCCTGTAAGGTCAACCATCTAAGAGAAGGAAACTCGAACCAAACCTACGACCTGAGGACCTCGCTGCCACCGTCCAAGCTTGCTAGGCCCTGGCAGATGAACCTTTGGTTTAAAGGGTGAGGCCAGTTTTGTGCACGCTGCGCTCCACCAGAAAAATCCATTGCACAGGCTCGAAGGACACATCCAACTTCCGAAAAAGCCCTGTAGCGATAGGCGAGGGACGAAACGGCAGGTGTAAAGACAACGCAGAAAGAATCGCAACTTGGAAACAACATCACCCAAGGAGACTTTCTGCTGTGCTTTCTGCAACCGAACTTGCCTATCTCAGATTGGCCTTTTAAGTCATCAACGCGCTTGTAAAAAGTGTGGGATGAGTCCTTCCTAAGAATCTTCATTCGCGAAGTATTGCCGAGAGAGAGAGAAAATTTTATACTGATTGTTATATCTTATAGTTTATGTTCTATGTAATTGATTATGTTGTTTTTGATTGATTTTATTTTGTTGTTGTGTTCATGGGCTTGGCCTCATGTAAGTCGCCCCAAATCTCTGTTGGGGAGATGGTGGCGGGGTACAAATAAAGATTATTATTATTATTATTATTATTATTTGGATTAAACCTTTTAATTGGCAAGAGGCAATTGCAAACCCATACTTTCCAGGAATTAGAATTTAGAAATTGAGGCTAACAAACTGTAGCATGAAGCTCTCAAACATTTTGCCAAGATGCATAAGGTTCCTAGTGAATCATTCCATACCAAGTTCTAATTCAATTATTCAGGGTTATGATGATGATCAGCAGCATCACCATAAGTACAACTACTATAAGAGTAGTAATGAATTAATTCTTTATAGTAGGTCTCACCTGAGGATTAGCATATGATTCATGAGTGCCAGAAGTGGCTTTTAAACTTTTGAAATGCACATTTAGACCGTTTCTCATCATTAAGCAAACTGAAGGGCATAAGATACCCAAGGCAACAAATCAAGTAATTAGTTTACTCTTATACAATATGGCCCCCGTATCAATAGGACCACTATCAGTGATTTAATTTATAAATTTCCAGCAAAATATGACGTATCTAGGCATTTTCTATGTCTTCCAGCATGACTATATAGCAGGGGTAGGGAACCTATGGCTCAGGAACCAGATGTGGCTCTTTTCATGATTGCATCTGGCTCTCTAGTGCAGCCCGGGCCTCGGTTTCCCAGCATGCAGTGGGAAGGACTGACGCAAATGAACCGTGACTGCCATCACCGCCTCTTCCTCATCCCCGGGTACTCTCGGGGCCCTGCGCCCTCTTGGCCTCTTCTGTTCTTTCCTTCTCTCCTTCCTTTTCCCTCCCCCTCTCCCCTTCCTTCTTTCCTCCATTCTCTCTTCCTTCCTTCCTTCCTTTGTCCCCTTCACCCTTTCCTTCTCCTTCTCTCCTTTTTCCCCCCTCTCTCCCCTTCCTTCTTTCCTCCATTCTCCCTCTTCCTTCCTTCCCCTTCCTTCCTTTCTTTCTCCCCTTCACCCTTTCCTTCTGTTTCCTTTTCCATCCCTCTCTCCCCTTCCTTATTTCCTCCATTCTCCCACCCTCCCTCTTCCTCCCTCCCTCCCTCCTCTATTCTTTTCCCCAAAGTCTTCCTTTCCTTCTCCTTCCTTTCTTTTCACTTTCCTCTCTCTCTCGCCTTCTTTCTCTTCTTCTTTTCCCTTCATTATTTTACTTTTTCCTCACTCCCTGTCTTTTCTTTTCCCCACCCTTTCCGTTCCTTTCCTCCCTTCCCCATTTCCTTCTTTCTTTTCCCCTCCTTGTCTCTCTCCTGCTTTTCTTTTCTTCCTTTTCCATAGTTTGCTCTTCTTTTCTTTCTTCTCCCTCTCCCTCCTTTATTTCCTCTGTCTTTCTTTCTTTCTTTCCCTCTTCCTTCCGTCTTCTCTTCTTTCCCAGAGTCCTGAGCATGCCTTTTGCAGAGCCAGGTCAGAAGTGTCCTGTCATTTTGCCGAGGGAATCCTTTTCTCATAATATGTACGTATATACTCGCATTTAGTTGAATTCAGTCTAAGAATACTATATAGCAGGGGTCGGGAACCTTTTTGACTCAGAGAGCCATAAAAGGAAAATATTTGGAAATTTATTTCAGTGAGAGCCATATATATGTGTGTGTGTGTGTGTGTGTGTGTGTGTGTGTATGGCTTTCACTGAAATAAATTTCCGTATATTTTCCTTTTATGGCTCTCTGAGTCAAAAAGGTTCCCGACCCCTGCTATAAAGTATTCTTGGGCCAGTGGTCTTTCATTTCAATAGGGTTTCCTATTCACATTTCTGCATATCTAGGCGAAGCCACTGGGGTGTCATCCAGATTATCTCAAGCCCTCTTTGACTATTAAGGGAAATCCACATTTGTATCTGTGAACATTTTGTAAACATGTTCTTTTCCCCAGCATGTTTGTATCAAACGCACTGCATGTTGTGCATACCAATGTAAGGATTGTGTTATCTTGCCAGACCAGAGCATTCCCTAACTTCAAAGCCTGCTAAGAATGTCACAGGAACAATTTTAACTTATCAGCAGTCCTATCATGTACCCAGTGCCAAGTGAAGACATTCCCTGTGCAACTTGGCCTGACAAATCAAAACGGATCATCTGATTGTTGAAGGGAATGAAGAGTCTTAGGGAAAAGAACACCTTTTTTATTCCTTTCTTGAATTTGCTACTCGGTTTAGATTTGGCACAGCGCAACGTAAACTGACCAATTGGGATTACCCACAAAGAAAAATAGGGCAACTTTTTCTTTTGCTGTCCAATAAATTATTTTCATACAGCCTTGATTCTATGCAAGTAATGATATATAGATGACTGCAAGTAATCATATGCAACCCAAAAATGCCACGCTGAAATGTAAGATTTCTGGTTTTATGTGTCGTACAAAACAACATGCCATGGTCAAAAACCTACGTATGGAATTATTTTTAGTACATTTTGAGGATCCATTCATCGGATGGTTTGGAGCTGTAATCCAAGAGATCCTTGAAAATTCCAGTGGACATGTCATTTTCAGAAGGAGAGAAAGGTTGTCCTTCTGACAGGCCCGGATTAACACAATTTTGTGCCCTAGGCTAGTGTTTCCCAACCTTTTTTGAGCCGCGGCACACTTTTAACATTTAAAAAATCCGGGGGCACACCACCAACCAAAACGACACAAAATGACACTCTAACACAGTAAAGAACGGCTGGGGGATGGTGACCTGCTGGAAGCAACTGCTGGGAGTGCCGAAGCTGGGTGAGGGGGAGGAGCCAGGCCGCGCCATGCCCCGCCCCCTCCACGCGGCTTCAGTTCTCTCACAGCTTTGCCAGCCTTGAGGGCGCAGTGCCAAGCCAGCGGTGGCAGAGCCAGCACAATGCTGGCTTGGCACTGCCCCCTCAAGGCTGGCAAAGCTGTGAAAGAACTGAAGCTGGGGAGGGGGCAGAGCCAGGCCGCGCAATGCCCCGCCCCCTCCCCCCAGCTTCAGTTCTCCCACAGAGGAGAAGCATGAGCGGTGGACAGGCTTCAGTAGACGGGGCTCCTCCTCCGCGCGGCTTCAGCGAGCAAGGGGTGAGAGTCGTGGCGGGAGTCATGGCGGTTTGGAGGCTGGCTGGGGAAACGGCCGAAGGAGGTGGCGCCCCGGCCCCTTCTTCTTTTTCTTCGCCGCCACTCGGCCCTTCCTCCTCCTCTCCCAAGCAGCAGGAGTTCGGCAGGAGGAGGGGGAAGGAAGGGGGGCAGAGAGCTTTTCTCGCGGTACACCTGATGATCGCTCACGGCACACCAGTGTGCCACGGCACACTGGTTGAGAGACACTGCCCTAGGCCACACTTTGGAATTACGCCCCCGCGTGTTGTGCTCCCTCCTGCCCCTCCCTCCCTCTCTTGGGCCCCCTAATCCTAAAGTGAACTATCAAGAGGTTTTATTGGCAAGTTGAGATGTATGTTTTGTCTTCCTCTTGAAACCAAAAGCAGGTGTTGTTTTTTTAAAAAAACAAAGTAGCCAAAGAAAATAGCAGCGGTAGAGGTTGGCTGGAGGGAGCACAACACGCGGGGAAGTGGCGCCTGATCCCCCTCCTCTCGCCCCAAGCTCAATCCACGACCCTTTCGCCTCGAAACCTCCACCTTGAGAGCCGAGAAACTGAGACTGAGCCCTCTTTAGTAGCCTCCCGCCCCTCCAGGTGACCCACCCTCAGGATGCGCTTCTCATTTACTTGGGGTGCAACAGGAGCCGAGGGGAAAATGTACCTCGACCCAGAGGCCACCAAAGGTAAGCCGGGCATCTTCACTGTCCCCTGTTGCGGCGAGCGGGCTCCAAAACCTTAGGTTTAGGGCGCGACCGAAGGGAGGAGGAAGGCGGGGGTCGGGGCGCTGGAGGGGTAGGGGAAGGAGAGGCCGGACTTCCCTCCCTCCAGCCCAATCAGGCTCCGGCCTCCCCTTCCCCAACCCCTCCAGCACTACGACCCCCGCCTGCCCCCTCTCTTAGCCTCGTGCCCTAAACCTAAGGGGGTGGTTTTGGAGCCCAGTTGCCAAAGAAAAAAGCAGCGGTAGAGGTTGGCTGGAGGGAGCACAACACGCAGGGAAGATGCCCAGCTTACCTTTGGTGGCCTCTGGGTTGAGGTACATTTTCCCCTCAGCTCCTGTTGCACCCCAAGTAAATCCCTCTGGGGCTCTGCCTGGGTGTGTGTGGCGGTGGGGCTCCGGCTCCTCCTCCTCATCATTGTCCTCTTCTCCTCCTCCTTCTCCCTGCAGGTGAGCCTCTCAGACGCTGCTATGCAGAGGAGGTGAGGCGGGGAAGCCACAGGCTGCCGGCGGCCCAAGAGTGACCTCCACTAACAGGTTGGAGACCCAGCTGATGGCAGGAGAGAGCAGCATGAGGCGGAGGCAGCCCAGGAGCAGTGACTTCCTTCCTCATCTCCATGTGCTGTTGCGTTTTTATTTGATTCAACATTTTATTTTGAGGAGTGGTCCGTGATCTGCGCCCCCTCAGCGTGCGCCTCTAGGCCATGGCCTAGCCTGGCCTTATGGGTAATCCGGGCATGCCTTCTTCTTTTCTTTTTTTTCTTTTTTAAATATTTTTATTGAGTTTTTTTTTTAACAGTCAGTAATAAAAAGAAAGAAGCGGAAAAAGGCAAAGTATACAGGGCAAAGAAAGAGGGAGAAAGAGAAAGAAAAAGAGGAATTAGGGAGTGAAGGTAGGTTAGTGAATAGAGGGAAATAGGGAGAAAGTGGGGAAAGAAGAAAGGAAAAAAGAAAAAAAAGAAAAGAAAATTCTACTCCTCCCGTCCGGATGACTGGGGATCAATCCGTGCTTGACACTTGTATTTACAAGTTTTCCTTTTAATCACCATCATTCTTCTTGTGTCTTTACCATTCCTCCCTAGATCCTTGTTTTAGATAAGTAGGTTATGACGGACTGCCACTTGACCTTATTCCTAGGGCCTTGGTTGTTCACTAGACAGTTCAGTTGTTCCATGTCCATAAATTCCACTAATTTTGAGGCCCATTCTGTTGGTTCAGGGGCATTTTCCTGTTTCCAGTTCCTAGCCAACACAAACCTTGCTGCCGCAGCCATATAGTAAAATATCTTGTCTTTCTCGGTATTCAGTTTGTCATTCGTTAAATTCAACAAATAATATTCCGGCTTAAATTCTATTTCGGTTCCCAAAATTGCTTGACTATGTACATGGATCTTATTCCAAAATTGCTTGATTTTATGGCATGACCACCAGCAATGCATAAAGGCATGCCTTCTGATAGCTTGCTTTTCCTCCTATTTGCCTCGGACATGTTGATCGTCCAATTGGGTTTCCCTTGAGCTCTTCCCTAGCAGCTCAACTGAAGAGGAGATCAGGACAAAGTAATTAAAATAGATAAGAGAAAATCTCAAAGGGAAACAATGCAACAGTAGAAGACATGAGATGCAATGGTCATATTTCCACCAGAAGTACACACAATGGTTATTGGGGTGGCCAGGATGATGGCCTCTTTTCAGCACAAAAAAAAGCCCCAACCTCTTACTAAGTACCAGTGGTCATTATTACTGTAATGGCAGGATATGTCCTTTTGATGGTGTATACCTGTGGTTCTCAAAGTGGGCAGTACCGCCCCCTGGTAGGCAGTGGGACATTCAAAGGGGGCGGTGGGAGGCTCCGAAGATTTTGGGGGGTGCTAAGCCCCTGTAAGGGGGCGGTGGGAAAGGAAAGGGCCATGTGTATGTGTATGTGGTTTCCAGGACTGTGCACCGTGAACGGAGTTGAGGAGAGCAAGGGGGCGGGCGCTGTGGTTTCCAGGCAATGCCTGCCCGGGTATTCCAACTGGCAGACGCACACACTTGTGAGTGTGTGCTTGCCAGTTGGAATACCCGGGCAGGCATTGCCTAGAAACCGCAGCACCTGCCCCTTTGCTCTCAACTCCTCCCACGGCACACAGGACTGTGCGCCGTGGGCGGGGTTGAGGAGAGCAAGGGGGGAGGCACTGCGGTTTCCAGGCAACGCCTGCCCGGGTATTCCAACTTGCAGGAACACACACTCACAGTGTCCGCTCTCTCTCATTGCCTGGAGCTACCGGGAGTCTCATTACCTGGAGCTGCCGCGAGTCTTCTTTTGTATATGGAGTATTTTCCCATTACTATGTATTGGCACCAGTATTGCAGTTGATGACTCCAACTGGCAAGATCACACTCAAGTAAAGTGACACCACACAGATCAAACTCATCAATGTTTCAGTCCATCCACTACTTGGGTCAAAATATTGGGTCGTATAGTGATCTGTTTCCATACATCTTTCTGTTTAATTGCTATTTTAAAAAATTAAAAATTTCTAGGGGGGCAGTGAGCAATTTTTTTTTTCTGGAAAGGGGGTGGTAGGCCAAAAAAGTTTGAAAACCACTGGTGTATACCCAAGCTAATCAATACTGATGAGCCTGTGCTATTGCAAGGGAGGAGGGGGAACTACAGAAGTACTGACAAGGAAAAAAAACCAGGAGCCATCCTTCCTTGTCAATCATCCATCTGCCAAAAGATGCATCATATATCAAAGAATCATAGAGTTGGAAGAGACCATAAGGCCACCTAGCCCAATGCCCTGCCATGCAGGAGCACACACCCAGCCTAAGCACACTTGTATAACTTGCAACATCTAAATTTAGACTCAATTTATTTCTATCACATACATAGAGTATGTGCATGTATCAGATATAGAAATTAATGGTTAATCAAATGAAATGGGATGAAATGCATAGCCGATTATTCCGAAATTGTCATATTTCAGTTTTTGGATCCAAGTCTGAATGGGCAGGTTTAGGTTTAATCATATCTGAAACTGAAATTAAAGGCACAAATTATTAAGGCAGTTAAAGTTGCAGGCTTAAGCTTCTCCGATTGCAAATAAGTCTACTGTGAAAACAACTAAATTTGGTTCCAACTCACGTTTTGTTTGTGTTCCTTGCATTTATCTGAGAGTAAGCCCTATTAAATACAATGGCATTGCTTTGGCACTGCACACTGTTGAAGCAAGGTAGAGGTAAACGTTTTCTCCTGACATTGAGTCCAGTCATGTCCGACTCTGGGGATTGGTCCTCATCTCCATTTGAAAGCCGAAGAGCCGGCATTGTCCGTAGACACCTCCAAGGTCCTGTGGCCGGCATGACTGCATGGAGCAATGTTACCTTCCTGCTGGAGCAGTAGGTACCTTGGGAAGTCTGACTTGGCCACGGTAGTTCATGCTCTGGTTACATCCCGTATAGATTACTGCAACACTCTCTACGTGGGGCTGCCTTTGAAGACTGCTCGGAAGCTTCAATTGGTCCAACGTACAGCAGCCAGGTTGATAACAGGAGCGGCACTCAGGGAGCGTACAACTCCCCTGTTGTGCCAGCTCCAGTGGCTACCAGTTTGCTACCGGGCACAATTCAAAGTGGCCCATCTTACCTGTCCGAACGCATCTCTCCCTATGAACCACCAAGATGCTTAAGATAATCCGGAGAGGCCGTGCTCTCAGTCCCGCCTGCTTTGCAGGCGCGCCTGGCGGGGACGAGAGACAGGGCCTTCTTGCTCAAGACTTTCGAGCAAACATTTCTTCAGCGTTGAGTATTTATGTCACAGCGGATAGGCAACAGAAATATAGAAGTTTAATTCCCCATCGGCCCAAAAAATTCCAGTCTCTGTTCGAGTGAATAATGAAACTCTCATTCAATTCACAAGGTAAATATATAACTTTGTATTGAATTGTATTTAACAATAACTGGCAAAACATCAAAAAACAACAGCCATCACAGCCACCTTTCTAAACATCCTTTCCTCACAGATATTAAATCCCAACTGTCACTTTGTAACTGACATTCCTCAAGGTTCCATTTAGCAGTCTTGAGACAGCGCCATCTGCTGTCAAACATGTCACACTGCAGGTCATCTCAAACTGCGAAAATATATCTTGTGCTGACTCATGAATTGCTATTCAAAATGCAATAATCTGACACTCCTCCTTCATGAGCAACACAAGTACACACATTACTTATAATAACAATATCTTCTTACAAAATACATTTAATTTACAATTAGTCAATGCTTTTGAAAACATATCAGCCATATTCTCATCTGACTGGACATACACAGGATTAATAAAACCATCCTGTACTAACTTTCTAACATTTTGGTACCTTACCCCAATATATTTTGTTCTCTGCTTTAATCCTTCAGCATTTGATATTGCTATACAAGATTGAGAATCAGTAAATAAAGATATCTTATCTTCAAAACTTTGGAACTCGTTTACTAGAACCTTTATCCACTCTAGTTCTGTACAACAGTCAGACAAAGCAGAAAATTCGGCTTCTGCCGTGGATAAACAAACGTGTGACTGTTTACGAGATTTCCATGTCACTTGTATCCCATTAAAACTAATTAGATACCCCGGAACATGACAAGTTTTGTTCGTTGTCACCAAAACTTGCGTCTGCAAACACCTTCATACCGCTTTCTTTTGGACAAATTTTTAGCTTTTTGTCACATGTTCCTTTCAAATATCTTAACACTCGTTTTACAGCTTGCCAATCAGTTAACGTTGGTTCATTCACTCTCCTGCTTAGTACATTAGTGGCATAGGCGATGTCAGGCCTAGTCCAATTTGCCAAATACAAGAGGCTCCCAACCACTGATCTATACAATGTTTGATTGTCAAACATTTCACCTCTATCAAGCTTTTAAAAAATCTGGTACCATTGGAGTTGCTACTGTTTTACACAGAGTCAATCTTGTTCTCTCAAGTAACTCAAAAATTTTGTCTTTTTGATCTAGACAAATATCTTTTTCAGTTCTAGTTACATTTACGCCTAAGTATTTCTGGACTTCTCCAAGATCTTTTACAGTCATACTTGAGTTTAGTCCCTTGAAAACTTGTTCCACATCCCTTTCGGATGGTGCTAGTACTAAGAGATCATCGACAAACACCAAAACAAATGTTTGCTTTTCAGACTCTTTTCCTTTCTTATATAGACATGTATCTACACTGCTTCTTTCGAAGCCAAGACCCCTTAAACTTTTCGTCTATACACTGGTTCCAGCATCTCGCTGCTTGCTTTAGCCCGTATAATGCTTTCCGTAGTCGATACACACCAGTTGGAGTATCTTTTTCAAAACCAGGTATTGCTCTCATATATACATTGTCAGTCAGCTCTGCGTTTAAATAAGCTGTGGCAATGTCAAAGTGCCTTATAACATACTTTCTTTGCACACCGATGCCTAAAGCAGTCCTAATTGTTTCAGGTCTAATCGTTGGAGCATATACCTCATCATAATTTTGATTGTAAATTTGACCAAAACCTTGTGCAACCAATCTTGCTTTGTACAATAATGAACCATCAACTTGTGTTTTCCTTTTAAATACCCACTTGCAACCAATTACCTTTACATCTTTGGTTACATCTGCTTGTTCTAAAACATTTAAAGAATGAAGTGAATCAAATTCCTTCTTCATTGCTTTTACCCAACAATCACGTTCATTTTTCGGTCTACGCAATGCTTCAGCGTAAGAATTAGGATCTTTCCACTCTATACTTCCAATTTGCGTGACTTGGTACTTGGCTGGTGGAATTCCTTTAGTGATACGTGTGGATCTCCTAGGAATCTCATCCTTAGTCTCCTCCACATCCCTATTGTCCTCTTGACAATGTCCATCAACCTCTGTTACAGATTTGGACACTAAGTCAGAGTTTGTGGCGCAAAAATCATGAAAATTACTTTCTTCAGATTGTTCCTTGCTTTCTTCCACATTTGCCTCATCTAATACCTCTACAACTTCAGATTCATTCTTTACTCTAGAAACACTTGGGGTTATGAACACTTCAGTGTTCGCATGAATTCTATCCCAATGAGTATTATTTTCGAACTTTACAGATCTGGAGACTGTAATCTTCTTCCCTAGGGAAGAGCCATTCCAGAATCTATAGCCTTTCGTTCCACCTTCATATCCAATAAATTGCATCTTTACCCAATGCTGATCTCTTTTGTCTCTTTGCTGTATAGGAATTAAGACATTTGCATGCGCACCAAATACTTGAAAATGATCCACCTTTGGATGTCTTCCATAAAACAAATAGAATGGGATTTCATTTACACTTGAGGTCCATAACCTATTCAGCACGTAATTGGCAGTGTTAGCTGCTTCTGCCCAAAAACCTTTGGAATTTGTGCATCCTGATTGATTTTACCATGGTTTGAATTACACCTAAGCGACGTTTCGCAATTCCATTTTCTTTGATACACACGGATTTGTTTTCCTATGCCAAATTCCTTTATCCTTAAAAAAAATTCTTAAGTCTTTCATTCACAAATTCACCTCCTCTATCAGATTGAACTTGTTTAACAGTCAAATCAGGAAATTGGTTCTTCACAAAATTGTACCATTCAATAAATTTTTCATACACCTGAAATTTACCTTTCAGAGGGTAAACGAAGCCAAATCGAGACCTATCATCTACTATTACTAGTAGAAATACATTCCCTCCAATACTCTTTGGAAAAGGTCCAGCTAGATCCATGTGCACTAACTGTAACTTAGTTGTTACTCTATCACTCCTTTTGGCAACAGGATAAGCCTTTAACTTTGTTTTGTTACAGACAGCACACTCTAAATAATTTCTGCATTCTGGTATTTGAATGCCTACTAGCTGTGCAGTCTTTCTAATCATATTATAGTTCATGTGGCCAAACTTCCTGTGTAGCATGTGCAGACATCTGCACCATGCAGAGGTTTCCCTTCCAAACTCTGAATACTATTTGTAGACATTTTATTACTAGCATTCATTCTATAGAAACCATTTTGAAATTTTACTTCCTTATACATACCTGTATTTTTATTACTCATTTTACATAACTCCCCTTCAAACACAATGGATAAACCATGGTCTGCAAGTTGTTTCACCCCTAGAACATTGTGTTCTAGCTCAGGAACTAAATAAACATTGTCTAACTTTAGACTAAGTTGACCAATTTCAACTTCTCCCTTTGTTAAAACCTTGCACCTTTGACCATTGGCTAGACTCACACAACTTTGCATAGAACCAGATAAAGGTTCCTTCTCTGCTAACAATTTACTATCCTTAACAAAACTCTTTGCACTCCCAGAGTCAATAATCCAGGATACCTGAGGAATAAAATCATTGTTACATTGTAAACTCATCAACAGACAGCCTGAATCAGAGTCTTTTCTTGAATTGTTGATCTGTTCTTTCTTGCTCTGTGCTGATTCACTCTTCTTAAACTTGTCCTGATGACATTGTCTAGCTTTGTGTCCTCTTTTATTACAAATGTAACAGATGATGTCACACTGGATTGTCTCTTTCCTCTTCATATTGAAGCCTTTGTTGACCGTCTTCTCCGTTGAAAGTTGCTGGGCATTTCTTCTGTAACAAGCCCAGTTCTCCAATCTAGTCGAAACTAAGTCAAAGTTGATGTCCTCTTCTTTCACAGATTGCATGGAGTCAATGAATGAGTTGTAGCTCTGCCCCAAACTGCTTAGTAGAATTAAGCCTCTCTGATCTTCTGTAAAATTGGTGCCCTTTGCTGCTAAATCATTAAATAGGCTCAGCATTTTACTCAAATGAGTCTCTCTGGCACAATCTTCCATTGACAGAAGCTTCAGTGAAAACAGTTCTCTGCTCAATAAAACTTTTGAGCCTCCAGTAGCCTGCTGATACAGCTTTTCAAGCCTTTTCCAACAGTCAGCGGCTGTTTCTTCCAGAGCTAAATATGTGAGGTGCCTATCGTCAACTGACAGGATGATGCCATCTTTCAACCTTTCTGCATCAGAAATAGGTCGATGTGTTAAGCAGGATAACAGCTCCTCCTTTGCCAAAACTGCTCGCACTTTGGTAGCCCATATTAAATAATTTGAGCTGCCTCTGAGTTTTTCTAAATGATGCTGTGCTCCAAATAATGGCATCTTTCTTCACACTACAGATGCTCCTGGCAAAAATTCACTTCAGCTTTTTTTCTCTAACACTGAGGTAAACAGCGACTTCTGCTGCAATTTGCAGTGTTATTCAAAAACTTTTTCTATGAATTATGGGTTATGTAGTATCTCTGTGCCTCTGCAATTCTGGATTCTGTGTTCTGGGATCTGGGCCCATAACCTCTTTGGCGTCGAGTATTTATGTCACAGCGGATAGGCAACAGAAATATAGAAGTTTAATTCCCCATCGGCCCAAAAATTCCAGTCTCTGTTCGAGTGAATAATGAAACTCTCATTCAATTCACAAGGTAAATATATAACTTTGTATTGAATTGTATTTAACAATAACTGGCAAAACATCGAAAAACAACAGCCATCACAGCTACCTTTCTAAACATCCTTTCCTCACAGATATTAAATCCCAACTGTCACTTTGTAACTGACATTCCTCAAGGTTCCATTTAGCAGTCTTGAGACAGCGCCATCTGGTGACAAACATGTCACACTGCAGGTCATCTCAAACTGCTAAAATATATCTTGTGCTGACTCATGAATTGCTATTCAAAATGCAATAATCTGACAACATTCGCAGATGAACTTTAATCGAGATCAAGGATTAGTATGACGACGAAACGGAAACCGATTTTAAGATTGTGGAGCTGTATTTTGTAGTTTTTAACTGTTAATTTCATGTTTTTATATGACTGTTTTTATCTTGTGATGTATTGTATATGGGCACTTGTTGCCGCTTGTTCACTGTCTCGAGTCGCCTTTGGGCTGAGAGAGGCGGTATAGAAGCATGGCAAATAAATAAATAAATTGATCTACTTACATTTGCATGTTTTCAAACTGCTAGGTTGGCAGAAGCTGGGGCTAACAGCGGGAGCTCACCCTGCTCCCTGGATTCAAGCTGGTGACCTTACAGTCAGCAAGTTCAGCAGCTCTTTGGTTTAACACACTGCACCATGATTTTCCATGAAAATAATGGAAAGCAAACTTACCACAATCTCTTTTTTGGTTCTCTTTCTTCCATAAACTCTCAGCATTTTCTTGTAGTCTTTTTGTTAAAAATGTAGGTACTGTTTTTATTAATGTAAGTCTATGCTGACTTATTAGAGACACATGCTTGGAGGGATTATACTTTTCCCCTGATGTTTTTCTCCTTTCTAAATCATAGCTGATTCCTTAATTTCTACTCCTGCCTATCTTATTACATACCCAAAACCTGGGATAGTTTTTTGGAGGACGGTTCAGAGAACCCCAGCCAACATGGCCATCAACCATGCTGGCAAGATGATTCTTGGGAGTTGCAAACTGAAAACAACTTTTACAAGGTCTGTTTACATATCCATCAGATGACAGCTCTATTTTCTGAAATATATGAATTTCAAAATCACAGCTATGACTTTATATATTTCCCTTGACCGAATAAGCTTCCCATGGCCAGTGCCCCATCACATCATTTTTCTGCATGTTGACAACATGTGTCCCTCAGCTGTTCCAAGTTTCCAAAACCTTACCGGTCGGTCTTTCTGTCACCATGCCACAAGGATTGTAGCATGTTATCTATATGCATCTCTTCTAATAACCCATTTCATTTCCATTGAACTGGGTTTTTCTCCACCTATTTTCAGTGTCTGTGTGATTTAATGTAATCTATATTTCTTTGATGCACTTGCAAATGCTACCCAGAAACGTATTTTCCTTTGAAGTTGTGCTTTAGGTGGCTGTTCAGTAGACAACTATTCTTATATGCCACTGTAATGGTTGCTTTTGATAAGGGCATCTTTGGGATGGCAGCACACTATATTAGTCACCTTTAATATTGCCCTGCTTAACACATCAAAGCAGTGTTTGCCAGATTTTCTTCACTAACAGAGATTTGAGAGCAGGCCTTATAGACATCAAATGACTTGCATGCTGGCTTATGCGTGTTTTCACACCCCAATACGTTTTCTCGAAAGATTCAGTTACGTGGCAGGCAGAATGAATGAAAAAGCCTTTAGGGGTCAAAACTGATAAGTTTATTTTCAAAAATGGGCGACAAAGCTCTCAACACAGTTACAATCATATCTCAGTTAACAAAGCCTTTGATGAAGACGCTCCTTTCTATGTAGCCCTTTTATAGCCATCCAGGGCCCGTTTTCCTCCTTATCCTCTGTCCAACTGAAAGTCTTTTTAGAAGATCCATATTGAAGGATGGCGAAGGACGGATGGAGAAACAGTCTTTTGGTGCGAAGTTGCAACAGAATTTCTGTAGTAAACAATGTCATACACCAAGTTTCAGCTAGAGAGTGGAAGTCTGCTCTAACCGACTCTACTGCATCCGTGTGAGACTGCCTACAACAAGGTAAGGTAAACAGCAGGTGCCCCTAAAATCTCTTACTCAATGTATGTGAAGAGTAAAACTAGGAAGCAGCTACACCTATCTTTCCCAATACCCTCATGCTAAAAATGAGCTCAGAGCTATAAATCTGGCCACAAAAATGTAAGTCATAAGCAAAATGGAGTCTAATGAAAGAAAAAATAATAATCTTTGGTTACATTTCAAATGATGATCACTAGAAGATTCAAAGTGGCCTCTAGAGGTCCAATGTGTTACTTTACCTGACCTGGTAATTTCACGTCACGTGTGTATATTGTTCTCAATAATAACAATAAAAACTTTTGCTGAAACATGTTGAACTGCTCTTCTTTTTGTTGTGTAAGAACCGATCCCCCTTCTTTCCATGCTATCGCTGCCTATAGTACAAAAATTTTGTATTAGAGAGATAATGCCCAAGACTGAGGCATACCTAGATTTATATTCTTTACACATTTTAGCTCCTTTCTCTTAAGGAAGTAAGCATAATGTGCATGGTTCTCCTCCCTCTCATTTTAACTTCATAACAATCTTGTGAGGAAGACTAGGGGAAAAATCAGTGCTGTAAGCCAGGAAAGCTTTGTGTCTAGAACAGTGTTTCCCAACTTTTTTTGAGCCGCGGTACACTTTTAACATTACAAAAATCCGGGGGCACACCACCAACCAAAATGACACAAAATGACACTCCAACACAGTAAAGAACGGCTGGGGGATGGTGGCCTGCTGGGAGCAGCTGCTGGGAGTGCCGAAGCCGGGGGGAAGGGGGCGGAACCAGGCCGCGCCATGCCCCCCGGCTTCAGCTCTCCCAGCAGCTTCTCCAGCCTTGAGGGGGCAGTGCCAAGCCAGCGGTGGCAGAGCCAGCACAATGCCGGCTTGGCACTGCCCCCTCAAGGCTGGAGCAGCTGCTGGGAGTGCCAAAGCTGGGGAGGGGGGCAGAGCCAGGCCGCGCCATGCCCCGCCCTCCCCAGCTTCAGCTCTCCCACAGAGGAGGAGCCTGAGCGGTGGATGGGCTTCAGTGGGCGGGGCTCCTCCACGTGGCTTCAGCGAATGAGGGGCGAGAGTCATGGCGGGAGTCATGGCGAATTGGAGGCTGGCTGGGGAAACGGCCGAAGGAGGCAGCACCCCGGCCCCTTCTTTTTCTTCGCCACCACCCGACCCTTCCTCCTCCTCCCCCAAGCAGCAGGTGTTCGGCAGGAGGGGGGGAAGGAAGGGTGGCAGAGAGCTTTTCTCACAGCATAGCAGGAGGTCCGTCATGGCACACTAGTGTGCTGCGTCACAGAGGTTGGGAAACACTGGTCTAGAAGACACATTCTTGCATGAATTTTGGAAAACCAAAATTCTCATCTGCCACCAGCTACCAAAACAAAATGAATTATGTTAAAAGAAAAAAGTATGACCCTTTTATCAGCGGGATCGGTATGCCATCTTTTCAGATATTCACCTCTGATAACATATGGCCTTTCTATGCATTTTCTAGTTCCTCCAGTGTGGTGTTATGGAATTCTTGGGCTCAAAGTCCTTCATGTCAATAGGGTTCACTATAATCCAGTTTTGCATAGCCACACAAAGTCCAGAAATGTATTCCCCACAAATATGAGAATCGTACTGAATACAAAGAGAAAAAAACGAAGGAACAAAAAGTTTCCTGCTTGACATGACAATGGTAAAATAGATTTTTTTTTTCATTTAGGAGCAACTTGAGAAACTGCAAAATAAATAAATAGATAGGAACAAAAGAGTACGGTTAAGAGATATACTAAATCTTAATCCAACTTTCCAGCCACCAAAGAGTGGATACCAACATGGAAACCTTTAACAGTTGCAAGAGATTTCTGAGACAATTGATGAACTACTAACATACCTAATTACAATGACCCAACTGTCTTCTGAAATAGGGAGTTAATGCATAAGGAAATGCAGAATATTCAGACTGTTAAATAAAAGGGAATATATGAATAGCATCAGCAAAACTGGTGAGCTGGAAGAAAACAAGAGGGTTATATCCCCTGGAATTAAACCGCTGATCTTTGTCAATAAAATTTACAGGAAGGAAAATCAAGAGCCAAAAACTGTGCTGGGAGGAGGTTGAAAAGTGAGCAATGGAAAAGTATGCCTTATTGCTCTTAGTTGTAGCTACTATTCCTTCTCACCACCTTTCGTCTTCCCATTATTTCCCTGCTCTTTTACACTTTGCAGGGCTTCCTTTTTTCACATGTATCCAATTGTCTTGTAAAAAAAGAACTATTGAGATACCAAGAGATGTATTTGCATGTAATGTCTATTTTGGCCCCCAGCTGTATCTGCTGCACAAGAACAACCATATTTGCAAATGAGCTATCTAAATCCCAAGCATTGCTATCAGTGTTACTACACATAAACTTTTGCTGCATATAGCATGCATTTCTTTACTTAGATATAGATACATTTCTTCTGTTTTAGTGCTGGCTTTCATAAACATATTCTATTTAATTAACAATGTGCATTTGGGATTCCTGCACGGCAAGCCGTCCAACAGTATCTAATTTTAGCATGATCTGATTTTTCTCCGGTTGCCATTGCAAACACCTGGGGCCAGCCACATGAGTAAATTAGATTGTACTAAAATGTGTAGTAATGAAGCTCAAGTATGGCTTCCCAAAAGGGAACTAAAACTATATTTAACTCTTCCCTCCCCCACAGCTTTGTGGCTTATATGTTATTGAGCATTCTACCTTTTGTGTGTCTGTGTGTAGGAGCGACTTAAGAAACTGCAAGACGCTTCTGGTGTGAGAGAATTGGCTGTCTGCAAGGACATTGTCCAGGGGATGCCCAGATGTTTTGAGGTTTCACCATCCTTGTAGGAGGCTTCTCTCATGTCCCTGCATGGGGAGCTGGAGCTGACAGAGGGAGCTCATCCACGCTCTCCCCAGATTCAAACCTGCAACCTGTTGATCTTCAGTCCTGCCGGCACAAGGGTTTAACCCAGGGGTCAGGAACCTTTTTGACTCAGAGAGCCATGAAAGCAAAATATTTGAAAATTTATTTCAGTGAGAGCCATATAATACATATATTTTAAGACTGAATTCAACTAAATGTGAGTATATACATAGTCAGTCAGTCAGTCAGTAGCCTTTATTTCGGTCAACAAACCATCGGCTAAGTCAGGTGAAAGTAGAACAATAGAATACAACATTTAAGAAATTAATAACATCGCATTTGGGTTATGATTAATAAGAACAAGTGTCACAGTTCGCTATCGGTTGAATGACTGTCTTTATCATTTAAAACAGGAACTGATTGCCAATGTATATACATACATACTATGAGAAAAGGATTCCCCCAGCAGAATGACGGGACACTTCAGACCTGGCTCTGTAAAAGGCATGCTCAGGACTCTGGGAAGGAAGAGAAAACGGAAGGAAGGGAGAAAGTAAGAAAGAAAGACAGAGGAAATAAAGGAAGGAGGGGGAGAGGAAGAAAGAAAAGAAGAACGAACTATGGAAAAGGAAGAAAATAAAAGCAGGAGAGACACAAAGTGGGGAAAAGAAAGAAGAAAATGGGGAGGAAAGGGTAGGGAAAAGAAAGGAAAGTGAGTGAGGAAAAAGTAAAATAATGAAGGGAAAAGAGGGAAGTGAAAAGAAAGGAAGCAGAAGGAAAAGAAGACTTGGGGGGAAAGTAGAAGAGGAAGGAAATGAGGAAAGACAGGGGGAGGAGAATGGAAGGAAGAAGACAGAAGGGAGAGAATGAAGGAAAAGGAAGAAGGAGAATGGGTGAAGAGGGGAGGGAAAGAAGGGAAGGAAGAGGGAAGAAGGAAGGAAGGGAAGGAAGAGGGAGAATGGAGGAAAGAAGGAAGGGAAGGAGAGAAGGAAAGGGTGAGGGGGAAAGAAAGGGGAGGGAGGAAGGAGATAAGGAGAAGAATGGGGTAAAGGGTGAAGGGGGGGAAAGGAGAAAGGAAAGGAAGGAAGGAAAAGGAAGGAAGGAAGGAAGGAAGCGGAAGGAAGAGGGAGAATGGAGGAAAGAAGGAAGGGGAGAGAGGGAGGGAAAAGGAAGGAGAGAAGGAAAGGGTGAAGGGGGGAAAGAAAGGGAGGGAGAGGAAGGAAGGAAGAGAATGGAGGAAAGAAGGAAGGAAAGAGAGGGAGGGGAAAAGGAAGGAGAGAAGGAGAAAGAAAGGGTGAAGTCGCAGCGCATTTGCGTCACTCCTCCCCGCTGCATGCTGGGAAACTGAGGCCCGGGCTGCTCTAGAGAGCCAGATGCAATCATGAAAAGAGCCACATCTGGCTCCCGAGCCATAGGTTCCCTACCCCTGGTTTAACCCATTGTGCAACCGGGGGCTCCATATTCTACCAAATGTGTTCTACAGAATAGATGGCCAAGAATTTAGGGAGAGTCTAGAAAGCAAAATGCATGTGGTTGTTTGATGAAGTAAAAAGTTCCACATCTGGTTAGGAATTACAGGTCATAGAGTAGAACATTTTCTCTATTGGGATCACTGGTCAAATAGGAGGACTTAAAAACTACTGAAAGCCCTCTTGACACTTAACGTTTTGTGGAACATTGGAAACTGCTTTATAGCAAATCAGATTTCTAATTGCTTTTTTGGGTCTTAGTTCAGATTTTGAAAGTTGCACTGCCCCTCCCTAAACACTTTCAGAACCTTGGACAGTTCCTTTAAAGATTGTAGACAACTGGACTGAATTTCCAGTCTCATGACATGACAAGGATTTGCTCCCACTGTTCTTAGACAGAAGACTATGCCAGCAAAATGCCATCCCATTTTTAACAGACATGGACAACTATGGAGTAGCCCCATAGGTCACATGGAGTCTACAGATCATGGTTTCCCTATCCATTTTTTTGTCAAGGATTGAACCTGAGATCTTCAGCATATAAAGCAAGTGCTCTGCCAATCAGCTACAGCTCTTCTGCAACCCATCAGACAAATATTCATGTGAATCCTCTTGCCTAAAGGAGGAAATACTATCTGAGGCAATATTTTTCAAACGTTTTTGAGCCACGGCACATTTTTTACATTTACAAAACCCTGGGGCACACCACCAACCAAAATTACACAAAATTGCACTCTAACACAGTAATACATATAGTTAATATGTTTTTAAATGTGTTTATACACTCAGTGTGAAACCTGGGCCTGTTTCGATGAACACAACATATATATGACTTCATCTCATATATTTATACATGGCTATCATATCTTCTTTCAGCCTTCTCGTCTTCAGGCTAAACATGCCCAGCTCTTCAAGCTGCTCCTCATAGAGCTTATTCTCCAGACCTTTGTGAAATTTCACCCTGAGTGAAACTTGCTTCCAGTTAACTATGGATGTCATGAAGCTGTTATAAACAGTTCCTTTGGGGGGGAGGCAACTCTTGAAAAATCCAGTAAAATAGTAAAAAAAAAACCACATTTCCAAGCGGAGAGGCTCAATTTGTTTCTTGGAAACCTGTGAGAGGGCTGCTAGGAGGGGGGGGGAGTGCCAATTTCCCACGGCACACCTGATGATCGCTGACGGCACACTAGTGTGCCACGGCACACTCGTTGGGAAACACTGATCTGAGGAACTACCATAGTTGAAATCCATAGGGAAACATGATATCCGAAATGGAAACTTACCATATCATACACTGCGCTGTATCCAGAGAACTGGATCTTCTTATGTGGGCAGGCTCACAGGAAGATGTGATCCTTCAATTAGTCTGATTTATTTCAAAGTAACTAAAATAGTTTTAGCTCCGTTTTACTATTACTGTTTCAACATTGCATTGGAAGGACTCGGAACTAGTGAAACAATCACTTTTTAAAGTCCTTTACCAAACAATATATAGATCATACAGAAAACTACAATCTATTTATTTATCTATACCAGTGTTTCCCAACCACTGTGCCGTGGCACACTAGTGTGCCATGAGAGATCACCTGGTGTGCCACGGGAAAACCTCTCTCCCCCCCCCCCTTTTCCCCACTCCTGCCGAACTCCTGCTGCTGCTTGCGGGGGGAGGAGGAGGCGGAAGGGCCGGGCGGTGGCAAAGAAGAAGTGGCTGGGGTGCTGCCTCCTTCGGGCGTTTTTGTGTTTATGTGTACCAACTATTACTACATTTGGCTGGACATGATAGCCTTTTTAGTGACTGTGTAACAACTCTCCTGTTCACCAATTATACATGAGGGACTCTAATGCCCACCTGGAATGATACAGGAGCATATATATTGAAGGTGGAAGCCTCATTATTGTTCCATGAGGTGTATTGATGCATAAGAACAGTACTAGTGGACTGCTTTGAAGCTATATGGACACATTTTTTTCTAAACACAGAGAGAGACTGACAGCTGTTGAGCAAGACCTTCGCGTGTGTCTTTCTGCCATTCCTGCCAGGATATCTATGCTGTGTTCATCGAAACAGGCCCAGGTTTCATACTGAGTGTATAAATACATTTAAAAACATATTAACTATATGTATTACTGTGTTAGAGTGTCATTTTGTGTCATTTTGGTTGGTGGTGTGCCCCAGGATTTTGTAAATGTAAAAAGTGTGTCGCGGCTCAAAAAAGGTTGGGAAACACTGATCTATACATTAAATCCATGAGTCACTTCCTGCTGCTGAAAACGTCTTAAGGCAACATATGAATGAGAACATATTAGTAGATCCTCGACTACCTTTTTCCCTGCTAGGTCACATTAAAAATGAGTAAAGAAAACCTTCTGAATGATAATTTACACTCTTTTTAGTTTACACTGGAATCTGCCTTAATAAATACATATATTGTTTTAAAAGTCTTTTGAAAGGAAACTGTATAAGACACATAATCATCTGTTTTTATTTTCCTTTCTTTTGTACAAGTAACCTTAAAGAAGCTGGAAATGGAGCTGATATTTAAATATGCAGAGGAACTGTGCTCTTTTTTTTCCTTCCTCCTCTTCAGTGCTTTAAGAAGCCCTGAGGACAGAAGCAAATTAATCAGAAATAGAGGATGATGAGAATAGGTAACAAGGGACTGCATCTTCATTTCTGTGTGCAGAAGCAATTAATGTGCACAGAATGCCTATTAATTGGAGCAGATCTTTATTGCTTCAAGAGCACAGCTATATACACCATCCCGACTTCTGTGCCAGCACTGCTACTGTTATTTTGGAGCAGTTCAATGAAAGTGGCATAACAGTATCTAAGGCAGTCGTTCTCAACATGGGGTCCGCAGATGTTTCTGGGCTTCAATTCCCAGAAATCCTAACAGCTGGTAAACTGGCTGGGATTTCTGGGAGTTGTAGGCCAAAAACATCTGGGGACCCCAGGTTGAGAAGCACTGATCTATGAAAAAGGTTTAGAGCAAATAAATACTGTTCTAAAACAACCAGAACAGAAGCAACTCCAGTAATTTTATTGTCAATTAAATGCGCACAGATACACAGGATTTATACCCTAACTAAAAGGAAAGAGACACTGGGGGGAAGTCTAATCTGGAAGCATGTCCTGGTTCTCTAGTGTTCCTGTCACTATTGCTGCCTGAGGAGTCCAAACAGCCACAAAAGTGTTGCTATACTCTTGTCCAGGTATAGAGTTCCTCTTGAACTGTGGTGCCCACAATTCAAGAGAATATTGACAACAGGAACATATCCAGAGAAGGGCAACCAAAATGATAAAAGATCTAAAAGCCAAGCCCTATAGGGAGAGTCTTACGGAACTGGGTGTTTTGAACTCCAACTCCCAACATTCCTAGCAGCCTCAGGCCCTTTTCCTTTTCCCTCCTCAGCCACTTAAGCAAGCAAGGGCCTCAGGCTGTTAGGAATGGTGGGAGTTGAAGTCAAAAGTACCCAGAGGGCCGAAGTTTTCCCATGCCTGTTTTAGGACCTTAAAGTGGTGAGCCTCCTTCCGACGTTTTGATTCTGGATAGAAACCATACAACAACATAACATAACATCGTTTGAGTCCACAGTGCTCTCTGGGTGTAGGTGAACTACAACTTCCAAACTCAAGGTCAATTCCCAAGAAAACTCTTTCAGTACTTTCTGTTGGTAATGAGAGTTCAATATGCCAAGTTTGGTTCAATTCCATTGTTGCAAGAGTTCAGGATGTTCTTTGATTGTGTGTTAACTATAAATCCCAGAAACTGTAACTCCCAAATGTCAAGGTCTATTTTCCCCAAACTCCATTTGTGTTCACATTTGGGCATATTGAGTATTCATGCCAAGTTTGGTCCTGATCCAACATTGTATGAGTCCACAGTGCTCTCTGGATATAGGTGAACTACAACTCCAAAACTCAAGGTCAACTATATGTGTTATTTTGTGTCATTTTGGTTGGGGTGCCCAGGATTTTGTAAATGTAAAAAATGTGCCGCGGCTCAAAAAAAGTTGAAAAACACTGCTCTAGAGCAGTGGTTCCCAACCTTTTTTCCGACCAGGGACCACTTTGACTAAGGACCAATTTGACCAGGGATCACTTGGCCAAGGACCATTTGACCAGGGACCACTTTCACCAGGGACCACTCTCCAACATTAGTACCAAAATGGTTACGAATCCATTTTTGGTCAACTTTAAATTTGGTTTGCTTATTTGGGGTGCTGATTCAGAAAATTGGATAGACCACATCAGCTCTAGTTTCTGATACAGAACCGGTCTGGAAATCCTCTACGTGGATATCCTCTTACAAGGGACTGGAAGCTCCACTCAATAGTATCATTACAGAAAGTAAGTGATCTTATGCACTTAGGAGAAGTCTGCTTCGTAGCAAGAAATACTCTACTTTTGTAACTTGTATATCACTCAATGCTGTATTATATAAGTTGTATACACGTTTAATGTTGTATTATATAAGCTGCAAAAAAACATTTACCTCTGTGATTTATGTACTACGGCTTTGTGTTTTTGTGATACAGAACATATGCCACCTAGTAGTCGCCATCTGCTTGCCCACAGAAAACCATATTTAATAATCTAGAGACACTGACCTTATTTTAGGTCTCATGGCCCACTATTATTATTTATTTACTTTGCTTCTAGACCGCCTCTCTCAGCCCGAAGGCGACTCGATGCGGTGTACAAATAGCAGGAACTGCTTAAGACAAACAATCAACAATTATCAATACAATTTCAACATATACAATTTAACATTTAACGTTAAAAACACAATATCAGCGTCTCATTATTAATGTGGCGCACAGGTTGAGAACCACTCCTCTAGAACAAAGACCTAGTGATTCAAACTGCACAAAAAGAGATGTCATCTACACATTAGTAAAGCCGTCCTACTATTTCCTGAACTGTTTGACAACAGAATATGCTTCCTCCAAGTATGGTAGAGCAGTGTTTCCCAAGCTTTTTTGAGCCGTGGCACACTTTTAACATTAAAAAAAATCCGGGGGCACACCACCAACCAAAATGACACAAAATGACACTCTAACACAGTAAAGAATGGCTGGGGGATGGTGGCCTGCTGGGAGCAGCTGCTGGAAGTGCCGAAGCCGGGGGAGGGGGAGGAGCCAGGCCATGCCATGCCATGCCCCGCCCCCTAGCTTCAGCTCTCCCACAGCTTCTCCAGCTTTGAGGGGGCAGTGTGAGCGAGGGGCGGGAGTCATGGCCCCCGTCCTCGCTCTCCGCCATGACTCCCGCCCCTCGCTCGCTGAAGCCGCGCGGTGGAGGAGCATGAGCAATAGACGGGCTTCAGTGGGCGGGGCTCCTCTTCTGCTTGGCTTCAGCGAGCGAGGGGCGAGAGTCATGGCAGGAGTCATGGCGGATTGGAGGCTGGCTGGGGAAACTTACGAAGGAGGCGGCGCCCCGGCCCCTTCTTCTTTTTCTTCGCTGCCGCCCAACCCTTCCTCTTCCTCCCCCAAGCAGCAGCAGATTGGCAGGAGGGGGGGAAGGAAGGGGGCATAGAGCTTTTCTTGCGGCACAGCAGGAGGTCCGTCATGGCACACTACTGTGCCGTGTCACAGCGGTTGGGAAACACTATGGTAGAGTCTCCTTCTCTGGATGCTTTTAAACAAAGGCTGGATGGCCATCTGTCTGGAGTGTTTTGATGGTGTGTTCCTGCATGGCAGGGGGATAGATTGGATGTCCCTTGGGGCCTCTTCCAAAGATTCTGTGATCCTCATACAGTCCAGATGTTCGTGCTGGGACAGGTGAGGTGCTTGGGATACACAATCTTAAAGCCCACCCTTATCTTTTTAGTTGACAGGGGCCCAGCTAGAGTTTTAGGTATCTCTTATTATAAGGGATTCGTTTTATTTGAAGCTCAGAAAACTTGTTCACAATAGGGCTGCAAGTGTCCCTCGCTACATGGAGAGTCACCCTTTTGAAGGTTGGAAAGTGTTTCCCTTTGTACAAACACGGAGTATTTCTAAAGACAGAAATGTGTGCACCGTATAATTCCGAATGTGGACCATGTGTTAATTTGACAAGAGTTAATTTGGCTAAGTTAACTGAAATCAATACTTTCATTTGATACTTAAGGAAAATGAAAACTTGTTTATAGCTATTCTCTCAGAAGTACAGTCCTTTACTTCTAAGTGATTCTAGACACACTTTCCTGTGAATACATCCAGCATTCAACAAAATGGGAACTTGCAATTCCTTGTGTATCCTAGCCATGTCTATTCTGTGCAAGGATCTCAATGTGTATTGCTATGTTGTGTGAAATGCATTGGAGTAGCAGCAAAATTAGGACTAAACAGCAAATGATTGGAATTCATTAATTCATTAGCTAGACTGAGAACAATTAAGAAGACTGAATTTTATGAACCCATCAATGATACAACATAGCTGAAGAATAAATAATAATAATAATAATAATACACTTAATTTATATTCCGCTCTTCTCACCCCGAAGGGGACTCAGGGCGGATTACATCACACATACGGCAGACAATCCCTGCCTGAAGACGTACAGTTACAATACAACACATTCAATTCTTTAAAGGATTTTCTTCTGGCTGTGTCACAGGGTGCGTCATTACATCACAAGGGGGCGCTGTTGCTTCATCCTCATGACGGAGGGCCTCTGCTCCTCTGCTCCGCATTCCACCCTCCGACAGCTGATCTTTATTTATTCAGGCGTTATAAAGTCCTTACTGAAAATAATCCTCCCCCGCTTTTGGTGGTTCCCAGTTCATCTATTTACAGCTGGGCTGTTTTCGAACTGCTGGGTGGACAGGGCTCACAGCTGGTTGTCCAAGCCAGCACGGGAATCGAACTTGCAACCTTCAGATTGCAAGCACAGCTGTTCTACCGCTGTGCTATCTCTCCGGCTATCTCTACTGCTAATAACCAACAGAATTATTCAGAAGGCTGTATAAATGAAAATAGATGGATGCCACCGCTAAAAATACCTGCCATTGCAGGATATCCAACACTGTAATGTTGAAGAGGTAAAGCCTACTGAGATTTCCAGAATCGAGGAGCAGAGTTTGGAACTGAATAAATTGCCTGAGAATTCTAGAAGTTGTCATCCAAGAAGGGATTTTCCTAACCTTTCAGATTGGGATGAAGATGCGAGTCGGATCTTCCCTTGTTGCTCTCTCCTCAAAGGAAGAGATCTATTCCATGGATCATTCGTGTAGAATAGATTTCTCCCATAGAATCCTGCATGATGTGAGATAAACATTTGGTTATAACTAACGGTAATTCAGTTTCAACTTCTGTATAGGATATTCTTTGGGAGCTCAAGCTTCCCCCCCCCCCCCGCCCCCAAAAGTTCATCAGTTTTGGCTGCCCTGGATAGAACATGTCTCTCTCAGTCAGCCACCATACATGCCTTTGTATAGATGAGGGACTCCTCCACAGCACTGAGTGCCCCAAAGTAAATTTTGAATACACCTCATACCTCATTTCAAGCATCTTCTCCAACATGCTGTGATAACAAAGACATAGAAAGATAATTTTATGTATATAGTTATAGCAAGGGCCCCCTGGTGGCAGAGCGGGTTAAACGACTGAGCTGCTGAACTTGCTGACTGAAAGATTGGTGGTTTGAATCCAAGGAGCAGGGTGAGCTCTCGCTTATAGATCCAGCTTCTGACAACCTAGCAGTTTGAAAACATGCAAATGTGAGTAGATCAATAGGTACCATTTCTGCAGGAAAGTAATGGTGTTCCATGAAGTCATGCTGGCCACATGACCTTGGAGGCGTCTATGGACAATGCTGGCTCTTCAGCTTAGAAATGGAGATGAGCACCACCCCCACAGTCGGACACGACTAGACTTTCCTTTTACCTTTACCTAGTTATAGCAAGACTTTAAAAATATGTTTTAAAAAACAAATCATCAAAATCTTTTAATTTATGTTCCACATTACTCTTTATGAATGAAAAAAAGAATTGGGATAGCCTACCAACCAACCTACCCAAAATGAATTTAGGCAGCTTCCCTCCAAATGTGATGAAAGACTACCTAACTGTTTTCATGTGATGTGATAACAGATATTGCTGCATTTCAGTTTAATATGTCATCAATTGAACTAGATCAGGGGTGCTCACACTTTTTCAGCATGCAAGCTACTTATAAAACAACCAATAAATCACAATGATCTACCTGTCCATATTTTGATAGAAGAAATAAGGGACATTTACATAATTTTTCACAAAAATAAGTGACACTTCACAAAATACATCCAGACAAGAGTTCCTTCTCCCACCCTGACATCATTCCACAGATATAAACAGGCAGAATGAAAGCAGACAGACCTTTAAGCTGCAAGGCCATTCAATGCTGATCAAAGCTGCTGTGTGGATGAATTCCTCGCAATCGCAGATCTTAGGCTTTGGCAGAAAATGGCTGCCAAAGCCTCCTTGTTGTTGTCCTCCCTCGTGGCTCCAAATGCGCATGCGTGGGCCTGGCACCTGCCCCCTCCTTCCCTCTGCTGCCCTCCTTCTTCTCCCTCCCTCCCCCTCAGGCCACGCTGCGACGGCAGCAGTCGGTACTGAGGATGGAGGCGCTGGCGAGGGAGTCACATCAGGGGCAGCCTGAGTTGGGAAGATGCGCACTGTGCACGGGACTGCGATCGACCAGCTCCACTCCGCGATAGACTGGTCAATCGCGATCGACCTAATGAGCAGCCCTGACCTAGATTGTACAAATGTATTGTCCAAATGTAAAAACTGCTTTTTATCCCATTTCTCTTATTTCTCATAGTATGACAGAATAAACCAGTTCTTTCATTCTTTGGATCCAACCAATGATACATTCAGCTTTTCTCAAATGTTTGTCATTGTGCGGGCCTAACATGGTTAACATTATGGACAGGCACTTGCAAACACAGCTATCATATGGACATATTTTTCAGAGAGCTGAGATGAACTGTATCCTTCTGTCAAGACTGTAGTTGGCTGTTCTGGTGCCACATGTCAAATGGTCCTTGGGCACAGCAAGCACGAAATGACAGGAGAGCTTTATAACAGCAGTAGACAGACTTCAGTCTTGTCAACTCAACTACAATATTTACTGGACTGCAAGGTCCAATAAATCCTAGACATGTCTGGTCAAAAGAAATCCCCACTGAGCTCAATTGAAATTATTCCTTGGTTAAGTGGGCTGTACGGATCTGTAGGTTAAGATTCATTGAACTCTGCGGGATGTACTTCTAAATGAAAACACACATGACCACACTGTTATCTGACACAAATCTCTAATTAAGAATCAGATTCACTTTTTCTCATACTTCCCCTCCAGCACCGAGAGCAGACTACATACGGCACAATTTCTTTTACTTCGCCTGCTTAGTTGTAATTCATGTTCCTCAGAGCTATTACAGTTTATTTTAGAAGGACTGTTTTGCTGTACAATACATTGCACGTATGTCAAAACAATTTCCTATCTAATTTGCAGTCCCCATAGGACAACTGCAAGCATTTGCTTATCTCATTCTCCATAAACAAAGGAATGTAGTATACACTGAGGCTATGTAGTTATGCCGCTTGGATGGTTTCATAAGGTTGTTGACAGAACATTCTTCCCTGCATATGGCTAGGATATTGTTGTCTAATAAAAAAATAACTGTTTGGCATATGCAGGAATTACCTTGGTCTGTTGACTTCTCCCTAAAAGCCAAAAGGACTAAACCGAGACTAACATACTTTAGACATATGAGATAACATGACCCATTGGAGAAGACGCTGATGCTTTATATCAGGGGTGAGCAATTATTTTTTCCAAGGGGCCACACAAGAGCCAAAAAATATTATGGAGGGCTGCAGCTAAAGGCTGAACTACATTCTAATCTACATTATTTATTTATTTAGTCACTATATTTACTACTAGCTGAGGACCCGGCGGTGCCCGGGTTATTTGAGGAAGGCATTGTGTGCCAAGGTTGGTTCCTATTACATGTTTATGTGGCTTGCAGTGGTCTCAGGAACTTAGTGAAGGTACTGCGAGTCCCGGGGGCCTAGTCAGGAAAATCAAGTTAAGGAAGCCTAACAATATCCCATGAGCTGAGGCCTAGTCAGGAAAAT
The DNA here is from genome assembly GCA_030556195.1 of Anolis apletophallus. Taxonomy (NCBI): domain Eukaryota; kingdom Metazoa; phylum Chordata; class Lepidosauria; order Squamata; family Anolidae; genus Anolis; species Anolis apletophallus. The sequence continues at coordinate 60,913,888 of JARBWK010000009.1, forward strand.
CAAGTTAAGGAAGCCTTTCTGTCAATTTTGGGGCTGGTTTGTGTTTTATAGGGGCTTTAGTGTTGTTTGGGAAGTGAATGATGTGAAGGTACTGCAAATCCCATCATTCATGGCCCCTCCTGCCCTAAACCACACCAGGTAGTGAAGTGGGCCATTGGTCGCCTCTTTGCCAAGTTTGGTCCTGATCTGTCAGTGCTGTGGGCCTCAATGGCTGACTGAGGCCTTTCCCTTTCCCTCTGAGTCACTTTAGAATGTTTGAATGTGCTTGGCCATTTGGAGGCAGTTATGCAAATTCCATTTCAGTGGCAACCAATCCCCTCTGTCTGGGGCCGTAGAGTGTTGGATTTCTGAGGCTGGCCAGTTAGAGCCCGTTATGCAAATAATCTCGCAATGGCAGCCAATCGAAACGCTGGTACATATTCCTCCGGTTGCTCGGTCGCACCACCGCAAACACTGACTTTTATTATATGTAATAGATAGATAGATATATTACACATCATTAATATTAACATATTAATATATCAAGAAATATTCATATATTATTAGTATTAATATCATAATTATAGTATATACTGTATATATAGACATAATATATTGAAATTATAATATAATATAACAATATATTATATTATTTATTTTATTATATTATTATAAAATTATTATAAAATAATAATAAAAACCACTAAAATAAAATAAAATAAAATTCAAGAAGACAAAATGTGAACCAAGATGAAGGCTGACATCCTGAAGAGAGGAAGGATCCCAAGATGGAATGGCTCAATGACCCCAGCCCAGAGGATGGCAAAGTGGACCCAGCGTGTGTGTGGCCTGCCTCAGAGAGACTGCCTGCCTGCCTGCCTTCTTCGCTCACCCTCTCTGCTTGCCTGCCCCTCACCCGCAGGGAGGGCTCCGAAGGGAGCTCGGAGGAAGGCGGGGACTCTTTGAATGTGGAGGTCAGCGGCCCCTCGGGAGTTCCGCTTCGCCGAACTCATCGCCCGAGGCCTCCATGACCCGCTCGGGGCGGGAGGCAGGTCTTCCTGGCCGCCTCCCTTCTTCCTTCCTTCCTTCCTCCCCTCCACCCATCTCCCCTTCTGCCTTCTCTCTGCCTCCGCTGCGCCCTCAGCCGCTCACTGCAGGGACGCAGCAGGGATGCAGCATAGCTCTCTGTCCCCGTGTCCCTCCGCCAGGACAAAAAAAAAAAAGATGAGAGCAGCAGGCAATCGGAGGAGGCTTATCGCCCTGGCGACCCGGAAGACGATCAAGTCTTCCGGTTCGCCAGGGCAATAAGCCCCCACAGGTCGCAGAGTGCTCCCGCTGCAGGCCCAGATCGCCTGCAGGGATGCAGGCACTCCAAAGCCTTCGCTCCTCCAGCCTGTCTGCCGACGCAGGCCTCACAGAGCCTGTGATGGGATGGCGGCAGCGGCACCCCTTCCTCTTGACCCCGCCCCTGACGCCCTTCTCCCCGGGTCGGACAGAACCGGCTGCCGGGCCGGATCCGGCCTGCGGGCCGTAGGTTGCCCACCCCTGCTTTATATGGTGGAAAGCAGCAGGAAAAAAAGACAACTGCATTCCTGGTGGATAACAAGAAAGACATGGCCCTGAGTTTGTAAGACCTCCCTTAACCAAAAGGTTTATAACAAGTTGTCTTGGGGCCTTTCCACACAGCCATGTAACCCAGATTATCAAGGCAGATAATCCAATATGATCCAGTGCAATGTGGATTTTATATAGCTGTGTGGAACGGGGCCTTGGAGGTCTCACAGGCCCCTTCTACACTGCCATATAATTCAGATTATCTACCTTGAGCCGGACTATATGAGTCTACACTGCCATATAATCCAGTTAGAATCAGATAATCTGGATTTTATATGGCAGTGTAGAAGGGGCTCAGTCATAGGGTTATAATACACTGAAGGCACCTTCAAGGCAAATAACAACAGCAACAAATCATTTCATCCAAGAAATGACCATTTGCTACTTGAACCCAATAGCCTCTGCAATAAAATGTAAAGAAAGTCAGTTGAAAGAAGTTATTATTTTACAGTAATCCATTCCTATACTCATCTAGTCTGTTAGGAGCCAGCAGTGGCACAATAGGTTAAACCCTTGTGCCAGCAAGATTGCAATAGGTCAGCAGTTTGAATCCGGGAAGAGCAGGTTGAGCTCTTTTTGTCAGCTCCAGCTCCCCATGTGGGGACATGAGAAAATATTCGGACATCCCCTGGAAACATCCTTGCAGACAGCCAATTTTATCACACCAGAAGCAACTTGAAGTTTCTCAAGTTGCTCCTGACACGGGAAAAAAAAACCCTATCCTGTTTTGTTACATTGATTGATGTGATATTTGCTATTTCAAGTAACTTTTTGTTACTTTTGGGAAGATGTTTAAGAAATAACAGAAAGAGACTTTCAAATGCCCTTTAAAATAACTTTTGGAAATAATTAGGAAACAATACTTATTATACCAGCAAAATAAGTCACCTACTGCTCATTCTACAATGGAATCAAGAGAGTTGTAGCTTTACAATGTATTTAGCCTTCTCTGTCAAAGACTGCTGGTGCCCAACCAAACTACAAAGAACAGGATTCCACAGCACTGAGGCATGGCAGTTAAATAGTGGTGTCAAACCGCATTGATTCTACAGTGTAGATGCATCCATACTTTCTCAGTCTCAGAGGAATGCCATGGCAAACTTCCCTTGAACAAATTTTGCCAAGAAAACCACCTTATAAGTGACCAAAAGCCAGGAATTACTTGAAGGCACCCAGAAGTGAACTGAAGGCACATCTCATTCTGTCACTACTAATGAAACAACAGAGATGAACTGTATCCCTCTGTCAAAGGTGGCCTTGAATGATATAAGGCAGATTGGCGCTGCTTGTGTTATTGGACCTCACAGCAGCATTTGATACAGTCGATTACGATCTTTTGACTCACCGCCTTGCCGGGGCCGGGGTGAGAGGGACAGCTCTGAGTTGGCTGTCCGCCTTCCTCCGGAACTGGACACAGCGAGTGAGGAGGGGCGAGGTGGGCTCCGGGGGCTCCCCCCTAATTTGTGGAGTTCCCCAGGGGGGCATCCTCTCCCCTCTATTATTTAACATCTATATGCGACCACTTGCCCAGCTGGTGCGCAGCTTTGGGCTTGAGTGCCATCAGTACGCTAATGACACTCTGCTCTTTCTGAGGCTGGTTGGCCGGCCTGACTCTGTACCTGATAATTTCCATCTTTACCTTGAGGCCGTTACTGGATGGCTGCGAGCCACTAAGTTGAAGGTGAATCCAGCGAAGACAGAGATCCTTCGGCCTGGTCGCCCGGGCGGTCGGGAACTCCAGCTTCCAACTCTGGACGGCATGGCTCTATGCCAGTTGTCAACAGTAAAAAGCCTTGGAGTCCATTTGGACACCCGACTTTCGATGGAGACTCAAATCTCCATGGTTAGTCGGACTGCGTTTTTCCATCTTCGCCAGGCTCGGAAGCTGGCCCCCTACCTGTCCTGCCACGACCTGGCCTCGGTGATCCAAGCGACGGTCATCTCAAGGTTAGACTACTGTAACGCTCTGTATATTGGCCTACTTCTGTCGGTGACCCGGAAACTTAAGCTGGTGCAGAACGCTGCAGCCCGGGTACTCACAGGCACGCTTGTGGGTCATCACATCATGCCCATTTTGCAAGAACTGCACTGGTTGCCTGTTGAATTCCGGATCACCTTCAAAGTGTTAGTCTTGACTTTCAAGGCCTTGCATGGTCTGGGGTCAGTGTACCTGAGGGACCGCCTCACCCCATATTGTCCCATGAGATCACTGAGATCTGTAGACCAGGATCTTCTCCTCATTCCAAGTGCCAAAACTTACCGTCTTACTTCAACGAGAAGAGGGGCATTCTCCATTATTGCCCCTACAATCTGGAACTCCCTACCATTGGAGATTAGGTCGCTTCGTGACCTCTTAGCATTCTGGAAGGCCTCTAAGACCTGGCTATTCCGGCAAGCTTTTGTAAATTAAGCTGGCATAGCCATCTGCCAATCTTGCATCATATCCTGCCATTTGATGTCTAACTGTTAATGTTTTATTGTTTTTATGTTCATTGTTTTATGCTAGTGTATTACTGCCGTATGTTGTTTGTATTTGTGAGCCGCCCTGAGCCATCCGGGAGTGGCGGCCAAGAAATCGAATAAATAAATAAATATAGATCCTGGGGCCAAGGAGGCATAAAATAACCACACCATTTGGACTGTATCAGAAAAATTTCATCTTCTGAACATCTGCCCATGGACACATATAGGACCCTTCCACACAGCCCTATATCACACATTATCTGCTTTGAACTGGGTTATCTGAGTTTGTGCTCAGATAATGTGGGATTTTTCTGCATCAATATTCTGGGATATAAGGCTGTGTGGAAGGGCCCATAGACACTGATCATGCAATGGGACCACTAAAGGTATTAAAAGGCCATTTCCGTAAGGCACAATCACACTTCTATCAGTGCAGCCTATAGTTTTGCATTGCCAGAAATCAAGGCAATTTTCAGAGTAAGTCGTTTTGCAACCGCAAACTGCCAGTGTTTACGAGGAAATAAAAAAATACATCTTTAAAGTTAAATCTAGCTGTTTTGCTTTTATATTTACCCCGAGGAAGGGAATCCAGTTGGTGTCACAGCTGCTTTTGTAGCTGATGTCATATCCTGATACACATTCCCTTCAGGTATATGAGCATTTGAGGAAAAAAGGAGTCATTTGCAGTGGAAGCGAGAGTACGAAATTATGTTATCTGAACCATTCCTATGCTTTTTATTTGTGCCTGCCGGTCATGTTAATTGCAGTTCTGACTTTTTTGATCTCCCAAATTATACTCTATAAGCAAAATGAAGTATAACATGCACGCGCCATCTGTAGCAAGCAAATGAAAGTTTCCAAAAACAGTTTCTTTTGCAAGGCTGAAATTTCTGGCTGTTAGAAAATGTCTTAGGATTCTGGTTTGCTTCTATAATGGCAAAAATTGTAAACAGTACAGCTGTAACATACTCCCACCATCTACTGACAGGGGAACCACCTGGGTAAGTAGATGTCTCCATGTGTTGTATTCATAAATATGGAAACTAAATTAAATGCACATCTAAATGCCCATCTGGTGGGGGCTGTTTACACTTCACAATTATAGCTCTATATTCCACTATAACTGCAATGACAATGCCTTACAGAATTCAGGAGTTTTTAGTTTGGTGAGACACTAGATCTCTAGGGGCCCTTCCACACAGCCCTATAAACCAGAATATCAAGGCAGAAAATTCCACATTATCTGAGCATGGACTCAGGGCCCTTCCACACAGCTCAGGGCCGTACCCAGGATTTTGATTTTGGGGGGGAGTCTGCGTGAGAGGGGGTCTACCCTAGCAAACCTTTTGTATTGTTATCCCAATACCCCCATGCATATGGGATATATTGAGCATGGTGACCATATCATGATATGAATACACATAACAGTTTACATAATGTACCAGTAAGGTCTTCTCGTGGACCACTCTGATAATTTGGGGGCTTCAGCCCCAAGCCCCCGGGTAAACAGCTCAATAACCCAGAATATCAAGGCAGAAAATCCCACAATATCAGCTTTGAACTGGGTTATCTGAGTCCACACTCTGATAATGTGGGATTTCCTGCCTTGATATTCTAGGACAGGGGTGCTCACACTTTTTCAGCGTGCGAGCTACTTATAAAACAACCAAGTCAAAATGATCTACCTACCCACTACTCAGAGAGCCATAAAAGCAAAATATTTGGAAATTTATTTCAGTGAGAATCATATAATATATTTTAAGACTGAATTCAACTAAATGTGAGTATAATAAGCCCCTGAATTCATTCATAATAATAATACTATTCATTCAGCCTCTGCTACTACTACTACTACTAATAATAATAGTAACAACAACAGGCTCCTAGAATAGAAGGAGACCTCCAAGGGCCATCCAGTCCAACTTCCTTCTGCCATAAGCAGAAGCATTCCTCACAGATGGCTATTCAGCCTCGGATAATAATAATAGCAATGGGTTCTTAGAATAGGAGGAGACCTCCAAGGGCCATCCAGTCCAACCTCCTTTTGCACCTGGCTGGCGTCAGGAACCTGCGGGGTGGGACTGAGCCTTCCTCCCACCCTGCCTGCAATCTACCAGGACGCCCTAAGCGATCTACCAGTAGATCACGATCTACCTAATGAGCACCCCTGCTCTAGGATATAGGGCTATGTGGAAGGGCTCTCAGATAACCCAGTTCAAAGCAGATATTCTACGATATAGGGCTGTGTGAAGGGGCCCTAAGGCTGAGAACAATAAGTACCCTCTTTCTAAACTAGTAAGTCAAGGATTCCATAGATTGTTGTTAAAGTGGAATCATAGCACTCTTACTGTATACTGTGAAATACACCAAATAACTATCAGTTGTAAAATAATATCAACCATTACCCAGCCTGAAATATCACTAAGGGTCCTTCCACACAGCCCTATATCCCAGATCCCAAGGCAGAAAATCTCACAATATCTGCTCTGAACTGGGTTATCTGAGTCCACATTCAGATAATGTGGGATTTTCTGCCTTGATATTCTGGGATATTGGGCTGTGTAGAAGGGCACTAAGAAAATGCCTTATAAATGGTTCTGAAGAAGCACCTTAATATATTAACATGTAGTGAACAGGATTTATCCAACGGAGGCCCTTTCTACACTGTCATATAAAATCCAGATCATCTGCTTTGAACTGGATTATATGCCAGTGTAGACTCATATAATTCTGTTCAAGCAGATAATATGGATTATCTGATTTGATAATCTGGATTATATGGCAGGGCAGAAGAGGCCTGTCTGTCATAGGCCCCATCTACACTTATCCAAGCAGTAATCTATCATAGGCACCGGGAAGCTGGATTTGATAATCTGGATCATTTGATTTGATAACCTGGATTATATGGTAGTGTACATCCAGTTTTAATCCCCTTCTACGCTGCCATATAACCCAGATTACCAAAACAGATAATCCACATTGTCTGCTTTGAACTGGATTATATCAGTCTACATTGTCGTGTAATCCAGTTCAAAAACAGATAATCTAGATTGTATATGGCAGTATAGAAGGGGGTTAGTGGTTTTTTTTATTTCACTTGTTAGCATTCCATTTATTAATGACATTAATTTATAAACTATTTTTCACACAAAAGTATGCAGCTATCCTTTCCTGGAGCTGAGTTTCGGAAAAGAAATATAAAATTGAGAAAGAGGGGATTGGTGATCCTGTCAGTTTCTGCTACTAGGGTTTCATTAGTAATAAAAGTAGTAATACTAACAGCAGAGGTGATACTAGCAATACAATCCACACAATTAAAACAGGGTCACATAATTACAATAAAATTATTAAAATTATAAAAACAATAAACAACAGTGAAAATATAGCAATAGTTTTAATGTAGAGCAGTGCTGTCCAACTTCTTCCGGCCCAAGGGCCGGAAGAAGTGTCACTGATCACCTGGGGGGCCACAGTGCGCGGGGGGCGTGGCCACTCCCGGGGCGTGGCCGGCCTCCTGCACGGCCCGCCCACTTTCAGAGGTTTCCCTGGGTGACGTTAGGCTGGGTGACGCCTAACGTCACCCAGCCTAACGTCACCAGGGAAACCCTCCCGCAAGCCTGGATGGCTGCCGGGGAAGCGAGCGGCGCTCACTTCCCCAGCGAGCCTTCCAGGCTTCGAGAGGGGTTTGGCCCGGCTCCTGTGTCCCTCTGAGCAGAGGGACATGGGAGCTGGGCGAAAAACTCCCGCAAGCCTGGAAGGCTGCCGGGGAAGCGAGAAGCGGTGCACGCTTCCCCCGCGAGCCTCTAGGCTTCGGGGGGGTTTCGCCTGGCTCCTGTGTCCCTCTGAGCAGAGAGACATGGGAGCTGGGCGAAAAAGTCCCCCGCAAGCCTGGAAGGCTGCGGGGAAGCGAGAGCGGCTCGCCGCCCGCGAGCCTTCTAGGCTTCGGGAGGGGTTTCGCCTGGCTCCTGTGTCCCTCTGAGCAGAGGGACATGGGAGCTGGCGAAAAATCCCCGCCAGCCTGGATGGCTGCCGGGGGAAGCGAGAAGCGGCGCTCGCTTCCCCCGCGGGCCTTCCAGGCTTCGGGGAGAGGTTTCGCCCGGCTCCCGTGTCCCTCTGAGCAGAGGGACACGGGAGCTGGGCGAAAACTCCCCCGCCAGCCTGGATGGCTGGTGGGAGAAGCGAGAAGCGCCACTCGCTTTCCCCGCCAGCCTTCCAGGTTTGGGGAAGGGTTTTCACCCGGCACTCGCGTCTCGAGTGCCGGGTGAAAACCCTCCCCCAAACCTGAAGGCTCCCAGGGAAGCGAGCTTGGAAAAGGAGGGAGGCGCGCGGGGACCCCCTCCTCCAAGGCATTGGCTCCGGAGAGAGGGAAGAAGAGGGTGGTGCAGGGAGGAGGAGCTAGCTCTCTTCCTCCTCCCTGCACCGCCCCTTGTCCCTCTCTCGCCCGGCGCCGATGCAAACCGGTTTGCATCGGCGCCAGTGAGAGGGAAAAGACGGGCGGGGCAGGGAGGAGGAGCTGGCTCACTTCCTCCTCCCTGCCCGCCTCCCCCCTGCCGCCATTTAATTTTTTAAAAAAATAAAAATAAAAAATGGCGGCCGGGGGCATAGCTGGGGCCGGAGCCAATAGGCTGGGGGGCCCTGTACGGCCCCAGGGCCGCCGGTTGGACAGCCCTGATGTAGAGCATCAGCAAACCAAACTATATCCCGAAAGAAAGCATTTTACTCTAGACAAAGAGGGATAAATAGGATTAAACCCATTTTTAACCTTCCCATTTGAGATATATGCCCCTCATTCCAGTGGCAATAAATGCCTGATGAAGCACTGCTCAAAAAAAATTCTAGACAGTCATTTTGTCATCCAGTCTAATGCCATGACCCCTTAATACAGTTCCTCGTGTTGTGGTGACCCCCAGCCATAAAAATTTTTTTGTTACTTCATGACTGTAATTTTGCTATTATTATAAATCATAATGTAAATATCTGATATGCAGGATGTATTTGGCACAAATACCCAATATGTTCAAATTTGAATACTACTGGGGTTGGGGGGTATTGAGTTTTGTCATTTGGGCGTTGTAGTTGCTAGGATTCATAGTTCACCTACAATCAATGAGCATTCTGAACTCCACCAACGATGGAATTGAACCAAACTTGACACACAGAACTCCTATGAGCAAAAGAAAATACTGGAAGGGTTTGGTGGGCATTGACCTTGAGTTGTGGAGTTGTAGTTCACCAACATCCAGAGAGGACTGTGGACTCAAACAATGATAGATCTGGACCAAACTTGGCATAAATACTCAATACCAAAGATTGGTTTAAATAATAATAATAATAATAATATTTCTATTCCGCTCTTCTCACCCCGAAGGGGACTCAGTGCGGATTACAATACACATACGACAAACAGTCCCTGTCGGAAAGACATACAATTACACATAGACAAATACAGTGCAGTTTTTAGAAGGACTTCTTCTTTCCTGGCTGCGTCATACAGGTGGGCGTCATCGGGTGTGAATGCTCCATTACATCGTTGTTATGTCCCTGCATCATTGCGCCATCACATCACAAGGGGGTGCTGTTGTTCCATCCTCATGACAGGAGCCTCTTGTTTCCGCCACTTCCGCCTCTCCCTTCTCCGCCAGCCTATTTCACACAAGTCTGTGCAAAAGTCCTTCCCTACTTTTATGGTCCCCAATTTTGTTGTTAATTCACAGCTGGGCTGTTGGGCTGTTGAACTGCTTGGGTAAACAGTAGACAGGGCTTACAGCTGGCGTCTAACTCATCCCGGGATTCGATCCTGCAATCTTCAGATCTTCAGATTGCCAGCACAGCTGTTGTTACCGCTGTGCTATCTCTCCGGCCCCGTTTTAACTGCTTTAATTGTTGCACCGTGATGTCCGATGACACACTGATCGTTTTAAGAATGTTTTTATGATGTTGTTAGGATGCTTGTGTACTTTGCTATGTTGGAAACCGCCACGAGCCTTGCGTAGCGGCGGTCTAGCAAGTTTGAATAAAATAAAATAAAATAAAAAATATGCTCAAATGTGAACACTGGTGAAGTTTGGAGAAAATAGACCTTGACATTTGGGAGTTGTAGTTGCTGGGATGTATTGTTCACCTACAATCAAAGAGCATTCTGAACCCCACCAACGATAGAATTGGGCCAAACTTCCCCTACAGAATCCCCATGACAAACAGAAAATACTGTGGTTTCTGACGGCCTTTGGCGACCCCTCTGACACCCCTCATGCCTCCCCCCCTGGGGTTCCGACCCTCAGGTTGGAAAACACTGGTCTAGACTGACTTTATAATGTAGTTTCAACTGCATTATATGGTTTGGGACCCAGCCACTGTCTACTCAGAAGAGCAGGAGTCTTTCAGACTGCTTGAATGTAGCGTGTGTTACAAATAACTCGTATTGTGCTACTTTTTGAGTCATGAAATTACTAATGTTATTATTTTTAAAAGTAAAACAAACAAATAACAAGATAATAAGTTCCTTTTTTAAAGAACAATGTAACAGCTGTTACAAATGTGTGTTTTTTTAAAGTAATGAGGTTAGCTTGAGAATAGGTTTTCACCAGTGCATCAGATAAAGCTAAGGCCCCTGCTAATGCCAATTTGACCTTTCCAGTGCATGGCTGGGTAAGCATTTTTGCAAGCTGCAGATTTGCAAAAACTGTTCCCTATAAGTTGCACTTGCAGACATGTTTAAATTAGAAATTGCTATTGTCAGCCACTTTGCCCCAGGAAGAAGAAGAAGAAAGGGCCAGTAGATCACTTGAAAGGAGCACAGGCATCAGCAAAGTAAACTTGTACAAACGCAATGAAGCCAATGTTTAAGACAGATAAAGGTGTCTTAATACAGTGTTTTTCAACCTTTTTTGAGCCGCGGCACATTTTTTACATTTACAAAATCCTGGGGCACACCACCAACCAAAATGACACAAAATAACACTCTAACACAGTAAAACATATGGTTAATACATTTTTAAATGTATTTATACACTCAGTGTGAAACCTGGACCTGTTTCGATGAACACAACATAGATATCCTGGCAGGAATGGCAGAAAGACACAAACTTCCCACACAGAACTCCCATAACCAAGAGAAAATACTATAAGAGTTTGGTGGGCATTGACCTTGGGTTTTGGAGGTGTAGTTCACCTATATCCAGAGAGCACTGTGGACTCATACAATGTTGGATCAGGACCAAACTTGGCATGAATACTCAATATGCCCAAATGTGAACACAGATGGAGTTTGGGGAAAATAGACCTTGACATTTGGGAGTTACAGTTTCTGGAATTTATAGTTAACACACAGTCAAAGAGCATCCTGAACTCTTGCAACAATTGAATTGAACCAAATTTGGCATATTGAACTCTCATTACCAACAGAATGTACTGAAAGGGTTTGCTTGGGAATTGACCTTGAGGATGGAAGTTGTAGCTCACCTACACCCAGAGATCACTGTGGACTCAAACAATGTTATGTTATGTTGTTGTTTGTTTTCTATCCAGAATCACAATGTTGGAAGGAGGCTCACCACTTTAAGGTCCTAAAACAGGCATGGGAAAACTTTATGACAGAATCCCCTGTCATAAAGTCATAGAGCGAGGCTGGGAAGAAAGGAACCCGAGTGGAGAAGAAAAAGTGTTTGGCAGGAAGGGGAAGAAAGGGTATTGGAGGTTCCAATTTCCCACGGCACACCTGATGATTGCTCATGGCACACTAGTGTGCCATGGCACACTGGTTGGGAAACACTGTCTTAATAGAAAGACTTGGCTGTTTTGAGTCTCCTTTGAGAGAGAAGAAGCAGGATATAAACACTACTATTACTACTTCTAACAACAACTACTACTACTACTACTACCTATGAAGAAAGTGAAAACAAATGTGACAAGAATGTGTCCAAACAAAATAAAACCCATGTCTTACCACTTTATCACATTGACAAATTTCCTAGTCATGGGACACTTCCGTCTCTTTTCAAGCATGGAGAGGCACTGAGCTCACCACATGTTACACTACGTACTTCTGGCAGCCAAGCATGGCTCTCCATGGTGGAGAAGAGGCAGAAGTGTGCTGAAAGGAGGGAACTCCAGCAATTCAACCTCATCACATTGAGACATTTCCCCGATAGGACACTTCAACCTCTTTTCTAGCATGTGAAAAACAGGTGGGACGAGAACCATCAAAGTTTCCCCAAACGATTTCATTGCTCAACTGTCAGTAGTTTCTTATATCGATGCAGAACAATAGGATCCCATGGAAAGTAATGGTTTTAAACTGGCACACTATCTCTTGTATCCTCTGGGGTTCCATGTTGATCAATAGGATCCCATGAAAAGCAATAGTTTTGGCCTGGCTCTCTGTCTCTTGTATCCTCTGGGGTTCCATGCTGATCAATAGGATCCCATGGAAAACAATGGTTTTAACCTGGCTCTCTGGCTCTCATAGCCTCTGGGATTCCATGCAGATCAATAGGATCCCATGGAAAGCAATAATTTTAACTTGGCTCACTGTCTCTTATATCCTTTGGGGTTCCATGCTGATCAATAAGACCTCATGGAAAGCAATGGTTTTAACCTGGATCACTGTCTCTTGTATCTTATATCTCAGGGGTCCAGAACCTATGGCTCGGGAGCCAGAAGTGGCTCTTTTCATGATTGCATCTGGCTCTCCAAAGCACCCCGGGCCTCAGTTTGCCAGCATGCAGCAGGGAGGAGTGACGCATTCTCCATTCTCCCTCTTCCTTCCTTCCTCTTCCTTCCTTTCTCCCCCTTCACCCTTTCCTTCTCCTTCGCCCCTTCCTTTTCCCTCCCTCTCTTTCTCTCTTTCCTTTTCCCTCCCTCTCTCCCCTTCCTTCTTTCCTCCATTCTCCCTCTTCCTTCTTTTCTTTCTCCCTTTCTTTCTTCCTTTTCCATAGTTGTTTTCTTTCTTCCTCTCCCCCTCCCTCCTTTATTTCCTCTTTCTTTCTTTCTTTCTTTCCCCCTTCCTTCCGTTTTCTCTTCCTTCCCAGAGTCCTGAGCATGCCTTTTGCAGAGCCAGGTCTGAAGTGTCCCGTCATTCTCCCGATGGAATCCTTTTCTCATAGTAAAGCGGGTTTGGTACTTTTCCAACAGGCGTACAGTCAGAGAGTGATGCTGCACACATGTAGAGCTTAGAAAAGTGGGTTTCTGTGCCAAGAATCAGGCAGGCACAGGCTCCGTGAATGTAACACTATGATTGGTGCTTCAAATCAATGCTGTGATTTGCCAAAGTACACCCCGTGCCTAGCGTAAGATAACGTAGGCTCAGATTGGTCTAAACAGTGCAAAGCATGAGGTTTGTTTACCTTAGTGCTAAATGGGTAAGAACTGCGCATGAGCAGAGGGATTCTGCCCCCTCCGTTGCTGGCAAGGAGTCTGCAGAAGCCAAATGTTGCTATTTGGGAACACAGGAGTCCCAGCCACTGATAGTTGCACTGTGGGAAAGACTACCATAGAAATGTTCATTGTTCTAACTAATAGGAGGGGATTAAGATGTGATGCTAATGGAAATGTTATGTTTTATTGGATTAATGAAATGTTCTGTAACACCAGCCAATGATGTTTGTGAAATGTTCATGAAGGAGGGCGGGCTTTTGTGGATGCCGCCATGAAGGGTATAAGAGCTTTGTGTTAAGGATGACCGGGGCCGTTTGCCCCTTATCGCAGCACGTTCTGTGGGCAACCCCACCAGCTGGTGTTAACTCAATAAATCTTTGATTTCACGTTGAGCAGTGAAGTTGTTGCGTGATTCCTCATCCTTGCGCCCGCACGTCCATGCCGCCGTTTTGGTAAGAGGTAACTTGCCACTTGGAGTTCCATAACTCCCAATTTGCTGCTACAATAGTATGTATGTATATACTCACATTTAGTTGAATTCAGTCTTAAAATATATTTTATATATTATATGGCTCTCACTGAAATAAATTTCCAAATATTTTGCTTTTATGGCTCTCTGAGTCAAAAAGGTTCCCGACCACTGTTCTAGCTGTTAGGATTCATGGGAGTTGATGGCCAAAACATCTGGGGACCCACAGGTTTACAACCACTGCTCTGGAGTATCTAGGTTCCACTGGAAACTATGCTGTTCAGTTGTTTTTTTCAACTTGCATGTGTCAATATGCACATATACAGTATTTAGATCCTAGGTTCATGATGGCAAACCTATAACACACGTGTCTTTACCTATACTTAAAGTGGTATCACTTTATTAATTCTACAGGTGCTTACACTTTTTCAGCATGCGAGCTACTTATAAAACAACCAGTTCAAAATGATCTACCTACCCATTACTCAGAGAGCCATAAAAGCAAAATATTTGGAAATTTATTTCAGTGAGAGCCATATAATATATTTTAAGACTGAATTCAACTAAATGTGAGTATAATAAGCCCCTGAATTTCTTCATAATAATGATGATGATGATAATATTCATTCAGCCTCTGCTGCTACTACTACTAATAATAGTAACAACAACAACAGGTTCCCATATGGGCCATAGCAACGCCGGTCACGCTGCAGCACATCGGGAGCCTGCGGGGCGGCACTGAGCCTTCCTCCCGCCCTGCCTGCAATCTACCAGGACGCCCTACGCGATCTACCAGTAGATCTCGATCTACCTAATGAGCACCCCTGGTGTAGATGCATCCACTTCAGGTCTGAATGCAGATTGATGACATTATATACCGTTCTATCTCCCCGAGGGGACTCAGAGTGCTTTCCAAGTAACATCATCAATACATACAGAGTAAACAACATAAACAAAATTTAACAAAACAATATAAGCATAAAGAATTACAATAGCACATATATCTTTAAGTTAACTCCAATTTATGAGAATCCTATCACAGGGTTTTCTTGGCAAAATCTACCGAGAGAAGGTTTACCACTAACTTCTCAGCCAAAGTTTCCTGGTTGAGATTATGGTTTGTTTGGGTTTTTTAAATGAACTTGTTTTTGAGCTGTCAATGTAAATAATATGTATGCTAAGGTTCCTAGAGATCTTTAAAAATCAAGATCTACAAAGGTAAAATGTTGAGAAAGGCTGCTCTTTTTCTCTGGTGTCCCAGAGCCCTAGGGTGTATCTGTTGAATGAATGTAGTTTGACACCACTTTATCATCCATGTCTCAATGCTATGGAATCCTGGGAGTTGTAGTTTGATGAGGCACCAACACTCTTTAGCAGAGAAGGCTAAAGGCCTTGTAAAACTAAAACTCCCAGGACTCCATAGCATTGAGATATGGCACTTAAAGTAGTGTTGAATTGCATTCATTCACTCTTAGATGCACCCATACTTAATCCAACTGTTGCCTGTTTCAAATGCTAAACACTTGTCTCTAATTGATAATATGGGCTGGTTTTATGATATTTGAACTCAATGGGAGTTAGTGTGTTTGCATACACGCCAAACCCATCAGTATAAAACATATGACACATCTTGGATTTCTGAAAAAGATGAACCTATTTATTTATTTATTTATTTCCGGCATTTTACCCCGACTTAATATCTCCTTTTAACATCTGTTAGATCTGACTGACTGTTTTAAAGGTCTACAGATAAAAGAATTAGCATGTGATTTGCATCATGTAACACAGATTTCCATCAAGGAGTTTATTTGCACACCATTGCAGTTTGTGCCGATTGCACAAATAGCCAGACTTTGAAAGCGTCTAAGATCTATTTTTTCAATCTGTCAGATTAGCTTTCCCTATACATGTGTCCATCCTGCCATCTCGGCACTTGAACTGACTAGTAAGCAAGATTATAAATAGCAAGTGCTGCAAAATACACAAAACAATTTTGAGTGTCATCACAACTGGAAAGTCCCTTGGACCAAATGGATCTTTTGACAACTTTTGCTAAATTAATAAAATAAACATAAGGATTATATATACTTGCCAAAGTTTAACCAAAAAGAAATGTAGGGCCTTTCCACACAGCCATAGAACCCAGAATATCAAAACAGATAATCCACAATATCTGCTTTGAACTGGGTTATCTCAGTCCACACTGCCATATAACCCAGTTCAATGTGGATTCTATGCAGCTGTGTCGAAGGGACCAGGATTATATGGCAGTGTAGACTCATATATCCAGTTCAAGGCAAATAATGTGGATTATCTGCTTTGATAATCCGGATTATGTGGCAGTGTAGAGGGGGCCCTAGTTCAATCTGGATTTTATATGACAGTGCAGAAGGGCCCAAAGTACATTAATTGTTAAAGGTGGATGCATCCTCAGACACGGAATACATGCAGCATGAAAAAGGAGCATTGATGAAGCTGGATTATGCCAAAAACACTTTCCCACGATACTGGAAAATTCACCATAATGGAGCTGTGTCAGTTTGGTATGACCTCCATATCCACAAGACTGATATTTCACTTATCCAAGATCTTATGTGTTTGCTTAAAACCTCCAAGAAGGCCCCTTCTTGGTGTCTCCAGCTGGATCTACACTGCCATATAATTCAGTTTCAGAATGCAGATTCACTGCACTATCTGCCTTGAAATTCTACAATGCCATATAATCCAGATTATCAAAGCAGAGAATACACATCTACTTTGAACTGGATTATATGAGTCTACACTGCTATATAATTCGGTTCAAAGCAAATAATCTGGATTTTATATGGCAGTGTAGAAGAGGCGTAAGAGTACATCAATAACAAGTTTGATACCACTTCAGCTGTACTTGCTCAATGCTATGGAATCATCAGATTTGTCTTGGACACACAACACGTCATATTTCATAAATCAACTGTTATTTGGCAGCTGATATGCCTTGGATGTTGATTGAGATTATTGTTATAGTGGTCCTGAAAAGGTCAGTTTGTTTGATTTGTTGGTTGCATACTGCAAGTTACTTCTGGTATGAGATAATCAGCCATCTACAAAGAAGTTGCCCAGGGGCTGCCTGGATGTGTTATTTAATCCTGCCGGGAGGCTTCTCTCATGTCCCGCATGACTGACACAACCTGGGGATCACAACCAAACACAGTTAAGACATCTGCCTTTGCACTTTGTTCTCTGCTACTGAATACGCATGTCCAGTATGGAATACATCTCACCACGCTAAAACAGTGCCACATTATCACATGATGTCTATGCCCAAAGCCACTAGAAAAATTATACTGTTCAGCCGGCATTGCACCACCTGATATCTGCCAGGAAGCAGCAGTCAGTAATGAAAGGACCAAAGCATTGACATCTCCAACCAATCCTCTGTTCGGATATCAGCCAGCGTGCTGACGATGTAGCAGCAAATTGGGAGTTAATATGCATCACATCTTAATCCCCTCCTATTAGTTAGAACAATGAACATTTCTATGGTAGTCTTTCCCACAGTACATCTATCAGTGTGCTGGGACTCTTGTGTTCCCAACTTGCAACATTTGGCTTCTGCAGACTCCTTGCCAGCAACGGAGGGGGCAGAATCCCTTTGCTCATGCGCAGTTCTTATCCATTTAGCACTAAGATAAACAAACCTCACGCCTTGTACTGTTTAGACCAATCTGAACCTTCGTTATCTTACGCTAGGCACGGGGTGTACTTTGGCAAATCACAACATTGATTTGAAGCACCAATCATAGTGTTACATTCACGGAGCCTGTGCCTGCCTGATTCTTGGCACAGAAACCCACTTTTCTAAGCTCTACACGTGTGCAGCATCACTCTCTGACTGTACTTCTGTTGGAAAAGTACCAAAACCGCTTTAACGACTTAAATCAAGAAACAGCTTCTTAAGTTCTAGAGATACTCACAGGAACACCTCAGCAAACCAGAGTCCAAAAGTGGCAGGCTAAAATGTAGAACTTCAATCTGTGACTATACTGGATGAGAAACTCCCTCCTGGGCACACAGAGGACTGGGCGACGTGAAGGCCCTGAACAGACTGTACTCTGGCACCACAAGATACAGAGCCAACCTTAAGAAATGGGGCCACAAAGTGGAGTTCACAACATTCATGTGTGGAGAAGAGCAAAACACAGACCACTCACTACAATGCGGTCTGAGCCCTGCCACATGCACAACCGAGGACCTTTTTTATAGCAACACTAGAGGCACTCCAAGTGGCCAGCTTCTGGTCAAATAAAATCTAGTATAATGCCAAGTTGTTGTTTTTTTTAATTTTGGGGGTTTTTTTTAATACATTATAACTGTACCCTACCCTCCCTCTCCGTTGGCGCCCCCTTGTCGTGGGGGAGAGGCTTGTGTACCCTAATGAAGTTGTGAGCTATGCTGGCGGTGGCATAATAGCCACCGGTAGGGCCTCCCATGCCAGACAGGTCACAACCGAAGGGTCTGACAAAGAGCGTCAACGGGCAGGATGGGCTCTCTAGCCTTTTGGCAACCATCTTAAGAGAAGGAAAACTCTGATTTCAAACCCGAGCGGATGGTGCTCGTTTAACCCTGTAAGGTCAACCATCTAAGAGAAGGAAACTCGAACCAAACCTACGAACTGAGGACCTCACTGCCACCGTCCCAGCTTGCTAGGCCCTGGCAGATGAAGCTTTGGTTTAAAGGGTGAGGCCAGTTCTGTGCACGCTGCGCTCCACCAGAAAAATCCATTGCACAGGCTCAAAAGACACATCCAACCTCCGAATCATCAACGCACTCGTAGAAAGCGTGGGGTGAGTCCTTCCTGAATCTTTGTTCGCGAAGAAAAGCCAAGAACATAGGTGTACCTTCAATTCAGATGCAATTTAAAAAACAGATTTGTCATTTGGGGCTCTCCCACACAGTCATAAGGTAAAGGTAAAAGTTTCCCCTTGACATTAAGCCTAGTCGAGTGAGTCCGACTCTGGGGGGTGGTGCTCATCTCTATTTCTAAACCGAACAGTCGGCGTTGTCCGTAGACACCTCCAAGGTCATGTGGCCAGCAAGACTGTACGGAGAGCCACTACCTTCCTGCAGAAGCAGTACCCATTGATCTACTCACAATTGCATGTTTTTGAATTGTTAGGTTGGCAGAAGCTGGGCCTAACAGTGGAAGCTCCTGGATTCGAACCGCCGATTTTTTGGTCAGCAAGTTCAGGTTTAACCCCCTGTGCCTACCAGCTGTTAGGAATTGTGGGAGCTGAAGTCCAAAACACATGGAGGACCGGAGTTTAGCCATACCTGGTCTGTACTGTCATATAATCCAGTTCAATGCGGATTTTATACGTGGAAGTGGCTTTGGTGAGCCCCTTGGACGGGAAAGGCTAAAAGCCTTGTCAAACTACAACTCCTATTTTCCACAGCATTGAGCTAGGAGACTTTAAAGTCGTATCAAAGCTGTAGTGCAGGCATCTACAAACTCCAGCTGCTTGGGCCTTCAATTCCCAGAATTCTTGCCAATTCAGTGTTTCTCCACCTGTGGGTCCCCAGATGTTTTGGCCTTCAACTCCCAAAAATCCTAACAGCTGGTAAACTGGCTGGGATTTCTGGGAGTTGTAGGCCCAAACACCTGGGGACCCAGAGGTTGAGAGCCACTGCATTGGGCCTTATGGGAGTTGGAGGCCCAAACAGTCGCAGTTTGAGGATGCCTGGTGTAGTGTTGGCCGAACTCTGGGCTTCCAGTGGCTTTGGACTCCACTTCCCAGAATCCCTGATCCTTGCCCAAGGCGGCTGAGGCTTCTGGGAGTTGAAGTCTACCAAAAGAAAAAAAAAGGAAAGGAAAAAAGCAATGGCAGTGGCCAGGCCTGTTCTGCAAGGAACCACACTTCCCAGCATGCCCCGGGAGCTCGCGGCGCGTCACGTGACCATCTCCGGCGGCGAACTTTACCCCTGGAGTTCCGCGGCCGCCGCCCCCTTCCTGAGAGAGAGAGGAGCCGGGAGAGGAGCGGGCGATGGAGCTGCTTCAGGCGGGGGTTTCCAGGGACGCCTCGGCCTCCGTCCCGGCCCGGCCCCCGCCCCGGGAGCGAGAGAGGAAGCTGCAGCAGGAGAAGCTCTCCGGGGTGGTGAAGAGCGTCCACCGGCGCCTCCGCAAGAAGTACCGCGAAGGTGGGCGTAGGCCTCTCTCCCCTCAGGGCAGCGGGAGGGGCGCCGGCCTGGCCTGGCCTGGGCCAAACGGGGCCCAGGGGCTTCTCCCTCAGCGAGAAAGAGGCCTGGCGCGGGAGGGCAGCCTGGGGCACCGCCCCCTTCCTCCTCTGCCTCCAGCCCCGGGTGCAAATGCAGGGGAAGGGAAGGCCTCTCTCGCCCTCTGAGCCAAAGAAAGGCCCAGTCCTCCATCTGGTCAGTTGAAATTGGATGCCTGGAGGTAGAGGTAGGTAGGTCGCCCTTGGGGCTGCCACAGGTTGAGCTTCCCTCATCCCAAAGGCTTGGTCGCCTACTAAGGGTTTTTGACTTTGAATGTTACCTATATGACAGGCCCATGTGGACAAACTTCAGCCCTCCAGGTGTTTTGGACTTCAACTCCCACAATTCCTAACGGCCTACCGGCTGTTAGGAATTGTGGGAGTTGAAGTCCAAAACACCTGGAGGGCTGAAGTTGGACCATGCTTGCTATATGCAAAGGCAGGCATTCCAAAACATACACACATACGGGCAAGTTACAAACACGATACTTTCTGTAGGTTTGTTCTTGAGCTGACAGGGGCGGTCTAAGGTTATTTTATATGGTAAGCGAACATTATTCTGGCGCCCCCTTTATCTCCGCCCCCTTTCCCTTTGTCTCCTCCCCTTTCCCTTTGCCTCCGCCCCCTGCCTACCCAATTGCGTCACGTGACGTGTTTACAGGCTTCTGCGCCTGCAGGAGCTTCTGCGCATGCCCAGAAGCTCCTGCAGGCGCTGAAGCCGAAGCCTGTAAACATGTCACGTCAGCACTCCGTCCGTATTCGGCACGCAGGGGGCGGAGGCAAAGGGAGAGGTTAAGCCTCTCCTTTTGCCTCCGCCCCCTGCGTGCCGAATATGGACGGAGTGCTGACGTGACATGTTTACAGGCTTCGGCTTCAGCGCCTGCAGGAGCTTCTGGGCATGCGCAGTGGCTCCAGAGCTCAACTTCAGCTCCGGAGTCACTGCGCATGCGCGAAAATCTCTGCGCATGCCCAGAAGCTCTTGTAGGCCAGGCGCTGAAGCCAACGCAGCAGCAGGAAGGCTTGCTACAGCGGCGCAGCCGGCATGGCAGCACCCTTCCCAGAAGATGGTGCCCTTCCCAGAAGTTGGCGCCCTAAGCGGCCGCTTACTTCGCGTATACGTCGGACTACCCCTGTGTAAGTCGGAATTGGTACGTTTTTGAAGTGTAACGCCAGCCAACTTTATATATATATATATATATGATATTTATTTATTTATTTCCATCATTTCTACCCCGCTTCTTCTCAACCCCCGAGGGGGGACTCAGAGCGGCCTAACAACAGCAACGATTCGATGCCACACAGTATACATATAATAAAAGCAAACAGTTAAGAATAAAATACAGCTAGAATTAAAATACATTAAAAATACAATTAACATTAAAATCATCGTGTACATTCACAACAGTTAAAACAGTATTCCATCCATAAGCATGAGGTCTTGTCCACCAGATTGCCATCTCAATCCAATCAAAGTGCCGTATCGTGCTAAAGTGCAAACACTTGGTCCCATAACCAGGATTTCACTTTTTTTCCTGAATGCCAGGAGGGATGAAGCTGATCGGATATCAATAGGGAGTGCGTTCCACAGACGGGGAAGGCCCTATCCCTCGTCCCCACCAACTGCATTTGAGATGTAGGCGGGAGCCAGAGCAGGGCCTCCCCAGATGATATGTGTGTGTATCAGTGGTTCCCAACCTTTTTTTGACCCGGGACCACTTGACCGGGGACCACTCTCCAACATTAGTACCAAAAGGGTTACGAATCACTTTTTGGTCAACTTTAGATTCAGTGCTGATTCAGAAAATTGCATTGGATAGACCATATCAGCTCTAGTTTCTGATACAGAACATATGCCATGGTCAGCAACCGAAGAAGGTGGTGTGAAAGGAGCAGATATATATACTGTATATATATGGAGGCTCGCAGGCCAGATTTTCGCCCTCACGGCCCACTGGTGGTCCACGACCCACAGACTAAGAACCACTGAGATATACATACACACATATACATACACATACCTAGGTGTTTCCTATCCTGGAGATGCAACATATGCAGCAAAATTATTTAAAGAAGTTTCATTTAAAGCAACTGCATTTCCAGTAAATAAGCTTCATAAAATTAGATTAAAAGAAGTGTACAGAACAAAATAGATCTATTTCAGCAAGTGTTTGTGATCACTGGCTTTATATTGGATGGCTGAAGAGTTCAATTCTTTCTTATTCCATATCTGTTATAAGGACTAGTATATTATGGACCCCCCAGGGGTGCAGTAAGTTAAACTGCTGAACTGCTGAACTTGCTGACCAAAAGGTTGGTAGTTCGAATCCAGGGAGCAGAGTGAGCTCCGCTGTTAGCCCCAGCTTCTGCTAATCTAGCAGTTTGAAAACATGCAGGTGGGAGTAGATTAATAGGTACCTTTTCTGTGGGAAGGTAACGGGCTCCATGCAGTCCTGCTGGCCACATGACTTAGGAGGTGTCTACGGAGAACGCCGGCTCTTTGGCTTAGAAATTGAGTTGAGCACCACCACCACCACCACCCCCGAGTTGGACACACCGCGACTTAATGTCAGGGGAAACTTTTATCTACGATCTCTCTCTCTCTCTCTCTCTCTCTCTCTCTCTCTCTCTCTCTATATATATATATATATATATATATATACACACTTGTCTGATTGGTCGTCAGTCCACTCCTGTGGGCTTCACACAAATCCAATATTTGCCAAAATATACGACCCTGTGCCTTTCTTTTCCATTTCTGAATAGTTTAACCATTGGTTCGTCCCATCGAGTATGAGGTCTGCCCAAGGGTCTCTTGGTATCCAGTTCATTAGTTGACATGTCCATTGGTTCTCTTTTGTTCGTGTTGTTTTTGCCTTCCAGATTTCATTGACCATGTTGTTCTCCCCAGGATATGTGTATATAGAGAGAGAGCGTGCCCGCTTTGGATAGCATAAGGAAGGGTTAACACCCTTGTGGTGTTTTGTTTTGCTGTCCATGCCCCTTTTCAGAAGGTTTCACCTCACTTTTTGCCCCTGTGATAATTGGATTTTGGAAAATTGGGCTTGTTGTGGAAATAAAGATTGGTAAGAAAGTTTCAGTGGATACACCTTTTCCCCATTATAATGCTTTCAGGAGATAACTCTTCCTGGAGTGAATTTCCCTTCCAAGGGGTAGATTTCTCTCACTTCCTGTTATCTCACCCCGGTTCTTAACTATGAGTGGTTTGTCAGTCAGATGTTTGTAACTTGGGGACTGCCTGTAATCCACTCCATTTCCCAAACTCCAAAGGTGATAGAAGAGCTGAGGGTTCCAAGTTCCCTGGAAGGTGTTATTAGCACAGGATCATATTTTGAGTGCCACAGGGTTTGGAAGTGTGCTCTTACTAATCTTTCTGTTGTAAAAGCCCACTGTGATTTGTTCAAAAAGTGTTTTGAATTATCCTGCGCCATAACCCATAACCTAAACCTACTGTCTCCCCAGCCTTTCCATCGGACTACAGCATGCATATAAAATTACGATCTTGGGCTTGAGGAGTGAAGCCAGAAAGAAAGATTCCTGCTCTTAAAGCCATTTCTAAAACCCTTTTTAAAGGGCAGGCATTTGTATAGGATTACATGAAACTGCAAGGTACAAAATATGAGAAGTTCAGCTAACGTAGGTCTTACCTCACTGCCATATAATGGAATTTGAAACTGCATAATATGGTCAGTATAGGCCCATATAATGCAGTTAAACTGTAATGAACTGCATTAGGTGGCAGTGTAGATGGGACCCCAGACAGACAGACAGATATCTTGGGATGTGCTTTTAAAAAGGAGTGCCAATTCCTGAAATAATCTTATCATACTGCTACTGCTGGGTTTATTTGCTTGCTTTCTAGAAAATTAAATTGCCGCTGCTTGACTGTGGTTGGAAACAGAATCTTGAATTTTGGAAATTTTGAATTCTTAGTTTAGGCATTCATCACTCATCAAATTGTCTCTTGCTACTGTCATTTCTCATTAGTCTTTTGGCTTTTCAAAGTTTTTTTGTCCTACTTATTCACTGTATTGATAATTGTATTTTGAAACCAAACACTATGTGCTAAAAAAATACCCTTTCACTTGTTGGATTTTTCCCAGCCATGAATATAGAGACAATCGTGCAATAGCTAGTTTAATTTCTTCTGAACTAAATCCTAATACCAAAATTATTGGTGTCCACATGTGTGAAAGGACAGAAAGAGTTTATATAATCTATTTGCTGAAAACTACTAAGCTCATTAAAACAACTTATTGATCATTATGCCTTTCAAGTCACAGACATCTTCTCCAGGGACTTCTGAATCAAGAGGATTTACTAAGACAAACGTACACAATAGTATATCTTTCGCATAACATGCAAGATTGCGTCAGTAACTCATTGATTAAATCTACAGGCAACAAGTTCTGCAGTTCAAAATATGGGAGGTCTTCTATTGTTTCTGGTGCCCATTCTTCCGATCTTTCCTTTAATTCTCCATATCATGTTATTTGTTGGTGACATATTCTGTACAATTTGGATAAAACAATAAAAAATGCAGCAGAGTCTCGCTTATCCAACCTTTGCTCATCCAACATTCTGTATTATCCAGTGCAGTCTGCCCCCTGCCCGGATCCATAGCTGTTTCAATACATTGCAATGTTTCGGTGCTAAATTCATAAATACAGTAATTACTACATAACGTTACTGTGTATTGAACTGCCTTTTCTGTTGACTTGTTGTAAAACATGATGTTTTGGTGCTTAATTTGTAAAATCATAACGTACTTTGACGTTTAATGGGCTTTTCCTTAATACCTCCGTATTATCCAACATTTTCGCTTATCCAATGTACTGCCGGCCCGTTTATGTTGGATAAGCAAGACTACTGTAGTTGCATTTTAGGGTACAGTAGAGTCTTGCTTATCCAACATAAACGGGCCGTCAGACTGTTGGATAAGCAAAAATGTTGGCTACAATACACAGTAAAATTATGTAGTAATGACTATCTTTACGAATTTAGCACCAAAACAGACAAGGGTTCTTTCTTTCTCCCATCCTGGACATTATTCCACAGGTAAATATACACTCCACTTCCCTCACCTGTGGATCCAGTGGGAGGCAGACTGTTGGATAAAACAGAACTTTGGATAAATGAGGATTGGATGAGCAAGACTCTACTGTATTTGGTAATAGCACCTGCAAATTAACTAGATTGTTCTGTACTGCAGTCTTTTCCTGGGTTTGCTTCAAAAGTAAACCATCTTGAATTCACTGGAATTTCTTTTCTGTAAACGAGTGCTGGATTACTGTGGAATCTTGTATGTATCTAATACTATTAATAGTATTTCTCCGTGTGTACGTATGTGTACACACCAGAATGTGTCAGTAATATTTTGCATGCACAATTTTACTCAAATTTACCTTTGAAATTTTGAAATCCTAATTACTGAATGAAGCTTAGTGTTTTCATTTCCTCTTTTTCTTCCCTTGTCATAACCCTACATCACCTACATTTGCACCAAGATGGTTGGGATAGGACCCTGTAATATGCCTTGCTTATGCTATAAAATTGATTAAAATATTTACAACTATATCTGAAATAAAACAGAGATCACAAAATCTTTCAGTGTACTGGGCTTGGCTATCTCAACAACTTCTGTGTCTGGTTGTTTCAACTGTTGTGTTCCTCCTTCTCCATTTTCTATGAATTGTGGATGGGATTTGCCCAGACTTAGCTCTTTGAAATCCAGAAAAAAGGGGTGTGGCATCCACAATAAAACTGCTGAGACTATTTCCAGTGTATTAAATATACTGTCTTGGTATCTGAGACTTTACTTACAGGTGTTTGTTTAATCCATACCCGCATGCACTTAAAACCAATCACTTGATGCCACTGTATCTATAAAATGAATCCCTGGTGTTTTTTAATCTTTGTCCTGGGGCTGTAATGTAATCCTGTAGGTCCCTGTTAAACTGATGGGAAAACTTAACATACTGGTTTTTTAAAAAACCCTCAGTCTGATTCAAGTAAGACTTTCAGCTTGACCTGCCTGGAGCAGAACAAAGAAATGGAAAAATTTCAGCACATAGTTACTGAAAGTAGAACCTTTCCCTAATGGAAAGATTTGAGAAAAAGGGCCTCAGGTCAGAGCTAGATTTCTTGCTTTTAATTCTGTGCTTACAAATCTTTGCTGGTTTGCACTGTTATACATCTCTGTTCATCTCTTGTTCAGCAAGTGGGAGTTGAAAATGTACAGCTTTGTTGCTGGGAGAACTACTTATCAGTGCTCTACAGTGGGAGTTATGTTTTAAAATTGTTGAAACATGTAGCTTTTTCAGTGAAAAAAATCAGTGGAAATTTGTTCTTTGCTGCCTTAGGGAAGTGAAAAACTTGGCAATCCTGCATTCTAATCATAATGAATTTGTGGCAGTGTGTTTTGAGGTGTGGCTGTCAATACATTGGCTTTGCAGCAGTGTTATATATTTGGGACACTGCTATCATTAGTGCTGATAATGCAGGTTTTGGCATTGAGATGTTAGATTTGTTTTCCCTATTTATTATGAAAACATGGTTAAATTACATATTTTCCGATATTTTTGGCTAGCAAATATCTTGGAAATTTGGAAACTGGTGTTCAAGACTAAATGTCTCTTTTGTCGGTCCTTTTTTCAGTAATGTGCTATTGCCAACATAGGGCTGTAAGGAGGAGATCTAGAGATGAATGAACCAATAGTTTTCTATGTAGCAGGGGAGTATTTTGTTTAGTCACCAGATGTTTTCAATCACTATTCAACACCTTGCCAAATCCTCTGGCATGCGCAGAAAACTTGAGGCGAGAGCAGGAATTGGTCTGTCAGTTTTGTGGTGAACTTTGATGCCAAGAAGTGATGTGAGTTGCTCCTTGTGTTTTTGTTTCTTTGGAGCCTGGTATGAAGTGAGAAACTTGTGTATCAAGATCTCTGCAGGGACTGGATAACATGGATCTCAGTGTTAGCAAGAAGTAGGTGTAATTGGAAGAAAAGGAAAGATCATTACCGCTGGAGCCTTTGCTTTGGGTTCGTAATATAGCTTGCAGATTTCTCTCCCAATAGATGTAGTCATATATTTTTTTACAATATTTTTCCCAGTCTGTGATTCTATTTTCTTTATGGACTTCCTTATTTTACCTTCATTTAAACTTTATGCTGCAAGTGAGATGTGTATACTTCAAAGTTTGTATTCAATTTCTCATATCTTACTCACCTATAAAGTATGTGGAAAACTTTGGTAATTTTTCCCTCAAAAAAACAAGGAAAGAGAAGCTTCAGAGATACTAAATTAGCAATGATGTGAATTGCTTGAAATTTTTTGCTGCCCCAGATGATGACAAAATTGTTTGGCATGCCAGCTGATTTACATGAGAGCAAACAAACTAGAAAATGTGATGTTAATTTAAGGTGTTGTATAAATATCTGAAAATTGTCCTAGTAGTTAGAGGTAGCTGAACTGAAAAATACCCGATTAAGAGTAGAAGGAACCACCGAGGTACATAATGTGGTCTAAAAACTACATTGAGACAAATTCAGAGCTTTAATTCAAAGCTATTTTTATTGAGATACTTATAAATACCAAAAGACAGGACAACTCAAGAGCTTCCATTTCCATGAGATTATTTATATTTTAAGGAAGGAAATGAAGACAGAAATAACTGTTCACATTAATTGTAACGTGTTTGAAGAGCTGTGCTAAAAATGTAGTTATTCTAGTTTTATTTAATACCATTGTACCCAATTGTTGCCCAGTTGTATTGTAATATTGTAATAATAGTGATCTCTACACCGCAAAAAAGAGAAGTTCAGTGTGTTTCAAGTTGCATGTGAAAAGAAACAACTAGAGTCAGTGAACTTTGTATTAAGTATAAAAACATTTAACATTTTGAACTTTTTATTGGCCATTTCTTCCAAAATGTTTGAGTAATATTGTTCTCACCACCCCCACTTTCCTTTTTATTTCCATTTTGGTGATGAAAATTATAGATCTGGGGGGGGGGGGGTTAATTTACTGGATCTAGCAAAACCTAAGAAGCATAATTACAAATCTACTAATTCAGTTTACTTTGAGATATTTTCACATTTTTAAGGTAAAAGATTGAATTTTACATATATTAAGCTAAATCTAATTGTTAATATTAACAAGATTTAGTGAATCCATTGATTAAATGGAACTTAAGCGATAACATATCAAGATCCAGTGGTCTGTTATAGTTAGGACCAATTGGTGCACTTAGTCTATTAAAATATTATTTATTAACTTTGTTATGGGATTAATGAAGGGCATATTTTCTACCCCACTTTCATATCAGTGATTCTGTTATACTGCATAGATATGGCACTTAAGAGAGAAGCTTGCCAAGTGCTTTATTTATAGGTGGTCAACTTGTGTTTTGAAAGAAGCTGCAGTGGTTCATCCAATATTCTAACATGGCATCTTTATATCCACCTACCTCTATTTTTAAGCAGCCTCTCCATTTTTATGATTGCATGGTCAAAATTGAAAAGTGGAAGATAGTGGGTTGCTTGCACAGCCTCTTCATCTGGAGGCAAGGAAAGAACAACTTGCCCAAGATGTGTGAGGTACAATGGTTTGTGTTTGGGGGGGGGGGGGTTGATGTTTAAAATCCCTTGATAAAAGGAAGGGCAACAGTGTCATTTGTCATGCTTGGCATTATATGTAGGCAGAGCTCAGGTAAAACCTGTTCAGAATGCTCTTCTATAATACTTGTTTATGTATATATATACTGTATATATTCATTTGCAAATCTCTGCATATATAAAAAACGGAATGTGACTTTCCTTCAGGAACAGAAGTAATTTTGAGCAAGTAAGTCTTTATGCCAAATAGCTATTACACATGCTTTAAAACATTCTTATTTTCAAAGCATTTTTAGAGAATGTCTTACAGTGTAATATGGCTTATTTAAAAAATCTTAAACTAAAAAAACCAAATGTGCTAGATGTAAAAATACTGGATATACATGTATCTCTTTAATTTAATACAATCCATAAATTGCAGAATAATATTGGCTAATTCCAAGGGGGGAAACAAATATATATTGCGAGGAGTACATTTGGTAAGGTTTTATGTCTTTTAAAAATCTTTTTAGGACTATGACCTTCTAGTCAATAAAAGTTATTTGAATTGCCTTTTCTTGTAAACTCTTTCAAAATCCCCATGGTATATTAAAAGCTGAATAGTCTCCTGCAAGTAGACCTCTTTTAATTAAAACAAGAATCTTAGAGATTTCCTTAATTACAAAAGAGTTTTATAAAGAAAAACATTTTGCACAACAGAGGGTAACAGCAAGTTAAATCCAAGTGTGAACCTGTAAGGCTATCTGACCTAAGAATAATAGCACTTTTATATCAGATTAATGGACCGTTTGTTATAAATTATTCAATATTGGTAAAGCATATGCATATGGAAATCTACAAGCAGAACATGAAAAAACACTCCTGCCTTTCCTCCCCACTGAAGTCTTGTTGAGAGACTTGGTAAATCGCCTCTATAAATGTGCCTAATCTCATTGGAAAGGTGACTCAGTTAATATCCATTGCCACATTAAATAGTTTACTCACAAACTAGCAAGAGTGGTCTGATTCAGATGTTTACAAACTGATTGCTCTGGAGCAATGATTGGCTTTTCCATTAAGAAGATACAAAAAAGTCAAATGGCCTACTAGATAATCTTTGTGGACTGTAGAATTGTTTCTTTCTAATCTTTCGTTTCTGTTAAGGACAATCTCTATATTGTTAACTCTCTTGCAAAATTGCAAAAGTATTTATAGTGGCTGACAAATCAGCACGGGTTGCCAGCGTAGTTCTGCATGTAACAACTAAAATTCTTCAGCGTGGTCACTGTAAAATCCACACCTGTGGTATTTCCTGCATCCATGCAGCTGATTTGGATCCTTATTGAAAAGCTTTTGCCAAATCAGGGGCTCCAGCCCTGCCCATCAACTTCAGTAATAAAGCCAGGCAGTGGGGCTTGAGGCCTTAGTTCCTTTTGTCCGCGAAATCAGCAAAAACTCGGGTGTTCTCTACTCTTCTAAAACAACTATTGGTTTGACTAAAGGACTCCAGTTTGACTACTCTAATAGACTGCAATTCCAACTTGTGTTCTGGAACCTTTGTTTATCCTACTCAGGCCAGTATGGCATTTTCTTCAACTTTGAAATGTATGGCCTATGGGGGGGAAGTTGCTCCAGGGTGACTCCCACCCGCTTTGTGTTTCCTGCCAGTGGGAGGACAAACCCATTCCCTCCCTCCAAGGTGCCGCGTCCTCTGAGGCATAGGCGTCTTTGCCCTTGGCAATGGGCAGTAACTTACCTTCTTTTTCTTCTATTCCCCTCGCTCAGAAAGCGGGAGGGAAGAAGACTTTTAAGCAGCCTACCACCCCTTTGCAGAACCAGGAAGTGGCAGAACTTGTGCCAGCGAAATACTGCAGCGAGATGCCACTGTGGCTTGGTGCCAGTAGCTCTGTTTTAGGTGCAGCCTAGCCTCTCAGCTCTTTCTATCTTTGGAGGATAGCTTGCTCCCACTGCCCATGCTTTCCTTGTCCCATTTACCCCAGCAGGCAGTGGATGCTGCAGCGATCCCTGCCATGCTTTTGCCCCTCTCAGGAGAGGGGAGGCTCAAGGCAGTCACGTCGCATGTGCAAGTGATGGCTAGCCAAGGCTTTGGGGCTCAGTCCATGGAGTATAAATTCTTGGAGGGGCCTTCGGGCTAACATCCTCCTTCTGTATCTTGCCGCCTGGGAGCTTCAGTGACGGCTCAGAATGTAAGTACTATGTATTTTGGACCCCATCTGCCACTTGGCCCATGCCTCAACAGGTAGGTTGTTACTATTTTGAATATGCACCATCTGCGCCCTCCTTTCCTTCTCCGTCATACCTTCTATCTCCGACTGTCTTTCGTAGTATGGAACTAAGGCCTCAAGCCCCGCTTGCCTGGCTTTATTGCTGAAGTGGATGGGCGGGGTTGGAGTCCCTGATTCTGCAAAAGCTTTTCAATAAGGATCTGAATCAGCTGCGGGGAAGCAGGAAATACCACAGGTGTGAATTTCATAGTTGACCACTCGAAGAAACATGGTTACAGGTAAGCAACCTTACTTTCTGAAACTACATGCAGGTAACTGGTATCAATAGCATTAATTCACTCAATATCTATAAACTAGATACAATTCTATTTAGTTATATGTCTTGCATTTCAATCAAGATGATAAAAAAATAAAAGTGAAAATGATTAATTGTGGAAAGGTTGATTAGGAAGCTCTTAAGAAAATGGCAGTGGCTTACTTGCAGAAAAGTAGAATTAAAGAAGAGAGCCATTGGTTTGTATTTTTTAAAATAGCAGAAAAATAATACGAGATCTTTTCAGTTGGCCAGTACATAAAACCAGTAGGAATGTTAGGATAACTTCCAAACAGCCATGGCCATTGAAGGAAGTCAAGGCAAATAAGGTATGGAATTGTAGTCCATAGTGAACAGCTGGGCAGGCATCTCTCACAAAATTAATTATGTATAAAGCATTCTGTTTTCAGTGAGCAGATCCAGTTCGACATTTGTTTTATTAAAAAACTTACAGTACTATAGTCCAGGGCTGTCCAACACCTTTTGGCCCAGGGGCCGGACTTCCAGTCATTGATCATCTGGGGGGCCGAAGGGTCTGCCCCCTCCCCCAGCTCCGTCCCCTCCCCTCCCCCGGCTCCGCCCCTCCTCGCCCCTCCCCCGGCCGTGACATGCCGGCTTCCTCAGAAGGGCGATTTCGGCTGCTTCACCCTTCTGAGGCGGCCTGCTTGCCACGGCTTTAGGAGGAAGGGACGAGCTACGGGGAGCCGCTCCCCGGGGCTCGCCCCTACCTCCTAACGCAATGACTTGCCGGCTTTCTCAGCTGGGCGAAGCAGCCGAAAGCGCCCTTCTGAGGAAGCCGGCATGTCACGGCTTTAGGAGGAAGGGACGAGCTGCAGGGGAGCCTCTCCCCGCGGCTCGCCCCTCTCTCCCCATCGCCGCGGCCGGAGATCGCTGCCCGCCGCGGTCGGAAGGGAGGGAAGGAGGAGGCAGGGCAGGGAGGAGGAAGAGAGCCGGCTCCTCCTCCCTGCACCGCCCCTTGTCCCTCTCTCACCGGCGCCGATGCGATCCGGTTTGCATCGGTGCCGCTGAGAGGGACAAGGGGTGGTACAAGGAGGAGGAAGAGATCTAGCGCCTCCTCCCTGCACCGCCCCTTGTCCCTCTCTCAGCGGCGCCGATGCGATCCGGGTTGCCTCGGCGCCGGCGAGAGAGGGAAGAGAGGGTGGTGCAGGGAGGAGGAGCTAGCTCTCTTCCTCCTCCCTGCACCGCCCCTTGTCCCTTTCTCACGGTGCCGATGCAAACCGGTTTGCATAGGTGCCGCGAGAGAGGGAAGAAGAGGGAGGGAGAGGAGCTGGCGGCCCCGCCTGCAGGGGTGGCGCGGAGAGGAGGAGGGGCGGCTGGCTCTCTTCCTCCTCCCTGCCCTGCCTCCCCCTCGGCCGCCATTTTTTTAAAAAAAATTAATAACGGTGGCCGGGGGCATAGCGGGGGCCGTGTCCAACAGGCTGGGGGGCTGTGTAGGGCCCCCGGGCCGCCTGTTGGACAGCCCTGCTCTAGTCAAAACCAATAAAACATAATTTGTGTGTGTGCATAGAAAACTTCAGATTAACCATTTGTGGCAACCTCAAAAAATTCATATGCCTTTTTTGGGGAGGAAATACTCAGACATGGCTTTGCCAGTTTCCTCCTCTTCAGTATAGTCTACAACAGTGTTTCCCAACCAGTGTGCCGGGGCACACTAGTGTGCTGTGAGCGATCATCAGGTGTGCTGTGGAAAATTGGAACCTCCAATACCCTTACCTGAAAGGAGTGCCACGTCACAGTAAAAAATGCACAATTAATCATACGCAAAAAACACATTCAAAGTACTCAATCCTGCTGGACAAAATCAAAAGTCTTACATAAGGTAGTTCGGCGTGGTCGCCACAGAGAGCGGAGGAGTTGCGAACCAGGAAGTAGTGAGTTCACAAAGCACTCCTCTACAGAAAACTCACGATATTTGATGAAATCACGGAAGTGAGTGCAAAACAACAAAGTGTATCCTCACGATGTTATCCAATGTCAGTTCCAGGATCTGCACAATAACACAGTCAGTTTGCGGACAATTTAAAGAAGCAGCACCATAATCATAGCGACAAGGTAGAAAATCACATAGATAATCACATCTATTCAAACTGCCAGAAGCTAAAGATAGATGTGGCGATGGAATCGAAAGCTGGCATGGGCAAACTTGCACCTTCCAGGTGTTTTGGGCTCCAACTCCCACCATTCCTAGCAGCCTCAGGCCCTTTTCCTTTTTTCCCTCTCAGCTACTTAAGCAGGAAAGGGCCTCAGGCTGTTAGGAATGGTGGGAGTTGAAGTCCAAAGCACCCAGAGGGCCAAAGTTTTCCCATGACTGACAGCTGTTGAGAAAGACCTTCGTGTGCATCTTTCTGCCATTCCTGCCAGGATATCTTATGTTGTGTTCATCGAAACAGGCCCAGGTTTCGCACTGAGTGTATAAATACATTTAAAAACATATTAACTACATGTATTACTGTGTTAGAGTGTCATTTTGTGTCATTTTAGTTGGTGGGGTGCCCCAGGATTTTGTAAATGTAAAAAATGTGCCGCGGCTCAAAAAAGGTTGAAAAACACTGGTCTACAACACCTGGTATTCCTTGGCAATCTCCCATCCAAGTCTAACCAGTTCTGTAGCTTCTTTGCCCCCTAGATCAGATGGGATCTGGGGCATTTAGGATATTTAGACCATTGAGCTTACCTTGTCTTCACACCGAGGGTATTGACTAGATGACCCACTAAGTTCATTTGTACTTTATGATTCTATTAAGTTACAATGAAGCATTGACACCATATATATATATATACACACACACATATATACACACACACTGCCCATAACTACTTCTGTGTTATGAGAAATGGATACTGTTGTTACAGGTATTTTATTAAAAGAATTAACACGGAGAAGTTGTTCTAACTTTGCATGATGCCCTTTATGGATATACTCTCATATTGGGTTTATGTTCCCGTAAAGTTATCAGAACATTCAGATGACATTTGGCTACTAATATATCTGGCTTTACTTTGCACTATATAATGTTTTAATGTTGAAATTAATCCTTTAAGGTGCTTAACTTCTTGTCTGTGCTTCTTTGACCTGTCCCTAATTGTAACCACAGCAAAGAAAATGGTTTAAGGAAGCAGTGATGGAATAAAGGCAGTTGGGAGTGTGTGTATAAAATGGGAAATAATTCCGGGTGCAGATGGCTTAGATTCAGATATGTTCAATTGCCAAAGGGGAAAAAAGACTGTGCTTGCAAACAAATAGCAGATTTGTAGCTTTCCATTTAGTGCAAAATTAAGTGGTTACTGAACACAATCTGATTAGAGAACATCTATCAGTTATTTTGAAGGGATTACACAGCTTTCCATTGTTGTGTCATCAGTGTGGTTAAAAGATTCAGGAAATAGTAAACTTCAGCCTTCAACAGTAAAAAGCTTGTCTTATTAGTAATCTGATTTGATAGTTTTTTTGCTGAGCCAGAAAAACTGCTACAAAATTTCCATTGAGTGTTGAGGGTCTAACTGAAGACATAATAGGGAAGAGCATGAGTGAATCACCTCTGCAGCTGAGTCTGTTCATTTCAGCAGAATTTGTGCACAGGATATGTATGCTTTCTTAACATGAGATTGAAACAAAGTACTTTACCAAGTAATGTCCTCTGAGCTGGGTTCTCAAGCGAGTCTGACAGCAACACATTTTGGGAGAGTGTAGGCTTCTGTGCTTTTGATATTGTTTAGTAGTTGTATAACCAAACTGCTTGTTCCTTTCTTTTACTTGAAATTGGTGTATTTTTCCTATTGTGATTGTTACCTATTGGTCTAATCAATTTTCTTAAAAGCGCAAACACAATATATTGGGAGTATCAATCAATCAATGATTTATTACAGTCTATGAACAGCACATAGAATGGGGCACAGATGCCCAAGGAAGGGGAATCGCAGTTCCCAAATAGGTCAAATATAAAAGCAGATTAAAAACATGTTATAAAAACAAATTAGAAACAAGTTCAATTACAATTTAAAGAGCTAATAGGAGATATCAAGCTACTGGGAGGTTCTGGAGGGGGATGAGAAGGGAACATTTACAGCATTTCAGTTATAACAAGTTACTCTAGCTGTATATTAGGAGTTAAAAATCTGCGAGAGATGCCTTTCAAGAAATGCTCTGAACCAACTGTTTGAAAGAATTTTCTTATTTTTCAAAAGTTATTGTAATAAAATTGTTTGTACATTACGCTTTTCATTGAGTGAGGGTATGATAGTTATACAATTTCTTCCAGAATTCAGCAACTCTTTATTCAATCCTCGAGTGGAATTTCAGTATTTCGTATATCATTTTATATGAATAGATGCATTTTGGAATAGTATATGTACTTCCTAGAAATCCAAGTGCCTGTCTTTGGTTGGTTGGTTTCTGTTACTGTAATAGTGGTACCTCCCTCTCTGTGATGAACATTTGCACATAGGGTTTTGTCACTTCAACTTTTAATAACTATTCCTCTGCTATTCATATCTTTGTTTCATTTTTGCGTGCATTTTAGTGGGAGACTTTGATAAAATCTGGCGTGAACATTGTGAGGACGAGGAAACTTTGTGCGAATACGCTGAAGCAATGAAAAACTTGGCAGATAATCACTGGACTAAAGCCAGCGAAGGAGAGGGCCGTATTGAGTGGTGCTGCAGGTAAGGCTTTCATGGTCTACCTCAGTGGTTCCCTACCTTTTTTGACCAGGGACCACTCTCCAACATTAGTACCAAAAGGGTAACGAATCAGTTTTTGGTCAACTAGATTCAGTTTGATTATCTGGGGTACTGATTCAGAAAATTGCATTGTATAGACCAGTGCTGTTGTCAACTCTGCTCACCCACAGAAAACCAGGGCCGGCACTATAAGAGTTACTGATGACCAGTTGTTCTCGTTGCTCCGTGCCACTCCGCCCGGCCACGTTCCCAGCCCACCTCTAGCTAGTCCCTCCCTCCCCAGCGTTCCCGATTGGTGCGCCGGGGAGAGGCGGGATGGAGGAGGAGGAAGGGAGCGGGCGGGGCAGGGTGACGTCCGGCGCGGCGCTGGCGCCACCCCGCACAACACCCAGCCCCGCCCCGGAAATCGAATTTTTTAATTTTTTAAAAAAATATAATTTTGCAGGGTAGGCGGGGGCCGTAGGGAAGGGGCTGGGGGGCCATATACGCCCCCCCCCAGGCCGCCAGTTGGACAGCCCTGGTATAGACCACACCAAGTCTAGTTTGTGATACAGAACATATGCCATCCAGTTGTCACCATCTGCTCACCCACAGAAAACCATATTTAATAAGCCTTGGCACTATAAGAGGAGTTTGTGAGACCAGTTGTTCTCGTTGCAACAGTGCCATAACGGTGAGACCGCGGACCATATTTTAGTTCTTGCAGACCACTGGTCTAGCTAATGAGAGCACAAGACTTTTTGCAGCATTTGCAAACCTCTGCAGGAGGACAGTTTATTAAGTTGTGGTTGCTTTGGACTTATTTCTGTGTAATTGCTTTCAGATTTTGTTATCAGCATCTTGAATTTGTAGCAATCTTTACATTTAAGCAATTAGCAGGATGCATACACCTGGCAGGGGGTGTCAAGGTTTATGAAAGCTATTTGCTACCAAAAATCCTTTTCAAGCCACACGATGCATCAAACTGAACTCTGGATTAAGACCAGACATTGCCAGACATATGGGGATTAAAAGAAGTTTTAGTTTGTTCCAGTTACACAAATAGCTCATTCTTGTTTCTAGAGCAGATGTTGCCAGTGGTGATGCATTTCTGACATCTGTAGATTATACTAGACTGCTCTGTGCAGTAACATGAAGCCCATGGGCTTGACGTATACAAGCAGATTAAAGTACTTGTGTTTCAAATGGCTGGTTCTACATTTGTTAGTTAGAATAAAGAGTTGAAGGAGAGCATAGTATGAGTGGAGGCTTAATTGAGAAAACATTGTGAAAGATAAAGTCTGAGGAAGGAAATTGAATGTGGGAAGGAAGTGGAAATGGTTGAGTTTATAAAATTCTACAGTGTAGTCCATTTCATTGCATTGGGATCTAAATGAGTTGCACTGGAGAAACAGATATAGAATACTCTCTGAGACATCGTCATTAATGATGTGATGGAAATAAGTTACTTTAAATGAAAAAAGAATAATTACAATATGTTTCAATTTACACAATAATGAAGTGCCTCACAAAAGTATGACAAAAGTGTTTACGAATTATCTTGCCTTTTTTGAAGCGTATCACGGGAGTATTTTCAAAATGGTGGAAAACGGAAAGCTCTGGAAAAAGATGAGAAAAGAGGAATCGTTACAAGCAAAGTTATTCCAAACACAGGCATTCATCCAACTCCAAAAACTGAAAATTCTTCAGAAAATTCAAATCATACTTCTTTAACAAATGAGTAAGTATATAATAGAGGTCAGATAATGATTTCAGGTGTGGTTATGGGAGATAGAGTTCTTAAAACATTTCAGAGTGTTAATATATTCAATGAAGGAAGTAAACATCAATCATCGGATTTTATCATTAAAATCAGCAGGCTATAAAATACTTCACTTTGGCTTAATTTTGCTCATTTATAGTGAATATTTATGCTACATTCTCATTCTGATTATGGGTGTGGCATACTGCAGAGAATTTAAAGTGTTACAGAAAGAGGGCAATTAGAATTTAAAAGTATAAGAGTTTTAAGAAAGTTTATGAAAATGTTAATTTTAATTAACATCTAGTACCATGTAGTAGATTTACTTTATGTGTAGTCATGTCAACTAGAAGTGACATGACTTAGAAAATCATGTTTAAAAAAATAATGGTTCCTCGTTAGATCATATATGGATGATATGAACTAACCCAAAGTTCATTACAGTGGACAAGAGCAAAGAGGACAGCACTCTCCCAGAGCGAACAAGACCACAGAGGCTGCTCCCATGAAGCCCAAAAGCCCTGTACTCTCATGCTAGCGCTCCCTCTGGCTCTAGCTCTTAACTCAAAATACTGTTTGTATGTCAAAGCAGAACCTGGGCAAAGTGGCAGCTCTTAACTTAAAATGTTCTTAAGTTGGGACACTCTTAATTCGAAGTTCCACTGTATTTAGGTAAAGACAGAATATAAATAATGTTTTAGCATTTAGAAATACGAATTAGTGTTCATTAATTTATATTTAACATTACTGCAATATATAGTCATTTAACTAACTTGAAAAGAAAAGTCATAGATCATCTAAATTGTGATAATGGCTGACCATATTGTTACTGGAATGTTGTATTTCCAAGTGACACCTTGAGATTCTTGAAACAATGTTTGAAACAAACTAGGGTTGTAGTAAAGGAAGTTACTTTTATGATGGTGGAGAAGAATACTGTAGCCATTTATTGACACTTTCAGACATAGACGCCTCTAAAATTCATGTTGGAAGGAACTTGTACGCTGCAAGTTGCTCTACAAGACTTAGGAAAGCTCTGCTTACCAAGAACCACTGGGGACTATCTGTTGCCTTAAATTGTAATTTTATGTTTTTGTATGGACCCATATGGACCCCTCAAAATGTGGGAAGTTGAAAAAAAGGAGGAAGACATGGGGGTGTTACCAGTAACTAATTTTTAAACTGCAAATTATTACTTAAAGCAACATCTGATATTTTAAAATATTACATAGCTTTTGGTCAGTGTGGTCTGACAAATTCATTTTCTCTCTATCTAGATTGCTGCATCCTTCGGGAAAGATCAGATTACTTGATGTTGGCAGCTGTTTCAACCCATTTTTGAAGTTTGAAGAATTTTTGACTGTTGGTATTGATATTGTCCCTGCTGTTGAGGTATGGAAATTGTGAGGAGGTAAATAAATCCTAAAATATGGATCAATACTAATTATTTATACTGAGTTGAGGTATTTTTATCATCATTATAGTTTCCCAGGGACAATACCAAAAAAGTAAAACTAATAATGATTATAATAGTGGAGTTTCTTAAAGATGGTTATAGCTTTTATTGTGGTACAGGTAAACTTGTAAACTGGCTTTGGATAGTAAGACTATAGCAGAACCTAAATTGTGACTAATCTGACCAATGTTTTAGCCTATTTATCCTCACTTTGGTCAACATTTTGCATTAATCAGGTGTTTTTACCCTTTTTCATATTTCTCAAATATTTATAATTATTTTAAAACGCTAAGTATTCTTCAGGTTATGTTGTATAATTGGTTGATTTATTTAAAAATACTTTAGTTAACCATCTTTTGGGGGTGGAGATGTTAAATGAAAATAACTGGGAAAAGATCAGTTGGTCGACACCATTTTAGGAAACATTTATTCAATGGAATGCCTGTTCTAAATGGTTGCTTGCTAGCAATCATGTGCCTAACAAAAAATAATACATGCTATCTATAACATTTAAAAGGCTATCCAATTGGAAATTTGAATGAGTTGTATTTAATTGGGCTCTAATGTTACTTGAAACAATGTTTTAATAGATCCAGATGGTACCCTTAGAGTCTTTTATTGTATCTGTTTCTTCTTTTAGACGGTCTACAAATGTGACTTCTTAAACCTTCAGATTCAGCAGCCTCTTCAGCTTGCACAGGATGCCATTGATGCTTTTTTGAAACAGCTGAAAAATCCCATTGATTGTCTGCCTGGAGAGTTATTTCATGTTATAGTCTTCTCCCTCCTCCTTTCTTACTTCCCTTCGCCCTATCAACGGTGGATATGTTGCAAAAAGGCCCATGAACTCCTTGCCTTAAATGGATTGCTACTCATTATAACTCCCGATTCATCCCATCAGAATCGCCATGCCATGATGATGAAAAGCTGGAAAATTGCTATTGAATCCTTGGGTTTTAAACGTTTCAAGTACTCCAAGCTCTCTCACATGCATCTAATGGCATTTAGAAAGATATCTCTCAAAACAACTAGTGACTTGGTGAGCAGGAACTACCCAGGAATGTTGTACATCCCCCAGGATTTCAACAGTATAGAAGAGGAGGAATTTTCTAATAATTCCTGCTATATCCGGTCAGATGTTGAAGATGAACAACTTGCATTTAGTTTCATGGAGCTCCCAGACGCTCCTTATGACTCAGACTCAGGGGAGAGCCAGGCCAGCTCTATTCCTTTCTATGAGCTAGAAGACCCTATATTGCTTCTAACTTAGTGTAACAGTTGAAATCTTGAAGTCCAAGCTCCATTTACTGTAAAACTAATCTTGCTAAACTGACATCTGCTCTGCATATAAAACATTTGTGGAAAGGAAGTACAAAAAGATTTCAGAAAACTGTCACTATTTTTTTCTACTTCGGAATTTTAAAATTTATTCTTGTATTGAAAATTTGAAGCGTGTGTGTTATGCAGAATGACTCATGTGATCGCATGAACAAGGTTTACTTTAGTATTTGTATCAGTAAAATATTCCAGAAAGGTACCATTTATCCTTCCCTCCAGTGATGTGAAGCTGTGATTCTGAAATATATACCAATGTATCTTGATTAGATTTTTTTTTCTGCATTGCTTGAGATTCATGTTAGTATTTCTCAGTTGTTTGAGCATAAAAGATAATATGCACTGGTAATGCCTAAGAAAGAGACTTAACTTTTGACTTGAACAACAACATATAGAAAGAACAGAGTTTAGTGTGAATTGATCTTGATCTAGTGAAATGAAAATATCTGCTTAATAACTAGTCTGTAACATTGCAACTGGAACATTTTGTTATGTATTATCTCTGTCCTCAGGATAATACATAACATGCAGGTTTAACTAGTTCTCTGCTCCCACTTCTGATAGAATATTACAATATTCTGATATTTCATATTGTACTGTTTACAAAGCATTATGCAGCAAAGTGTTCAAGTAGGAAATGTGAACTTTCAAAAGTCTTGCATTAAATTATACTGGCAATATTTGAATAATCCTGATCTTGTAGGCATTAATATTTTTCTTTTTAATGTGTCCCATCAACTGTAAGTGAAAATAATACATTTTTGGAGGGCTTTCTAGAGGCTAATCCGCATATATTTTTTAAAATATTTGGAATCAAAGGAATTAGTTTCTTTGGTAGTAATTTTTAAGTACTTTATGTTCACAACTCTATTATATTGTGAAACTATCCCCTTTTAACCAAGTTTGCTTTAATTCCTGCACTAACACTTCTCAACTGCATCACATTTTTAACTGTAAGAATTGCATATGAATGCTTCAAGCCAACACTTGATAGGAAAGTGATTTTTTATTATAAGGGTGTAAAACTATCAAGTATTGGCATGAGGCATTTATATTTGCATGACTCTGGGTTTCAGCCAGTACATATTCTGTAGTTTCAAAAATATAGTGTTAACATTAGCAGATAGTTATGTAGCCAAGTGCCATTTCAGGAATATAACTGCACAGCTTGAAAGGTAGAGAGGGGAGCGTGGTTTCTTTATGAAATACATGCAGTTCTCACACTCCAACCAAAACGTTGCACTAAAGTTTCACAGTTGACT
The DNA here is from genome assembly GCA_030556195.1 of Anolis apletophallus. NCBI lineage: Eukaryota > Metazoa > Chordata > Lepidosauria > Squamata > Anolidae > Anolis > Anolis apletophallus. Next base: position 60,955,705 of record JARBWK010000009.1, read on the forward strand.
TCTGCATTTGCTTTTTGCATAATGTGCTAGGTAGTTCATACATAGAAATAGTCATAAATGGTGATGCCGCTTTGCATGTTAGCATTTTCTTTAAGCTCTTGCCTGCAACCAATCTTTAAAAGCCCAAGAATGTCCTAATTTCATTTTCAAGCAGTAAGCCCAATAAACTTTTTTCATAATACAAGATCTAAATATTTCTTGAAATAGCAGCCTCAACTTGCCATAATTCTTGGGCCACAATAATATGATCTTCTCTCCCTCTTTATTGCTGATAGGTCAGTGAAAGTGAACCTTCAATTTAAATATAAGATTTAGAAATACTATCTTGTTGATTCTCCACCCGGGCAGTTTCTTTTCTATGGCTTTCTTCTCAAGGTTGGTTTTTTACAGCAAAATTGAGGACGGCTGCTGAAATGAAATGAAACTACTGTTGCTGGAAACCAGTATCAGCTTGAGAAATATCCTGTCCCTTCTCACTGTGCATCAGAATATCGGCCAATGAAAAAGTTGCATACCAAGGTTGCTTGAGTTATCCCTTATCTATATTCAATTCAATGTTAGAATACAAACTTTTAAAAAAGAAATATTAGTCAGCATCTTCCAGCCTCTAGGCAAAATTTGACAACTCATTTGTATTCAAGCTAAGGTGGACTGTGGATTAACTACATCTCATAACAGTAGTTGATAATTTTGACATATCACATTCTAGTGGATTTTCAGAAGCCCTTGAACAAAACAAGTTGCTGACCAAGCAAATTGGAGTTTGCTTACATCTAATGCTTAATATTTTCCATAACTAGATTTTGAAAATCTTCCTAGTTTTTTTTAGTTCTTGCAATAGTTAAAAACATGTTGGTGCTGTCCTTTCAATTCTATAATACTGGTTATACTTCTTTAAAATGTGCATGATGTGCTTTTTATTAGCAACAAGTCCTCTAAGAACTCCTTAGCACAATGCACTTCTGTTATAGTGTGTGTATTAATGTCACTGTTTTCCCCATTCATTCACACAATGGAATCCGGGTCATGGTGTATGTAAATGAAATTGAATGGTAGAAGTTGGCCAATAATAACGGATGGCTTGGTGACAATGTTATGGGTGTTTCATTAGGAAAAAAAAGAGCTTTGATTATTGTTGTTGTTTCGGTACCCTAATGTAGATACGTCTTTCAAAATGATGTTTTTCCTGGAAGTGATAGTTGTGGGTATGGTGATTTTTTTAAACCATTGCTTTGCTGCTTTTGAGAAATTGTCACTGGGGGTTCACCAGAAAAGCAGCTTTTTAGGATGCCTATACAGATCTGGAAGACTTCTTGAGATTATAAATGACAAGGAAAATATCCAGATCTGTGGGAAGAAAGTGTGCCACCAAACTTTGCATTTGTTTTTTTCCTTCTGTTCTGTGAGAGAGTGCATTAAAAGAAAAAGTGCAAACAGATTTCTAAGTGTGGTTGATGCATTCCCAGTTTCACCAAATTGACATGTTGCTATCAAGACAACACAATTGTGATGACTGCCTTGTTTCAAAACTGAAGGAGTTGTAGAATATTTTGGTGTAGAAACCAGACTACCATCAGATTTTATACAGTTGGCAAAGTAATTGTTGACTAATGAAAATATGCATTATATATAGAAAAATAATACCTTGTGCTGATCCTACAAATTTCTCCAAATAATCACAAAAATATGCATTAGAGCATATTTAAACACCTTGCTCTGTAGTAAGAGATTATGTCCAAAGCATCTCAGTAGTTAAATCAGTCTTAGGGTCCTTCCACACAGCCATACAGCCCAGAATATCAAGGCAGAAAATTCCACAATATCTGCTTTGAACTAGATTATCTGAGTCCACACTGCCATATATTCCAGTTGAAAGCAGAAAATGTGGGATTTTATTCAGCTGTGTGGAAGAGGTCTTTCTTTTATACAGCCAAGTACAGGATAAGTATTTTTATATCCAGTGCATTGGATCTAAGCTTCAGTATATGTAACTATGAGTGCCTCTACACTGCAGAATTAATGCAGTTTGAAACCACTTTAATTGCTTAGTGTTGTGGAATCTTGGGAATTGTGGTTTGGTGAGCCAAACCAGTACTCTTTGGCAGAGAAGCCAAAGGTCTTGTAAAACCACAACTTCCAGGATGACAGACATTGAGCCATGGCACTTAAAGTACTGTCAAACTCCTTTAATTCTGCAGTGTACATTAAGATGGTGGATGGGGTTTCTTGCCCCCGTCTAATAACAGCCCTTCTATTTGCCTACCCAATGCTACACTGGGTTTGAATGGGATCAAGCTGGGAAGAAGGGATTCTCTCAAATCAACTATAGCTATCCTTTATCAGTGGTGCTCCTACAAGGTGTGTGCACTTAAATGGGGAGAGGGATTCCTGCCCACAATCTAAACATTTCAGGAGGATCTTCCACCCTCCTAACATTTATGAGGGGCTATTGTAGATAATATTGGGGGGGGGGGGGTGGCTCCCTCTGGTTGCATCAATCTGGGGACCCAGTCCCACTACACAATTATAGTTCTATTATTCCCTTTTAAGTGGCAGAGTTCAATCCTACAAAACCCTGGAGTTCTCATCTTGAGAATTATAAATATCGCTCCTTAAACTGCCAGGCCAAGGACTTGAGAGGCTAGAACCATCACAATTAAAGTAGAATAATAATGTATGTCATTTGATTTATTCAATCCTGCTTTACAAGTATATCAATACTCGCTGTAAATTAAGACTGATTACATACATTATAGCAGTTTCTCAAAGAATATTGAGGTGTTAAGGACTTCTATGTTTGCACAAAGTTGGCTTTGTGTTCTGAGAAAGCAGCTTTGATTGCTCTTTTTCATAACACATTGGAGAGGAACCCAATTGTCAGTGACATAATTAAAACTATGAGACTTTCATGATTGGTTAGCATACCAATACAACCACCTTCCCATTTTATCATTTACATTTCTGCTTCCGGTATTGGCACATTTGGCAGGTAATATAAGGGTGTGGCTTGTTAGTCTTAACAGTTCTGGAACAACATGTGGTTCAGTTCTTTATGTAGCTTTTCACACCTTGCCACTGTATTCACGCTGGCATTTTTTCCTCTGTCCAAAACTGGTTGGAGGAAGGGAATCCTACGCATCATTATGTATTAACCTGGTGCAGTACATACACTCCTATTGTTACCATGTGCTTTCGTATTGTTTCTGATTTATGGCAACACAAAAGTGAACCCATCATGAGGTTTCCTTGGTAAGATTTGTACACAGGATGCTGCTTTTGTCTCCCTCTGAAATTGAGAGTTTGACTTATCCTAGATCAGCCAATGGGCTTCCATGGCTCTGTGGGACCATGAACCTTGATCTCCAGAGTCATAATCTACTATTTAAAGCACTAACTTACGCTGGTTCTCCTTGTTCAATTACTTGGATATAAATCCCATTGTATACAGTTGGGCCGATTAAGGTGCAATCCTAATCTTTACCTAGAAAATTAAATGAATAGAATGTATTGATATTCACTCCGAGATTTAAGGGCCCTTGGGTATCATCCCCACAGTGACGCTCTTAGGGCCCTTCCACACAGCCATATAATCCATAATATCAAGACAGAAAATCCCACAATATCTGCTTTGAACTGGGTTATCTGAGTCCACAGTGCCATATATTCCAGTTCAAAGCAGAATCTGAGATTTTATTCAGAAGTGTGGAAGGGGGCTCACTTGGAATTAGCAGTATGGACAAACAGACCTTGTCTTCTATTACATTTCTGAATATATTGTGCAGAGAAGATTGTCGTGACAGGCTGACTACTATTTCTAGGAATTTCCCAAGTTTGCCACTATCTAGAGCTGGCCCTGGCACTTACTTTGAAGAAAACCGGCCATGAGTCTCTGGGATGGCACCGAAAGTCACAGGATCCGTGCATACTAGCACATGAACATTGGGCAATCTGGTGTGTTATAACCCAGTTCAAAGCAGACAATCTGGATGTTATATGGCAGTGTAGAAGGGGCCTATGGGCAACTTCCTCTGGCCATCAACCTAGATTTCTAGTGAATTTCCAGTGAAATTATTACCATCATAATCTGCCTCCAACCCTGACAAACTGTCCTAACTTTGGGCCCTTCCACACAGTCATATAACCCAGAATATTTATTTATTTAAAACTTTTATATCCCGATCGTCTCACCTCAAAGAGGGACTCAGAAAAATTCAATGCAAAAGATACACATTAAAACACATGAATAAAATACATGGATAAAACATTAAAATACAGTTCAAACCAACTCACCAGATAAAATCAACTTCAACTCAATCCAATATGTGGTCATTAACTTAATCTCTGTCTATATTCTGGGAATGCTTCCTTCCAAAGCCAGGATTCTACTAGTCTCCTGAAGGACAGGATGGAGGGGGCAGATCTGATCTCGCTCAGGAGAGTTCCATAGTGGAGGGGCCACCACAGAGAAGGCCCCGCCTCTCGTCCCCACCAGACGCACTTGCGAAGGTGGCGGGACCGAGAGCAGGGCCTCTCCGGAAGACGGTTCGTAGGGGAGAACACATTCGGACAGGTAAATATCTGCTTTGAAGTGTGTTGTCTGAGGCCCTTTCCACACAGCGGAATAAAATCGCACAAATTTCAGCTTTGAACTGGAATATATGGCAGTGTAGATTCAGATAACCCAGTTCAAAGCAGATCCTGTGGGTTGTGTGGCTGGGTGGAAAGGCCCTTAGCCCACACCATCTATTCCAGTTCAAAGCAGATAATGTGGGGTTTAGTTCAGCTGTATGTGTGTTCACACTGACAGATAATCCAGTTCAATGTGGAAGAGGCCACAGGGAGCCTCCTCCTTCCTCTCCTCAGTCTCTGGCTTTGCCTCTGGGAACTGAGGGGATTCCCAGCAGCAAACTCCCGCCTAAACGAAGGCGTGCGTCCCAGCCAAACACTCCTTCGAGAGAGTGGCGTCTTGAAGGGCTTCTTCACAGGGAGGGCTCTGCCCGTGTTGTGTTGGGAGCGCCGCGCGACCTCCAGCGCGAGGCCAAAGGCGAAAGAGGAAGCCTCTTCGGAAGTAGGGGAAGGCGCGCGCCGCCTCCGCCGCGACTTCTGCCTGGCTTGAGCCCCCGCGCTTCCCGTACCCGGCCGGAGCGCGCGGAGGAGGACGGGCCAAAATGGCGGCGGGAGGGGAAGTTTTGAGAGGAAGCGGCCGCCGGTGAGTTCGGAGGAAAGTGGCGGGGCGGAGGCAGAAAGGGCTCGGTTGTCCCGCGTTCAAGGCGGGGGGGCGGGGCCCAAGCGGGAGGACTCTCTCGGCAGCCAGCTTTCTCCTCTCAGGCGGGTTTGTTCTCTGGAGGCCGCTCTCCGTGCCTTCCACAGGCCCCAGAATATCAAGGCAGGAAATCCCACAGTATCTGCTTTGAGCTGGGTTATTACCGGAGTCCACACTCGGATAATGTGGGATTTTCCGCCTTGATATTCTGGGGTACAGGGCCCCAAGGGAACTGCGGCCTTTCTCTGGGCCTAGTTCAGTGTTTCCCAACCTTTTTTTTTGAGCCGCGGCACACTTTTTACATGTGCAAAATCCTGGGGCACACCATCAACCAAAATGACACAAAATGACACTCTAACACAGTCATACATATAGTCAATATGTGTTTAAATGTATTTATACACTCAGTGCGAAACCTGGGCCTGTTTCAATGAACACAACATAGATATCCTGGCAGGAATGGCAGAAAGACACAAACTTCCCACACAGAACTCCCACAACCAAGAGACAATGCTATAAGAGTTTGGTGGGCATTGACCTTGAGTTTTGGAGTTGTAGTTCACCTATATCCAGAGAGCACTGTGGGCTCAAACAATGTTGGATCAGGACCAAACTTGGCATGAATACTCAATATGCCCAAATATGAACGCAGATGGAGTTCAGGGGAAATAGACCTTGACATTTGGGAGTTGTAGTTGCTGGGATTTATAGTTCCCCTACAATCAAAGAGCATTCTGAACCCCACCAATGATAGAACTGGGCCAAACATCCCACACAGAACCCCCAGGAGGCAAGAGGAGGTCTCTACTTGGGGAAAGGGAGGCGGGCCTTCCCAATGCATGGAGAGGGAGAGACCAAGTAGACAACGGGTGGGGAGGGGGGTGTTTGTAATTTTGTGCCTTTATCGAGGTAGGTTTCTTGGGGTTTTTATACTTCCAACACACTAGACTCCCCCCCCCCCCCTTCCTGGAGGTTCCAATTTCCCACGGCACACCTGATGATCGCTCATGGCACACTAGTGTGCCCCGGCACACTGGTTGGGAAACACTGGCCTAGTTAATGGCCCCCTGTTTCCCAGTAGACAGGTTATGAGGGGGGGGGAAGCACCTCAAAAAGGGAGGCCGACCTCCTGTTGCCCCTTTGGAGCCTTCAGAAAGTTTGCCCTGACTCCCCTCTCCCTTCCACGCAGCCATACAGCCCAGAATCTCAAGGCAGGAAATCCCACCATATCTGCTTTGAACTGGGTTATCTGAGGGGCCTTCCACACAGTATTTGCTTTCCACTTTTTCCACCCCCATAACTTTCCATCATTAGAAACTTTGCACCCCTAAGTATTTCATAAAATCATAGAGTTGGAAGAGTCTTTGTTGGCCGGCCATCCAGTCCAACACTCTGACAAGAAGAAGGAAAATCGCATTCAAAGTACCCCCGACAGAGGGCCATCCAGTCACTGCTTAAAAGCCTCCAAAGAAGAAGCCTCCACCACACTCCAGAGCAGAGAGTTCCACTGCTAAACAGCTCTCAGTCAGGAAGTGCCTCCTAATGTTCAGATGGAATCTCCTTTCTTGTAGTTTGAAGCCATTGTCCCATGTCCTAGTCTTCAGGGCAGCAGAAAACAAGCTTGCTTCCTCCTCCCTACGACTTCCCCTCACATATTTATGCATGGCCATCATGTCTCCTTTCAGCTTTCTCTTCTTCAGGCTAAACATGCTTAGCTCTTTAAGCCACTCCTCATACCTCTAGACCAGGGGTGCCCACACTTTTTCAGCATGCGAGCTACTTATAATAAAACCAAGTCAGAAAGATCTACATACCTCCTCAAGGCTGGAGAGGGGAGGGGTGGGGCTTGGTGTGGCCTGGCTTCGCCCCCTCTGACTTCTGCTCTACCAGCAGCTTCTCCAGGCTTGAAGAGGGCAGGGCCAAGCCAGCCTTGTGCTAGCTATGCCACCACTGGCTTGGCACTGCCATTGTCAAACCTGGAGAAACTGCTGGTAGAGCTGAAGCTGGGGAGGGGGTGGGGTTTGGTGCAGCCTGGCTCCGCCTCCTCTGGCTTCAGCTCTACCAGCAGTTTCTCCAGGTTTGACAATGGCAGTGCCAAGCCAGTGGTGGCATAGCTAGCACAAGGCTGGCTTGGCCCTGCCCTCTTCAAGGCTGGAGAAGCTACTGGTAGAGCTGAAGCCAAAGCAAGTAATATGGGATTGTATTCAGCTGTGTGAGAGGGGCCTAAGTTCAGAGTCTCTGAATTTTTGGCTTCCTTGGGGCCCCTTCCACACAGCTGAATAAAACCCCACATATTCTGTTTTGAACTGGGATAAATAGTGTGGACTCAGTTAACCCAGTTCAAAGCAGATACTGTGGGATTTTCCGTCTTGATATTCTGGGTTATATGACTGTGTAGAGGGGCCCTGGGACACATTGGAGGAAGAATTGTCTGCAATAAACTTAGGGTCCTTCCACACACTTCTAGATCCAAGAATCTCTCGGCATTACTTCGCGAACGAAGATTCTTTAGGAAGGACTCATCCCACGCTTTTTACAAGCGCGTTGATGACTAAAAAGGCCAATCTGAGATAGGCAAGTTCGGTTGCAGAAAGCACAGCAGAAAGTCTCCTTGGGTGATCTTTCCAAGTTGCGGTTCTTTCTGTGTTGTCGTTTCTCTTCGAGACCCATTCAGTGAGTCGTCTCGAAAGAGGCCGCAGCATTGTGGATAGTGCGTCTCCATGCCTCCTGATGTGAGGCCAGGGTGGACCATTGTTGGTGATCAATCTGGCCGAGCCTGATATGTTGTTTCAGGGAGTCCTTATATCTCTTTTGGGGGGCGCCTCTCTTGCGCTGACCCGTGGCAAGTTCACCACAGAGTAGTATCTTTGGGAGGCGGTGGCCCTCCACCCTAGAGACGTGTCCTGCCCAGCGCAGCTGTGTTCTCAATAGCATGACCTCAATGCTGGTAAGCCCTGCTTGCTCAAGGACAGCAACATTAGTCACATTGTCAGTCCAGTGTATATTTAGGATTGAGCGAAGTCAGTGCTGATGAAAGTGTTCGAGGAGTCGTAGGTGTTGCCGATAGGTGACCCATGCTTCAGACCCATATAGGAGAATAGACAGTACGATAGCTCTGTACACACTGATTTTGGTGCTTTGCCACAAGTGCTTGTTGCTTCAGAGTCTTTTGTGAAGCCTTCCAAATGCACTATATGCCTTTGCTAATCTGTAATCCATTTCTTTATCGATCTTGGCGTCTGAAGAGATGATGCTTCCCAGGTAGGTGAACTGCTGAACGGACTTAAGCACAGATTTGCCTATGCTGACGTGGGGATGATGGTGTTCTTCCTGTGGTGCGGGCTGGTAGAGAACTTCCGTTTTCTTCAGGCTGACTTCCAGCCCAAACAGCTTTGCAGCTGTTGCAAAGCAGGATGTTAGGCATTGCAGAGCTGCTTCTGTGTGGGCAACAAGGGCAGCATCGTCAGCAAAAAGCAGCTCACAGACTAGTTAGTTTAGAGCATGGGGTGCTCACACCTTTTCAGCATGTGAGCTACTTATAAAACAACCAAGTCCCAAAGATCTACCTACCCACTACTCAGAGAGCCATGAAAGCAAAATATTAGGAAATTTATTTCAGTGAGAGCCATATAATACATTTTAAGACTGAATTCAACTAAATGTGATTATAATAAGCCCCTGAGCATTCCTTACAAATGGCATGGGAGCCATACACACTGTGCCTGCGATCTGCCTGGGATCTACCAGGGTGCCCTTCGAGATCTACCAGGACGCCCTTCGAGATCTACCAGTAGATCACGATCTACCTAATGAGCACCCCTGGTTTAGAGTCTTAGTGTGAGCCCTCAGATCCCAGAATATCAAGGCAGGAAATCCCACATTATCTGAGTATGGACTCAGATAACCCAGTTCAAAGCAGATACTGTGGGATTTTCTTCCTTGATATTCTGGGATATGTGTGAAAGGGCCCTTAGGCTAACAATAGCTGATAAACATTAAAAGTTGTACATATTTATTTGTGATATCTGCTAATAGTAATTCCAATTACTCATTGGCCCCTTCTACACAGCTGTATAAAATCCACATTACAGTGTTTGCTTGCTACTTCGCGGTTCGCTTATTGCGGACTCGCTGTTTTGCAGATTTCAAAAAATATTAATTTAAAATATATATCATGGTATTTTTGCTGTTTTGTGGGGTTTTGCCGCCACCGCTCTCCAAGGCACTTTCTCTCCTCAGCCCTCCCTCCTTCCAGCCTTGAAGGGCCTTTCATTCCTTTCCTTCACTTTATTTTAAGCTTATAAAGACTTAAAATAGTGTATAACTACTAAAATAATGTATAAATATTAAAAGAAATATAGCACCCTACTTTGCAGTTTTTCACTTATAGTGGGAGGTCCTGGAACCTAACCCCAGCAATAATTGAGATAACACTGTATATGCTTTGAACTGGATGATATGAGAGTGTAGAGTCTAAGGCCCCTTCCACACAGCTGTATAAAATCCACATTGAACTGTATTATATGGCAGTGTGGACTCAGATAACCCAGTTCAAAGCAGATATTGTGGATTATCTGCCTTGATATTCTGGATTGTATGGCTGTGTAGAAGGGCCCTCACTTGCATTGTTTGTGAGAATACTGCTTTGAACTGGGTTATCTGGGTCCACACTGCCATATAATGCAGTTCAAAGCAGATAATGTGGGATTTTATATAGATATGTGGAAGGGGCCTTAAACTGTCCCAACCCCAAATGGGATCCCTTTAGCTCAATGCTGGGGTCATAAAAATAACAACAGGAAAAGGTTTCTGAACACTATTTAGACAAATCTGGTAGCAACAATGTGTAGTGTTTGCAGTGGGCTACAGAAAATGCTTCAGCTGTATTTCACAACAAGAAAAACCAGCTTGTTTAGCAAGCCTTGCAAATGCTGATTCCAAATGGCTCACTGACAGTATCCCCTCCTTGCTCATTCCGATACAGAATCCAGAGGTCTACACTGCCCTAGTTCTCAGGATCTGATCCCAGGTTACAATATGTAACACTATTTTTGTTTCTGGGTTATAAATGTCATTTCTTAATTGGTTCTATCACAAAACAAGGAATAAGTTGTTGAAGGATTTTATGGCCAGAATCACTGGGGTGTTGTGTTTTTTCCAGGCTATATGGCCATGTTCCAGAAGCATTCTCTCCTGACGTTTCTCCTGCATCTATGGCAGGCATCCTCGGAAGTTGTCTGCCATAGATGCAGGCAAAACGTCAGGAGAGAATGCTTCTGGAACATGGCCATATAGCCCGGAAAACACACAACCCAAGGAAAAAGTTGATTAAACCACAAAAAATTTGTTTTGCGGGACATCCTGCAGCACATTTTACTATAGCTTTTCAATGAATATCTCATCAAGTCTCAACCAATTCAGTATAGTTTGTGGTGGCCACAAAAATGAAGTTTCTGGAATATAAGAACCACTTTCAAAGTAAGTACCATACAATTAAACAGGAAATAACACTTCCAAACCAGAAACAGATTTTTCTTTTCAAATTTTGTTACGTAGTATTATGTACCACCCCATTCTTTCAAAACTGTGCAGCAGGTCTTCTTGCCAAAACTGTTCACAATTATAATGCGAATTACTGATAACACAACAGTATTTACAATATTCCATTCTGTTCTGTTGTTGTCTACAAAGTTTGTGACTGAAAACCATACAATCGGCTGACAAGAAAATCACCAAAAAAGCTCATAATGTTTTAAGTAAGTTTACAATTTTGTGTTAAGCCTCATTCATAGCTGTCCAGAGCCATATGCCTGCTGTATATGATGCTATGTTACTTTAGCCCACCCTGTATAAGATACATCATTGTACCACGTATTTGTATATGATGGGACGTGAGCATCCAAGGATTTTGGTATCCTGGAACCAAACTCCAGTGGATGCCGAGGGCCCACTATGTACTTATTAAAGGCAATAATCTTCTCAAGCAGCATGGAGATTGCAGTTAAAGCTTTGGTAGGTGGTGGAATCAAGAGCAATGATGATTCCCGTAATTGGGTAGTTTTCTTATGTCCTAAACAGGTGTCATGTTGTACCAAGTGCTGCTATGACCAAAAAAAATTAAGACTGTTTAAAATGTGTGTACAGGGTTCCTTCACTTATCGCAGGGGTTACATTTCAGGACCGCCCGCAATAAGTGAAAACCGCGATGTAGGGACGCTATATATAAAATCAGAAATGCCTTCCTTGACTTACTGGTCAAGGGCCGTTGCGGCGGTGGGCGCCCTCCTGCAGGCCATGCTGCTTGCAGGGGAATTTTTCTTTACAGAAGCCCCCTGTGCAGCTGGAAGTCTCTGACCGCTGGGCCATCTGGCCAACCAGCAGCAGGCCCCGCCCCTGGATCAGCTAGGACCGGCTTCCCCACCTCGCCCCAGCAGCCATGGAGAACCAGGGCAGCCCTGCAAAGGCTGCCAGGGTGAGGTGAGGAAGTCGGCCCTGGCTGATCCAACCAGTGGCAGGCCCTGGATCAGCCAGGGCCCCAGCAGCCACAAAGCCCACGGATTCGCTATATTAATTCTAAACCCTGACCGCGAAACAGCAAGTCTGCGGAAAGCAAACCACAAAACAGTAAGGGAACACTGTTGTCAGCCCTCCACATTTATGATTTTGGTTATTCATAGATTGATTCCAGTGTTTTCTCTAGGGCTCCTTCTACACTGCCATATAAAATCAAAATTATCTGCTTTGAACTAGATTATATGGCTGTGTAAACTCATATAATCCAGATAATGTGGATTATCTGCTTTGATTATCTGGATTATATGACACTGTAGAATGGGCCTTAGTATATGTCAGTCTCAGTGACTACGTGTTGTTTCACATGACTCCAAAATAGATAAACCTTTATTTAAAGTTTTAAATAAATATAAGGGGGTTCAGTTTAATGTTTACAGATAATTATTACAGATCAAAAATTCAACAATAAATCAAGATAAAGAATTATGCTTTAAAATGTAAGAAGCAGGCTTGCATATGTGAAACTGTAGAGCAGGGATAGGAAGCCTTAGGAATGGGCTGGGGATGTCCAGATTCCTCTGGGCTGGAGGATCTCAGAAAGTGGTCACATTCCCTGCTATCTCTGCATCCCATGCTGATTTTTTCCAACTGGCACTTCAGTCAGGGACCCAGCATAATTCCTTTTCATGTGGAGAGGACAAAGGAATGCTGAAGTGAATTTAGCCAGAATTTTAGGGAGCAAGATAACCCTTTATGTAGCAACAAAGGGGTCGCAAAATGCACTAGCACTTCAAAGTACTGAGTCCAGACTCTGGAGTCATCCAGTTCCTGCACATGGAAGGTGAAGAGAGAACGATGTGCTCTCAGCTGGAGATTTGATGTCCAGCTGAGTCTTTTTAAACCAGTAAAGTTTTCGGTTTCTGTGGAGTTTGCTCAATTTACAGCTCTTGAGACACCCCCCCCCCCCCAACAAGGAGATGGTGTTGTGAGAACCAGTAAATTGTGCCTTAAAAGACACAGCTTGTTATTTTGTTCTTTACTTTCTGATCCTGCTTTGAAAAGGAGGGGATACCAGAGCTTGGTGCACTCAGCCCTCACTGTGAGATTTGGTGGAACTGCTTTCTGCAGTGGCATCTGAATGCATCCAGTCTGACTTTGCTTTTTCTCTCCATAGAGATGACAAGGGATGATATGTCCGAATGTGTTCAGCTGGATTCTAGTGTCAGCTCATGACATCATAACCCCATCCCCTTGCCTTCTCTGTGCAGGATGAGAAATTGGACCAAGGCTGAGATCCCAGTAAAGGTACCAGCAAAAGAAGTTCTACTTAATACTCCAGCTGAGGACCCAGCGGCAGCAAGCATGTGAGCATGCCCCTGACATCATTCTCCCTGTGGACAGGATCATTGTAAGAAGAGTTTAATTCCCCACTCTTGCCCTAGAAATTCCATACATCTTATTTAAAATTTGCTTTTTGTCAGATTGAAGATACAAAGCAACCTATGAATTTCATGTATCTTCAGTAGCCAAAGGATAGTTACGCTGACAGAATTGTTTCTATTAGCACAACTAAGAGGTCATTATTGCCCATGCAGATAAACTCTCTGAAGCAGTTTTAAAGGGGTACTCATGTTTATTTTTTATAGGCAAATAATAATCATGTGTCATGCTTAAAACTAATGGATTACTTTCTGGAGAGATTTTTTTGCATGAGAGACATTGAACGCCCTATAAGGAGGAAAAAGCACTGTTGGCATACTTGATGTGGACCAAAACTGATAAATCTGTCTAACTTGATGATTCTGTGTTTGTTCTTTCAGGACTTCAATAATCGGAGACTATTCTTGGTGAAACTATGCTCAAGAAACCTGATTTTGCATCATATTCCTTAAATGAAATTCAATCTCTCATTTTTCTGTGAAGTGGATGCAAGCCCTACTAATCAGCTTACATGTGTAGATCATTGCGTTACTGTGTTAGCCATTGTCTCTATGCAGCAATGACAAGACTGGAAGAAGCAAATCGAGAAATGAACATGCACTCCTCTGTTCGGTATCTGGGCTATTTAGCCAGAATTAATTTACTGGTTGCAATATGTATGGGCCTTTATGTAAGGTGGGAAAAGACTGCGGATGCATTAATACTTGTAATATTTATCCTAGGACTTTTTGTTCTTGGGATTGCCAGTATACTTTATTATTATTTTTCAATGGAAGCAGCGAGTTTAAGTCTTTCTAACCTTTGGTTTGGATTTTTAATTGGCCTTCTCTGTTTTCTTGATAATAATTCTTTCAAAAATGACGTGAAAGAAGAAGCAACCAAATATTTGCTGCTTTCCTCAATAATTATAAGAATATTATATGCATTGGTTCAAAGAATATGTGGCTGCATTCATCATCGACCCACTTTACTGACAACAGTTGAATTTCTTGAGCTTGTTGGATTCGCAATCGCCAGCACTACTATGTTAGTAGAAAAATCCATGAGCATTATCTTATTGGTTGTGGCCTTGGCAATGCTGATTATTGACTTGCGGATGAAGTCTTTCCTAGCAATTCCCAATTTGGTAATCTTTGGAGTTCTTGCCTCTTTATTATTTTTTCCATCCCTAAACATACCAACCAATCCATTTGCCTTGGGATGCTTTTTTAGCTGTTTAGTAACAGACCCTCTTCTTGACATTTACTTCAGTGGCCTCTCGGTAACAGAACGTTGGAAACCTTATTTGTATCGTGGAAGAGTCTGCCGAAGATTTTCAGTCATCTTTGTCGGACTTATTGAACTTATTTCTTTTATTCTGTCAGCCCTTAAACTAGGCGATTTGGATCTCTGGTATTTTGTGATTCCAGGTTTTTCTATTTTTGGCATTTTTTGGATGGTCTGCCATGTCATTTTTCTTATAACTCTCTGGGGATTTCATACAAAATTAAATGACTGTCACAGAATCTATTACACACACAGGGCAGAGAACAACAGCCTTGATAGGGTCATGGCATCTAAAGGAATGCGCCATTTTTGCTTGATTTCAGAGCGGCTTGTCTTTTTCAGCCTTTTTTCAACAGCCATTTTGGGTGCTGTATGTTGGCAGGTATGTTCCAATTCTTTTGCATTCCATTATCTTGTCTGTATTGATGAGGTGATTATATATTAGTTTCTAGCATGTATCACCTTAGCTGAGATACCTAGATGAGCTATTTTTCATGGTACTGTGGAGAATTTTCCCTCTGATATACTGCAACTTGTAAGAATGAGTAATTTTGCAAGTTTTCTACAGTAAAGACATTAATGGTTTAAAAACTGAAATGTAAACTATAATTTGGAAGCAAACTGCATTTCTGTAGTGGGCTGGTGTATGTGTAGAAGAGAAAAAAAGGGAACTTGCATTGAACTCCTCACTTGAGCGCAGTGTATGTCTATGACCCACCTCAAGCCACAAGGAGAGGCACAGAAAGAAGTTGTTGTATCTGACAGTGATAGAAAATTGATGGGTTGTGTTCAGTCTGTAGTGTCTGGCATTCCTGTTAATAAGTGCTGAATAGCCTACTGGTAAGTGGGATTTTATTCCCATTGCAATATACAGCTCAGCCCAAGAACAAATGGTAACCTTTGATGAGAGTTAATCTGATTCTTGTCTATTTTTAACTCTGTCCAAATATTTAAGTAAGAATCATTCTGAAGTGGTCACTTGTCTTTTTATGGCTAGCCTGAGTTGTATTGATAAGCTCGTTATGTGCTACATTTACAGTGGTTCTCAACCTGTGGGTCCCCAGATGTTTTGGCCTTCAACTCCCAGAAATCCTAACAGCTGGTAAACTGGATGGGATTTCTGGGAGTTTTAGGCCAAAACACCTGGGGACCCACAGGTTGAGAACCACTGTGCTACAAATTTGGAAACTGACTTTTATGTGTTTCAAAAACATCTATCTTAAACAGACTGGTATACTTTTGCAATGTCGGCAACCCTTATTCCACATTTTAAAAGTACTGATTAGCATCCTGTTAGGCATTTCTGAGCCTGCAGGGAGGAGCAGAATATAAGATTGAAGATTGAATAAGATTTCTAAAGAAAAGAGAATCTCTTGCAGCTTCTTTCAGCTTGCATGAGCACTGAAATCCTTTATATTGTAATGTATTGTCGAAGGCTTTCGTGGCCAGAATCACTGGGTTGCTGAAAATACTATTCCAGAGTTTCGTTTTGAATTTGCCTGAACATGCCCTCTTGTATAAGATATTTGAGCCCTTGTAAATACTTTCTTTTGGAATGAGAAAGACAAGGATATAAATCTTCAAACAAATAGATAAATTATAAACTTATTTCCTTATTTTATCAAGTCTGCTTTAATAGCTGTGTAAGTAAATGTTTATGTAATGCTGTATAAAGTTATGTTGTTCAATCCACAGTGTATGTAAAGATATTTGTACAGGAGAATGAGTTTAGGACCAGATTCAGGTTTTTTGTTGATGACGACAATCCTATTTCAGTTTAAAAGAATGTTGAATTCAGCTGTTTTCCTAAAATGTAGATTGTAATCAGATGTTTTAGCTTGCTTTTGCTTTTTTGCAAAGTGAGATCTGTTTAGGCTGGTGGACGAAAATAACCAAATTATTTTTTTGCATTTTTTATATTAATGTGCTCCTCTAATATAACTCTATAAATCTTGTTATAGAAATCCAATGGAATCTTCATGAGCGTGTTTCTGATTGTTTTGCCTCTTGAATCCATGGCTCATGGCCTTTTTCATGAACTGGGAAACTGCTTAGGAGGAACCTGTGTTGGCTATGCAGTTGTGATTCCTACAAATTTCTGCAGGTATCCTGATGCTTTTACAAGTGAACAGTTAATGTAAATGTTACACCGTATTGGGTGTATCAGCATCAGTTTCTATCTCACCAGCTAAATATTAATTTATTGGCTTGATTTGCTGAACTTTTGAATATGATATAATTGTGATATGCATGGAGATGTAATTATGTGTCATTTAAATTAATTCGCAAGCCCCCTAACATATATGAAACCTCTTTTAAGATTTAGGATGGAGAGGAGGTTTTTGAAATGTTGATTTCTTCTTGTTCAGTATTGGAATCTTAGTTCAGAAACCAAATCTTTGTGAAAACCAAATGACAGCTTGGATGACACATTTTTAGTTTTACAGAAAATAAAACAGCCTCATAAATCTCTTGTTTTTAATCTTCTGCCCAAAAATTATATCAAAACACTTCTATCAAGACAGTTAATTTATCAAAATTATATCAATAACATTATTCATTATATTTGGGGGGAACAGGACATTTCTGTTTAAGGTGACACATCTATTTTCTTGCCCTCTAATGAGAAGTACATTCAAGCATTCTGAGGGCAGAATTACTTAAGACTAATTCTCTACTAAATGAGCATGCCTTATTTGCATCAAAAAGTGTAGTGTTCCATTTTCGTAGATCAGTTTAGTCTATTTTAAAAGAACTCTGTGTGCTATAATGTCCTGTTCATTTTAGCTCATTACATTTTAGTAATAACTGTAATAAAAGAGCTGATTGTGATCAGTATTTCTATCTACTGCTTAAAATGCTAAGACTGTTAAGAGGCTTGCCAAATTTCAGTTGTACTATAAAACACTGTGTGCTGCTCCTGTGTTGAAGTGAAAAGGATTTTACATGCTTCTGCCCACTTTAAATTACTAATATGTCAGATCAGGCTGTTTTTGAACACAGAATACTTAATACTGGACTTCCTCCAGATTGTTCTGCATTTAGAAAGACAGCAACATAAGATGCCATAGAAATTCATCTTTCTGTATATTAAGCAATACCTGGCATGGGACCAAAGGGGGCTCAAGGTTGAGCAATAATGTATGGGTGATCAAATACTGCACTCTTTTTAGAAGACCGTGTAAGAAAGCTCACTGAATAGACCATGTGTGATTTTCTTCTAGGCTTTGAGATACGTATTGTCCTAATTGAGATTGAGAACCATTCTGCGGGTTGAACCAGTGAATGAATTTGTCCTCCATATAAAAGGGCATGCCGGGAAGGTGATAGAAGGCACCATGTTTACTATTGTTCTTAGATACAATGCTACTTGTATGTACTACCTATAGCCCACATATATATTTAGAACAGGGGTGGCCAATTATTTTTTCCAAGGGGCCACACGAGAGCCAAAAAATATTATGGAGGGCCGTACCTAGAGGCGGAATTACATTCTAATCTACATTATTTATTTATTTATTTATTTGCTATATTTACTATATATTACACATCATTAATATTAACATATTAATCTATCAAGAAATATTCATATATTATTAGTATTAATATCATAATTATTATATTATAGTGTATATATATATATACATTATAATATATTGAAATTATAATATAATATAACATATTGCATTATTTATTATACTATATTATAATTATAAAATTATTATAAAATAATAATAAAAACCACTAAAATAAAATAAAATTCAAGATGACAAGAAGGTGCGAAGGAGGGAGGAGGGCACAGGGAGGCGGAGCGGCAGGCCGTATTGCCATGGTCGTGCCTCAAAGCGGGGGCTGCCGCGGGCTGCACCAGGGCAGCGGGGGTTCCTTCCTGCCTTCTCCAGCGGCTCCGGAGTGCCCTCGCGGTGGTGATCCTGGGCTTTGGCCCTCTTGCATGGAGGGTTGTGCGTCGGTGGAGTGAGGGAGGGCCCGAGGGTGGAGGCAGCACGAGCTCCGGGCTCTCTGCTTCCTCCTCCTCCTCCTGCCTCCGGCGTGGAGAGGCTCCGGATGCCAGCGGCATGGCAGGGAGGAGCCTTTGGATGACATCCTGTAGCCCCAGATGTGCTGGCTGAGGCATTCTGAGAACCGCCGTTTCCTGACTCCTACGGCTCCCAGAATGTCTCAGACAGCTCATCTGGGACTACAGGAAGTCGTCCAAAGGCTCCTCCCCACCACGCCGCCAGCAATGACCCTCCCACGCTGGCTATCCGAAGCCTCTCCATGCCGCCGCGATGGGATGGCGGCACCGGCACCCCTTCTTCTTGGTTGGCCCCGCCCCAACGCCCTTCTCCCCAGGCCGGACAGAACCGGCCAGGGGGCCGCATCCGGACCGCGGGGCGTAGGTTGCCCACCTCTGATTTAGAGGCTTTGGCTTGGTTTATTTTAAAATGTGAGCAACAGAACATATCAATTTTAAAATTCTTGAGTCATTACAGTGATGATGGAGCTCAGTGATGCTTGGCAAGGTAGAAGACAGTAGAAAAAGAGTAAGACTGCTTTATAGATGGATAATATGAAGACCTGAGCAGGGCTTTTGATAACAAGAGGATTTGGAGGTTTTTTATTCTCAGAGTTGCTATAAGTTTAATTTGACTCGTCAGCAGCAAATAACAGGTAAAAACGTTTACTAAGAGGTAATACCTACATCAATGCATGTTAATAGAGAGGTATTAATGATAATATATGTGTGTTCCCCTTTCCTCATCACGCAGCCCTGATGGCCAGCCAACATTGCTTCCACCTGAACATGTACAAGAACTAAATTTGAGATCAACAGGCATGCTAAATGCCATTCAAAGGTTTTTCGCGTATCACATGATTGAGACTTATGGCTGTGACTACTCCACAAGTGGACTTTCTCTTGATACACTTCATTCTAAGCTAAAATCATTTCTTGAACTTCGGACACCTGATGGACCTCGACATGATACCTATGTGCTATATTACAGTGGTCACTCTCACAGTTCTGGGGAGTGGGCTCTTGCAGGTAACCAATTTCCAACAATCTCTTCTTGAATGTATGTATTCCTTCAGTTTTTATTGTACATACTTATGTTTAATGGTACAGCTATTTTTAGTTTTGGAATTTGATACTGCATATTTATGAATTAAAAGGGCTGAGTTTGAATCCTTAGAAATATGTAAGCAACAAGTGTCTCACTTTTTGCATGGAAATGGAGGGAGCAGAAAACGTTTATTGACATATTTTACTCATATAATCTCTTTCATGTAAAAGCTTAAGGTGGTAACTTTTACTTAATTTGTTTCCATTTTGAAAACTAAATGTACTAGCCTCTAATTCATTTGAAGTATACAAAGAAGACTCTTGATTTTTCTGTTATTATTAGAACATTCTTACCAACCATATCTGAGAATGAGATTTATTCTTTGTTGTGCTTTCATCTTGCATTATTTGAGGCTTTCATTTACAGGCTATTTCATTCTTTAGAAGTATATGAAAGCTGATAGGACTGCATTGATGTCATTGAAGAATCTAACCTGGTGTCTGCTGTACAGAGTGTAAAATGTAAAGGGGTGCTGACTGAAAATACTGCAGGCTGCTGCAGCTGTCTGAAAAGACAATATATAATTCAAAGTGACTTTATTCAAGATGTCAAATTGAAAGCGATGCCAAAGACATAGAATGTTCCATGATGGAATCATATGTGAAGCTTGCATTTAGGCACTTGACAATATTTTCATGAAAGAAAATACCGCTCAACTAAAAGAAGAAAAGAGACACTAGATATGAGTTTTAAGGCCATTTTAGTGTATTTATTGTATTTTAATTCTGTTTTTATCTCACTATTACTATTTAATTGATTTTAAATTTTGTATTGCACTTTTTAAATTTGTCTAGTGTGGACTGTTAGCTGCCTTAAGTCCCCACGGGGAGAAAGGCGGGCTATAAATAATAATAATTATTATTATTATTATGACAGATTGCTTTTGGATCAGCTTTCATGAGAGAAATGGCAACATGACCCAGTGTTTGAATACAAACAGAAAACAAGTGTGTCTGATTGATGTGTCATATTAGACAAGATACTATTTTTGTTTCATTATTGGAGACTGAATAATTTTGCAGTAGTAGGTAAAATAAATAGCTTGTAGTCACTGCTTAGACATGGAATCCCATTCAGTGTATTTCTGTACTCTCTTTGCCTAAGTGAAATCCAAAGGCAAATTCCTCCTGAACAAATCTTGCCAAGAAAGCCCTGTGATAAGGTCACTATCAGTTGAAAAATTTTGGAGGTGCACAACAACAAATGCCACAAACAGCCAAACAGTTTGGAAAGTTGGGTTTTCCGAGTAAATGTAAAAGCAAAGTTTGGACAAAAAAGCTTTGTCTGTTTTATTGGAACTGCTTAGCTGCCATCTCTGTGAACATCCATGTTAAAAACATTTCATCCTTGGAATGACTTAGATGGCTGAAATGCAAACAGCAGAAATTCTTCATACTTGGTTAAAATAAACCGTGCCTGCATATTTTTGTTACAGGAAGGTTGCAAGACTAAATGACTTTAGAAATGTCATATCCTTACTAAATTGAACTCAGAAACTCTACTTAGTAGTGTTAGCAGCATTCTCTTCTGAACTGGGAAGTGGTTCCAGTACTTCTATTCTGCTCAAACCAGATTATTTACATTTGAAACATTACTTGTGAAGTTTGGACTTCTTTAAATCCTAAAATATCTGCCCCTTCCTAGCAGAGGGAGGGGGAATTGTATTATTCTTTCTGATTTCTGCAAGTTAGATAATAGAGACCTATTATAGATAGTATTAAGGATGTCAATCTATTTACAGAATGGCAGTCTAATGATATATTTTAGCATCTTGTATTTATTCAAAAATATTCTACAGTAAATTTGAATTTTTTTTATAATACTTTCGTCAATTTTGTCATCCTGTTAAAAAACTGATGAAAGCTGTAGAGCAAATAACTCTTTTAATGAAAAAAATGAATTGCTTCTGTACTTGCTATTTAATGCTTTGGGCATCTGTTCCAGTTACTGCTGGTTACATCCCATTTTGCTGCTTCTAGGACTAAAATGGAAATTTCTAATAAGTATATCAAAGCTCAGTCACTTTCCCCATGTCTTGGCAGTTTTAGAATAATTGACTCTTGATTGGGGGATATGATTTTTAAAATGTTTCAAGAAGTTACGTAAAAATGATTCCAGTGAATTCATAAGAGAAGGGGAAGGCTGAGTTCCATCATGTCTAAGCCAAGCACTAGGTGTAAAGGAGAGAAGAATTGGCAGTCACAACTCTATCATGTCTAAACCCAGCAGTGGATTTAAAGTCCTTCCCTCCATCCCAATGCCATTGCTCTAGCCTTGGAAGGAGAGAAGAACTGAAAAATCAAACTTCATGATGCCTAGGCACAGCAGGGGATTAAAGGCCCCTACCTACATCCCAACTGTCATCGCTCTGGGCTTAGAGGGAGAGAAGAGGAAGCAGACACAGCTCTATCATTCCTAGGCTCATAAACAGATTAAAGACCCTCTATCCATCCCAACTGCCATTGAGAGAAGCCTCCCACAGAATGGTAAAACATCTGGGCGTCCCCTGGGTAACATCCTTGCAGACAGCCAATTCTCTCACACCAGAAGCAACTTGCAGTTTCTCAAGTCACTCCTGACACGAAAAAACCCTCACTTCCTGTCCATGTTATAATTGGATTTTGGAAAATTTGGCTTGTTGTGGAAACAAAGATTGGCGAGAAAGCTTCAGTGGAGACACCTTTTCCCCATGACTACTCTTCCAGAAGTGAAATTTCCTTCCAAAGAGTAAATTTCTCTTACTTCCTGTTGTCTCACCCCTGTTCTTAACTATGAGTCATTTATAAGTCAGATGTTTGTAACTTGAGAACTGCCTGTATTTTTGTGCCACTATAGGCCACTCTTAAATAGATACCCAGACAGATTGGCTAGTCTATAATAGGACTGCTGTATTCATTTTTATGTAACACCCATTTCTGTTTTGCTGCAGGGGGAGATGCACTACGTCTTGACACACTTTTGGAGTGGTGGAGGGAGAAGAACGGCTCTTTCTGCTCACGACTGATCATAGTGCTGGACTGCGAGAACTCTCAGCCTTGGGTTAAAGATGTAAGAAAAGTCAACGACCAGTACATTGCAGTTCAAGGAGCAGAACTAGCCAAAGTGATAGACTTAGAAGAATCAGACCCTCCCCACCTTGGTGATTTCACTAGAGAATGGGTGGAATACAACTGTAATCCCGACAATAACATCAGCTGGTTTGAAAAGGGGCGTACGGTGAAAGCCCTCTATGGAGTGTCAAAGCGATGGAGTGACTACACGTTACACTTGCCAACTGAAAGCGATGTTGCCAAACACTGGATGACGTATTTCCCACGCATCACCTACCCGCTGGTACACCTGGCAAACTGGTTCTGTGGTCTTAATCTTTTCTGGATCTGCAAAGTGTGTTTTAGGTGTTTGAAAAGATTAAAAATGAATTGGTTTCTTCCCACAGTATTGGACACAGGGCAAGGCTTTAAACTTGTCAGATCTTAAAGAACCAAAGATGAGCAGAACTTGAGAACTCGTAGACCTTGAAAACATGACGGACTTGTAACTGTTTTCTTTGTAACAGCTTACTGTTTGATAAAAAATGCTACTTTTGTGGCTATATTCCTTTGCTCATTATCCTGAGCAACTATAGTTTTGTGAAAGATAAGAAACTCCATTGAATAACAAGGACAGTATAGATATTAGATATTAATTTAAAACTGTTACTGAGTTGGATCTGAATTGTTTAAAAGCCATTAAACACACCCATGCACTTGCGAAGAAGTTGTGTGCACTTGTTTGCTTTGGATAGAATAGTAAAAAAAAAATTACCAGATTTTGTACTATTCAGACTCAGATATTTCCACATCAGCCCTGTGTGAAAGGAGAAAAGCTGTCTTAGGCTGGTTCTACACTGCCCTATATCCCAGGATCTGATCCCAGATTATTTGATTTGAACTGGATTATATGAGTCTACACCAGTGGTTTTCAACCTGTGGGTCCCCAGGTGTTTTGTCCTACAACTCCCAGAAATCCCAGCCAGTTTAACAGCTGTTAGGATTTCTGGGAGTTAAAGGCCAAAACATTTGGGGATGCACAGGCTGAGAACCACTGGTCTACACTGAGAGATAATCTGGGATAAAAAGATAATCTATGATCATATCTTGGGATATAGGGCAGTGTAGATCCAGCCTGAGAGGCTCCTTTTGTTTTGGTTCATTTCAAGGCTCCCAAGAAGGACAAAGAACCAAAATTAAAGACTTCTGGCCAGTAGAGATAGCTTTAAGGCTACTCCAGTTCACATTAAGTGAATGTAAGGCGGGTTGGTTTTTCGGCAGCTTCCATATATAACATATGTAGAATTACCAAATTCTGAACATTACTGATATTGGCAACATTTCTTTCCAATAATTTTTCCAACAATATTTTCATGTAGGAAATTACAGTTAAAACTTGATATTAATTTCAAAAGATCCCAATATCTTCCATTACAAGTCAAAGAAAAGCAGCCACTATTGATCTGTGGGATTTTTAAAAAAATGGACATGGTATCAGATCAGTGCTGTCTTCTTCTCTGCTAATTTGACAAGGTTCTGAATTAGTGACTACAAACTGGAGCAAATTATCTTCATAAGGGAATTAGAAAAGCTATTGGTGAGATAAACAATCTGTTCTTCCCTTTGGCTTCCGAATCTGGTTTTAATCCTAACTAAAGTCTAGAACAGTGTTTCTCAAACTGTGATCCTCTAGGTGTTTTGGACTTCAGCTCCCAGAAAACCCAGCCAGCTTACCAGCTGTTAGGAATTGTGGGAGCTAAAGTCCAGAACATTTGGAGGCGCAGGGTTTGAGAAACATTGGCCTAGAGCTGGAAAAATATACTTGTCTAAAACAGATATTAAGGCACTATGGCTTCCTCTTGAGTACACCCAGATCTTAGACTTTAAACTAGTATCGCCATAACAAAATAATATATCTGTTCAGACTTCTTTAATTTTAGCACTCTGCTCTAACCTAAATTTTAATCACTGTAACCTTTTCCAACCCTAGTTTCTCTTATTGGAGAGGTTTAATTGGTAAGCTTTTATCTCATTGATCTTCTCAAGTGTATGACATGATGAAAATGTAAGTATCAAGGCAAGGCTTTTCATGGTTATTTTTAAACATACCTAGTTGCATCCATATTCTTGTATTGACTTTTTTAAATGAAGATTTATAGCTCTTTTTCAGCTGGGAAAATTTCTGCCAGGCACTAAAAATGTATTCACTATTTAACGCAATAAGAACAATGTTCATGTCCAAAAATGATGCACTTTGCAGAATTTTGCTTGGAAGTATAACCAAAAAAACCTTGCCAACGGGCATTCCACTGCACAAGAAGCCTTTCTCTTTAATCGATCATGGTTTTTCTATTTCAGGAATGTATGAGTATCGGTTCTTCCATTTTGCTTAACTACAATAGAACTCATGCTCTATAGCAGGGCTGCCCAGGAAGTCGATCGCGATCGACTGGTCGATCCCAGGACTGAAAGAGGTCGATCCCAGCCCGATGGGGCACTTCTAGAGGGGGCGGAGCCATGCCGTGCCAAGCCCCGCCCCCTCCCCTGACTTCAGCATTACCACATTTTCTCCAGGCTTGAGGAGGGTAGTGCCAAGCCAGTAGTGGCTAGCTATATCACCACAGGCTTGGCACTACCCTCCTCTAGCCTGCAGAAGCTGTGGTAGCGCTAAAGCCGGAGGGGGAGGGGGCGGAACCAGGCCGCAGCAAGCCCCGCCCCTCCCCCAGCTACAGCTCTACCACAGCTTCTTCAGCCTTGAGGAGGGTAGTGCCCAGCCCGTGGTGGCGAGCTAGCCACCACTGGCTTGGCACTACCCTCCTCTAGCCTGTAGAAGCTGTGATAGCGCTAAAGCCAGAGGGGGAGGGGGGCGGAGCCATGCCACACCAAGCCCCGCCCCCTTCCCCGGCTTCAGCGCTACCACAGCTTCTCCAGGCTTGAGGAAGGTGGCTAGCTATGACACCACTGGCTTGGCACTACCCTCCTCTAGCCTGGAGATGCTGTGGTAGCGCTAAAGCCAGAGGGGGCGGAGCCAGGCTGTGCCAAGCCCCACCCCTTGCTCCGCCCTGCTTCTCTCTCGGTAGATCTTTCTGACTTGGTTTTATTATAAGTAGCTCACATGCTGAAAAAGTGTGGGCACCCCTGCTCTATAGAGATCTGCAGCCCTAAATTTACAGGTAGAGATTATCATGAAGCAGGTTGTACAACCCAGGCATTGCCATTTTTGGCCCTCCGTGATGATTGAAATGGAATGGAAGTCTGATCCAATGTGAGGGATGGTACTCCAAAAGGAGTTATATACACATTTTGCTAAGACATGCCAACAAAATGGCTTGTTCTGAGACTTATGGTGAGTGTTATACATATA
Source organism: Anolis apletophallus (assembly GCA_030556195.1). Lineage (NCBI taxonomy): Eukaryota > Metazoa > Chordata > Lepidosauria > Squamata > Anolidae > Anolis > Anolis apletophallus. The sequence continues at coordinate 60,981,703 of JARBWK010000009.1, forward strand.
AACAAGTCCAAACAAGATCAGCAATACTTTTGCCTCGGGCTGACAAAGAAGACTTTAAAATACTTTATGGTAATTTTGTAACAAGTTTGACCGAAATGATCCTCTTCAATTCCAGATTTTTAGCTTTCAGATACCTATATAACATCATCCTCAGTGGAGTTGAGACCAGACGGAAAGTGATTTTCTATGTCCAGCTTCTGTTTTGTTTTTTTAACTGAAACAAGTTTTATATTGAAATGTTTCTAGGCAAAGATTATCTTGGCTCTTTAAGCTTTATTTGTCCTCTTTTTATACCTCTCATTTCCTATAACGTGCAAATGCTGATAACTCCAAATTGCTTACATCTAATTGCAAAGCAGATAGATAAGCAGCCTCTGCAAAAAGGTTAAACCATTTCCTTTGTATGACAATTGCACTTTCATCTATTCCAATTTCCTTGGCAATGTTTTGAAGTGTTTTTCCTTTAGTCTTGGAAAGTTAACATTTCTCTTTGATATACTGTGCTTCCTTGGGGTTATAAAATGCTAAACTGACTTAACAGTGAGCTAAACCTGTGTGTTTAAAGGGTTTATTGCCAGCATTGGGTAATTTCCTTCTTACCATTCAGGGTTTTTAAAACTGAATTTGTTCTATAAAATATTATTTAAATATATGTGGCTCTTTTGTATCATTGCCTTACATTTTCCTTCTGCAGTCCTATGTTTAGTTATCTTTTTCAGTACTCATTTTTAAAATACATTTTATGTAATTTATGTAAAGATATAAATAGCTGAAGAGGTTATCAACCATTTCCTTTGTTTTTAGTTTTGGAAGGATGGATAACAAAATAGAGAAACTATTTTATTTTAGCCATATTTTTTGTAGATAAAAGCTTACTAGATAAGGTCAGAAATGGTAAATATATGTCTTCATTGGTTTTCATTAGAAAACTTCCCTGCATTCGTTGTTTGTCCATCCCAAAACTAATGATAGAAATAAAGCCGGGCCAGCTCTGAGGTATGAATCATAGTACTGTGGTGAAGAGACACTGCTGTAGTTAAGATATGCCTACTTCAGTTTTGCAAACTTGATTGGATTAGATGGGCTTAAAATATCTTTTCCTGACATCTCTTCAGTTCTCTATTATCATTCCTTTATATCAGGCCCGGATTACCCATAGGGCCAACCTAGGCCATGGCCTAGGGGGCGCAAACCGAGGAGGGCACAGATCACGGACCAAAAAATAAAAATGTTATAAAATATATATTTTTTAAATCGTGACGCGATTGGCTCCTGCTGCCTGGTACCCAAAAGGAGGCGGAGCCAAGGCCGGGCTCCGCGGAGGCAGCGCTTGTGCTCACCGCGTCAGCCTCATTCATCTACACCAGTGCTGTCCAACTTCTGCCAACCCAAGGGCCGGACTTTCTGGGGGCCGATCACCTGGGGGCCGAGTGGCCACGCCCCCAGCCATGCGGCTCTGCCCCCTCTCCCAAAGCGTCACAATAGCCTTGGAAGCGGGCGATTTCGCCCACTTCAAGGCTGTTACGCTTTGGGAGAGAAGAGGAGCCACGGGGGAGCCTTCCGCGGCTCCGCCCCTCGCCCAAAGCATCACAACAGCTGTTGTGACACTTTGGGAGAGAGGCGGCCCGCGAGGAAGCTCCGCGGCTCCACCCCCTCGCCCGCAGGCCTGGATGGCTCGCGGGGTAAGCGAGCGCCCGGTTGTCGCTTCCCCTGCGAGCCATCCAGGCTTGCGGGAGGATTTTCGCCCGGCTCTCGCGTCCCTCTGACCTGGTCAGAAAACTCTCCTGCAGGCCTCCCTGGAAGGCCTGCCCCCTTGCTCCCTCCCGCCCTTCCCGGTGCCGCCGGTGTCCCAATTGCCGCGGCGCCGGGGAAGGAGAAGGAGGGAGGATTCCTCCTTCCCCGGCGCCACGGCGATCGGGACACCAGCGGTGCCGGGAAGGAGGAGGAAGGGAGGATTCCTCCCCCCCGCCGCTGCGAACCGGATCACAGCGGAGGGACGGAGAGAGGGACGGAGGGGGGCAAGGCAAGGTGGAGGAGGGAGCTGGCTCCCTTCATTCTCCCTGCCCCGCCTCCTCCCCCTCCCCTCCCGCCCATCGCGATCTCGCAGCGGCGGCGCGGAGAGAGGGACGGAGGGGGCGGTGCAGGGAGGAGGAGCTAGCTCTCTTCCTCCTCCCTGCCCCGCCTCCCCCCTGATCTACACTGCTGCTTCTCAGCCAGTGCTTCTGCATTTGAGGGGAGGGGAAGGGAGGGGGGGCCTGGCCTGGCTCGGAGCGGCTTCCTTTGCAGGCTGCTGAGGGAAGAGGAGGCCACAGGAAAGAAAGGTGGCGTGCGGCGTGGATGCCGGAGGGGAGCCTGAGGTGGAGGAAGGCCCCGACTCTGCAGCCGCTGGGCCATGAGCCGCACGTGGGGCCGCCTCTGAAGCTGCTGCTATGGACGAAGAGCATGCTCTGGACCCAGCCCGGCTCTGCGGCACTCGCTCGCCCTCCTCTGCCTCCTTCCCAAGGGGTAACGAACTCGCTCCACACCACACAAAGGGGCCCATTTCCTTCTCTTCAGTGACAGTGTGCGCGCACCTTTCCCCTCAGCCTCATTGGCACAGGACGGGAAGGATGCAGCGGTGTGAGGTGGGGGGGGGGGAGATGGGGGGGTGCGGTAGAGTTTGGCTTAAAAGGGGCGTAATTCCAAAGTGTGGCCTATGGCGCAAAAAGCTGTTCATCCGGGCCTGCTTTATATCATTGCTTTTAGCTGATGTTAAGATGCATCCACATTTATGAAGTGTTTAATATTTAGTGTATTTATGTTTATTGAATATTTTTGGGGAGTGAATTAACATCACAGATATACTTTTATACCTTTTGACTGTGCTTCTCCAACAGCTGGAGGCTCTAGATCAGTGATTCCCAACCTTTTTTTGCCCAGGGACCACTTTGTTCAGGGACCACTCTCCAACATTAGTTCCAAAAGAGTTACAAATCAGCTTTTGGCCAACTTTCACTTCAGTTTGGTTATTTGGGGTGCTGATTCAGAAAATAGTATTGGATAGACCACATCAGTTGTAGTTTTTGATACAGAACATATGCCATCCAGGTGTCTGCTCGGCCACAGAAAACCATATTTAATAATCTAGAGTTGATGTGGTCTAGCCCAGTGTTTCCCAACCAGTGTGCCGTGGCACACTAGTGTGCCGTGAGCGATCATCAGGTGTGCCGTGGGAAATTGGCACTCTCCCCCCTCCTAGCAGCCCCCTCACAGGTTTCCAAGAAACAAATTGAGCCTCTCCGCTTGGAAGATTTTAATTTTTTTTACTATTTTACTGGATTTTTTGAGAGTTGCCTCCCACCCCCACCCCCCCGGAACTGTTAATAACAGCTTCATGACATCCATAGTTAACTGGAAGCAAGTTTCACTTAGGGTGAAATTTCACAAAGGTCTGGAGAACAAGCTCTATGAGGAGCAGCTTGAGGAGCTGGGCATGTTGAGCCTGAAGAAGAGAAGGCTGAGAGAAAACATAGCCATGTATAAATATGTGAGAGGAAGTTATATATATGTTGTGTTCATCGAAACAGGCCCAGGTTTCACACTGAGTGTATAAATACATTCAAAAACATATTAACTATATGTATTACTGTGTTAGAGTGTCATTTTGTGTCATTTTGGTTGGAGGTGTGCCCCAGGATTTTGTAAATGTAAAAAATGTGCCGCGGCTCAAAAAAGGTTGAAAAACACTGGTCTAGCCAATGCTGTTTTCTGAATCAGCATGCCCAAAAGCCCCAGGAATAGGCCTAAAAACTAAGACACCAAGGCATCCCCGCTACCAGGCACCACATGGAATGGCTCCGCTTGGGGAGGGAGGAGGAGGAGAAGCAGCAGACAGGAGGCTTGTGCCTTTTGTGGGTAGTCAGCCTCTCCCCTCCCAACACACCCGTTGCCTCGGCACTATAAGAGGGTTTCGCAAGACCAGTCACTCTTGTTGCAATGGGGTAGTAACTGAGGCTGTGGACCATATTTTAGTTCTTGGGGACCACAGGTGGTCCATGGACCACAGGTTGGGCACCACTGCTCTAGATATTTGGTATTGGTTCATTAGAGCAGTGTTTCCCAACCACTGTGCCATGGCACACTAGTGTGCTGTGAGCGATCACCTGGTGTGCCGCGGGAAAACCTCTCTTCCCCCCTTCCCCCTCCTGCCGAACTCCTGCTGCTGCTGCTTGCGGGGGGAGGAGGAGGAGGAAGGGCTGGGCGGCGACGAAGAAGAAGGAGCTGGGGCGCCGCCTCCGGCCATTTTTGTGTTTATGTAGATAAATATTACTACATTTGGCATTGGCTGGACGTGATAGCCTTTCTAGTGACTGTGTAACAACTCTCCTGTTCACCAGTTATACATGAGGGACTCGTCTAATGCCCACCTGGAATGATACAGGAGCATATATATGGAAGGTGGAAGCCTCATTATTGTTCCATGAGGTGTATTGATGCATAAGAACAGTACTAGTGGGCTGCTTTGAAGCTATGTGGACACATTTTTTCTAAACACAAAGAGAGACTGACAGCTGTTCAGCAAGACCTTTGTGTGTGTCTTTCTGCCATTCCTGTGAGGATATCTATGTTGTGTTCATCGAAACAGGCCCAGGTTTCACAGAGTGTATAAATACATTTAAAAACTATATGTATTACTATGTTAGAGTGTCATTTTGTGTCATTTTGGTTGGTGGTGTGCCCCAGGATTTTGTAAATGTAAAAAGTGTGCCGCGGCTCAAAAAAGGTTGGGAAACACTGCATTAGAGTGCCAAAATGCCCCTTGTTCTAAGTGCATATTCATATATCTGTGTTTTTACCCATGTGAAGAAAACTGACATGTGCTTAAAAACAGAGTAGGACTAATCTCCCAAGTAAGCACGCATAGGATTTCAGTCTTAATTACCTTGCTTACAGACTTTACAATGGGCTCTTGCTATTAACTAGGATTTGGTCCCAAGATTCCCTGTGGATATCAAAATCCATGGATGCATTAAATGACCAAATCAGGGTTTGTTTTTAGATCCCCTCTGGGGGGTATGGTCAAGCTGTGGATGCAAACTGGCTATAGAAAGCCAATGTATTTAGATTATTACAGTATTATTATTATTTACTTTATTTATACCCCACCTTTTCCCCGAAAGGGACTCAAAGCAGCTAACAGTTATGGCTCCCCGTCTTAAAACATAAAAACAAGTACATGGTTTTTCCCTTCTGTTGTTTAAATATAAATGCATATTATGGTATTTGTGTAATTATTACCGTCCGTTTTGTGATCTCTGAAAGTGGAATAGATTTTAACATTTGCAACATGGACAAATGTATAGAATGGAAAAGAAATGTCTTATTTGATAAGAAATAATAGTTATTCAGAGTTTCACATGTACATCAGTGTCAATCTAAGAAACTACAGTTGAAAAAAAATATTTCTATTCGAAGAAGTAAGCCAGCTGGTGATTGCGTACATAATCTTCCTCATAACATTAGTCCAGTTTTACATAACAAAGTTTCTTTAACCACGATTGTGCAGAATCAACAATATGAAACATGATTAGCTGAACTTCTCCAGCTTTATAACTTTCTACAAATGTCTTTAGAATGCAGTGCAGTTCATCAGAGAATGATATTTTGGCAGGAAAAGTATATATTCCTGCCATGGAGGTTGATAGAGAACTTTTTTTTTTGGTCAGGAGCGACTAGAGTAGCTTCTGGTGTGAGAGAATTGGCCCTCTGCAAGGATGTTGCCCATAGGGCACCCAGATGTTTGATGTTTTACCATCCTTGTGGGAGGCTTCTCTTATGTCCCTGCGTGAATGTGTATGGTGCTAATGTAGTTGTATTTTAATGTATTTTTAATGTATTTTAATTGTTGAAGGGTTTTGGGGTTTTATATTCTTATTATTTGGGCATCGAATTGTGCCGTACTGTAAGCCGCTCTGAGTCCCCCCTTGGGGGTTGAGAAGAGCGGGGTAAAATCCCGAAATAAATAAATATGGGGAGCTGGAGCTGACAGAAGGAGCTCAATCTGCTCTCCAGATTTGAACAACTGACCCGTCAGCAGTCTTGCCGGCACAAGGTTTAACCCATTGCGCCAACAAAACAAACAACAAGAGCTTACTCTGGAATACAACAAGGAACAACAATGTTCACCCCCATAATATTAACCCATTGCGCCACCAGGGGCTCCTTGTAGAGAACTGAACAAAGTGCAACAAAATATTTGTAAAATGGAAATTGTTTCTTATTGACAAACTGGATATGAAGAATACCTCTTCCTAGAATTTAATCCACTTTCCTTCCCATGGCAGGATTTCTTCAAAGTTACACTCCTTTGCAGTCAGATATGCAAGTCAAACCAATGTGTTTTTCAGTGACCTCTCACAAAGGCAAATATACTACATGCAAGATATATTAAGTGAGGAAAAATAATCTGTTATTTCTCTAAGCACTTGGAGGAGAAACTTCACAAAAATATAATAAAAATATAGTCTTGTGTTTCAGAAGTATGTTTTCAAAGAAGAGTTACTCGTGGGCATTTCCTACATTGTCAGAAGTTCTTTTCTCCTATGATGCATCTTTTAACTTCCTTTCGTTTAAAACATCTTGCAGGGTGGATGTGGGGAGGTTTAGTGTGCCAACTTGAATTACTGGTTCTGTTTTGAAATAACACAAACTGGATTGAAAACAGCCAAGCTGAACAGGGAAGGTCAGCACTGAAGGAGAGACATTGCTTCTGGATTATGACAACAAGCACAAGAAGAGCTGTTGGAAAATATTAAGAAGTTAAAACTTCTTAAAATCAAACACAGGGAAACCAACCAGTTTTCTACGTTAACTATGATTTAGGACTCACTCCTGGCCACCCAAATCCAATGCCAACATCATTCATCTATGCTCCAATTGCCAAAATGACCCATTTCTCCACACACCTAGGAAAGGAGGTGGGGTGGTTATATCATAGCAATGTCACTGTTAAGACTTAGCAATTGTAAATAAGGAACAGTTTCCTAGGCATAGTAAACTAACTGTTCTGTGAGAGTGAATATGGACACTAGGGCACTAGGAAACCAGTTTGAAAACATGCAAAGGCGAGTAGATCAATAGGTACCACTTTGGTGAGAAAGTAACAGCGCTCCATGGAGTCATTCTGGCCACATGACCTAGTAGCTGTCTACAGGCAACGCCAACTCTTCAGCTTTGAAATTGAGATGAGCACCACCCCCCAGAGTCAGACACGACTAGACTTAATGTTAAGGGAAAACCTTACCTTATCATGTCCCCAGGGGCGGTCTAAGGTAATTTTATATGGTAAGCAAACATTATTTTGCCCCCCCCCCCACATTATTTTGGTGCCCCCCCCCATGTAAAACAAATATACAATTATAATATCACAATACCATTAGTAGTATTATATTGCATCAATGTATATACAATATATTATAGTACATACTCATACTATATTATATCATAATTATATTATACATTACAATATAATTATATTATAATATATTGACATTATAATATAACATTCTATTCTATTATTATTATCAAAATAATAAATAAAATTATTTATTTAAATAAAATTATCCTCTACTAAATATTTTCATTACTCCTATAAAACTCAAATAACCCAAAATAAAGTAAAATAAAATATTATATGTTACTATTTGCCTGCGCAGTTGCGCCTGTCTCTCCTTGATGCTCCTGGCCGGCACGTGCGCGCACGTGGGGAGGTGGCTGGGTGTGGTAGGGTTCACAAGTGATTGGGCCTGGCGAGGGAGTTCGCCTCAGCGCGCGGCGGCTACTTCCGGTGGCGGCTGTCAGGAGGCAATACGTCACCAATACCCCTTTGGCTCCACTCCCCTCTCCCTTTGTCTCCGCCCCTGCCTGCCCAATTGGGTCACCGTGTTCGGCAGCAGGGGCGGAGACAAAGGGAGAGGGGAAGCACTCCCTGCCTGCCCGATAGGGAGTGCTTTGCTTACAGGCTTCTGTGCACAGGAGCTACTGGGCATGCGCTGAGGTTTTTGCGCATGCGCAGTTGCTCCTGTGCTCAATTTCAGCTCCAGAGCAACTGCGCCTACGCAAAAACCTCCGCGCATGCCCAGAAGCAGCGTCGGAGCGCACAAGGCCGGGGCCCAAAAGCAGGCAGCCGCGGCGCTGCCTGAGGAACATCCCAGATGGTGCCCCTTCCCAGATGCCGCCTCATTCCGGCCGCTTCCTTGGCCTACCTGTAGGACCGCCCCTGCATGTCCCCTCTCAATCTTTTCCTCTCCAGGCTAAACATACTGCACTCCCTAAGCTTCACCATTTTGGTCAGCCTCAGAGGAAAGCTAGGGCAACCCCCTTATTTTTTTTCTTTTTGCAAAATATACATTTATATATTAGATACAGATGAAGGGATTATTATTAATCACCTCCAAGGAAGAGTCTCATCACTTTCCACTTCTGAGCGTGTTTTCTCTGCATTATGTTCCTGGTTGAATTTCTCCCAGCGGCCAAAGGACCAGCTAAGGACTTGTGGTCACTCTGGCTCACTCTTCTCTGCTTCCAGCTTTCATGGGCAGAACAACAGTTATGTGCAGCCTTGCATATCACAGTTTATTTATTATTTATTTCCACCATTTCTACCCCGCATCTTCTCAACCCCTGAGGGGGGGCTCAGAGCGGCCTCACAATGGCAACAATTCAATGCCCAAAACACAGTAAACATATAATAGAAACCACAACAGTCAAAAATTTAAAATACATTAAATACAGTTAACCTTAAAATATATTAAAATATATCAAATACATTCACATAGGTTAGAAACAGTATTCTGTCCATAACAGAAGCCTTAGGTCATGTCCACCAGTTTGCTATTTCAATCCCATCTAAAGTGCTGTATTGTGTTAATGTGCAAACGCCTGTTCCCATAACCAGGATTTCACTTTTTTCCTGAATGTCAGGAGGGATAAGGTGGATCATATATCAATAGGGAGCGCATTCCACAGATAGGGAGCCACCACCGAGAAAGCCCTATCTCTCGTCCCCACCAACTGCATTTGAGAAGTAGGCGGGAGCGAGAGCAGGGCCTCTCCAGATGATCTTAGATTACGAGGTGGGATGTTGTCTTTCCCCAGGAGCCTTTTGTTAATTCCACCTGTTCCTGGGTGCATCTACTTGTTCCTTTGTTTTGGCCTAATTTCAACATGGTACAGTTGCATTCTAAAATTATATCCACAACCAATTGAAGACGTTTTCTGCTGTGATCAGAACATCTGGATTTTTTTGTAAGGCAGGTTGGGCCTTGTGGCTGATGGGAAGAAACCGGCACAGAGAAGTCAACCAAGACGCCTCACTGGTGGGGCTTTCCCACGGCCCTTCCTGACCCCTCTGAAGTCCCTCAGAGTTAGGCCTTGCCACCCATGTTCGTGTTATACACCTTAAGGGCAACTCCCTTCTGAAGAAATCCTACCAAGAAATCCCCATGATGGGGTCGCCATAAGTCAGAAATTATTTGAAGGCACAAGACAACTGTTCTCTATTCATGATCACGGCTTAACCACAATTTTGACACTATTGTCTTGATCACAACTCTTGCTCCCCAATCTATTTTACTGGCATCAGCTGCCTGGGGAAAAGGAGGTCCATTTTGCCAACTGTCAGAGAATGGGTGAACAATATTTCCACCAGGTTTGAGAATTGTGCAAAAAGAAGTTTATTATTATGTGTACTTTACCAATTGCACATTATAACAGAGCGTGTTTAATTAGGGCAGGCCAGGGCAGGCCTATCCTTAGAAGATCCCACCGCTGCCACCAATTATAAAGGGTATGACGTTCTAATTAGGGCAGGGGGAAACCCATTCGATCTACTCCCTTCCCTAATGTATACCAAACGTAATCAGGGAAGAGGTTAATCAGGGGTATTTGAAACCCCAAAATCAAAATTGTGATAAAGCTGGAATGTTCTTCTGGCCAGAAAACCTTTTGAAAGACCACTGGTCACCACCAGACTTATAATCAATATTAAGCCTTTGGCTTACTTGAGGTATCTTAGGCAAGAATGCTCTGGATTCACACTCAGGCTTGTGTACTGAGGTAACACTGAAGAAATTACTTCTTCTAAATGTACGCTGCCACCATTAGTCTTTTGATTGCTACAGGGAACTGCTTTAAAACTCCTTTGACAGAGGCAGATGTGAGGCAGATGTATTGAACAATAAAACAATTAAGTTTGTTTAAGAGAACTTACAAAATAGGCATTAAGCTCAGTGGTTCAGAAAATATTGGCATAAAAGCGTATGGTTCCTTAAAGCAGTTTAAATCTTTGTTACAAAACACTATTCCTTTCTCCCTCCAAGAATTTACTGACAGGATTTCCTCTCTGCCTAGCAAATCTTAACTCCACTACAGATAGTCCTTCCCTGGATCTATCTCTACTCCTCTACCCACTATCTCCCTGATAGCTGTAGAACCTTCTTCACTAGCTAACTCTGCTAGCTACCTGTCCAATTTCAGGCTTCTTTTCTCTAACACTAACCCCCACAACTGTTCTCTTACACTCCCTCCAAAGAACTCCTTCACTGAACAGACTGACTCTCTGATAGGGTTTTCAAAACACCCCCTTTCAAGTCATTTTTTCTAAGTTAGGCTCCACCCCTTCACTACCAGCCAATCCTAACTCTCCTCATTTCCCTCCAGGCTTACTCTTAGGCACGCCCCCTTTTGGAAATGAGATCCAAGAGGGATGCCCCCTTGGAACCTATCTAGGGTTGCCATTTTTTGATATAAGCAATAAGGGACATTTACGGGATTTTTCACAAAAATAAGGGACACTTCATTAAAAACTTGAAACTCAAACATTAGGCAGAAATAGTTTTATTAACAGAATAAGGTAATGATTTAAACTCACAAAAAACTGACTTACACCCTCTTAACAGTACATGGTATGTTTCTGCATGCTTTGCCATGCAGAAAAAACATTAAAACTACCTTATTTTCTCCATCTGTATTTATTACTTGACTTTGCTGACTTTAAAAGCGCACTGTCTAAACATTTAAATAAAATAAATTTTATAAGACAGTACATCTTCATGATTATTATGTCAATAGTTAATGGTATAGTATAGTATTGGGATGCACAGCTAGGCCTATTTTAAGAGTAACTCTCAAGCAACCAAAAACTATCTTTATCCAACATGATCCAACATTCCCCTTGGGTAATGGTTAATTGGTCTACTGTACTTTGAAAAAGTCCTGTATCGCCTCTTTCCTTCCAACGGGGATGCAGGCTGCCCCCGCCCAGTCCTGTCCTGAATCCCCGGCAGGCATTGCCGTGGAAACCGCAGGCAGTTTGCACCTTCCTCTGGTCAACCCTGCCCAGTCCTGTCCTGCTAGTCAAAAATAAGGGACAGGGCCTGAAAATAAGGGACACAAATTTTAGGGCCAAAATAAGGGACGTCCCTTAGAATAAGGGACATATGGGAACCCTAAACCTATCTAAAATGGCTGCCAATTCTTGGGCCTACTTTTCTAGGCTTTACCTAGCCTACCAGGTAGGGGATTCATCACACGCATATTTAACAATTAAGTCTAGTTAACCTAATAGATGTGTGGCAAAGCAAAATACTAGCCTAAATGTTTTGTATTATCTCAAAAATAGCAGCCCTCCCATTAGTCCTAGCTGAGGAGCAACATCTGGAGCGCACCATCCTTAACATTCATCACCTGCAGCTCTAACAGAGAAGCCACTGTCAACTCTGCTGGCAAATGCATTCGCTTTTAAGGGAAACAGAAGTACTTAGAACTTGGAAGTAGATGTAAATGGCAGCCAGTGATCTTCCTCTGAGTTGCAGATGAATAAGAGGAGTCATTTGAAAAACTGGAAAAGGCTGCCAATATCGATGTCACTTTGTAAAGACCTCTATACTTGCTGTGTTTCTTTAGCACAGGTGCATATCATGAGCTCCCTAGATATTGCAATGCAATTCCCAGCTCACCACCTTTGGCTGATGTCACAACGCAGGCCCTGTCTCCACCCCGTAATCACACACACACACAGACGATGTCAATTAACTATTTATTAAGCACCAAATTAGTGGCAGGTGAAGAAGATAAAATGTCCAAAAAGTAAAGATCAAATAGTCCAAGGTAAAAAGCAATCAAAGTTCAAAGTATTCAAAACTGAGGATCAAAACAAGGTCCATAAAAACAAAGCGAATCAAGCAAGGCAATAGAATCCGTGGTTAGCAAGGTAAATCCAAAGTTCATGGTTTCAAGGCAGTACTTGGCAAGGCAAGCCAGTCTCTAGCTCTCCAGCTCCGACGTGGCCGGCAATCTGAGGAAGTTTCCCACGAAGTGCATACTTAATTCCCTCCTTTGTGAGACCAGCGCTTTTCCAGGCCTCGCTTCCAATCTCTCCGTGTAGCCTCAATACTCCCCCTTCGGTCGAATCTCCGCTCCGGAATGGCCCCATCTGCGCCGTTATCTTCCTGGGAAACTGATTCGACCTCGGCTTCCATGTCCTCCTCAACATCTGGCGTAAACACCCTTTCCTGTGAACCGAAACCTCCCAGTCTTTCATATTCCGTATCTGATCCGGAATCGTGAGAAGCCTCGTCATCAGAATAGGCCTCCGGCTATGTGCCATCCCAGAGCAGACTGTCTGTTGGTGATGAGGGCCCTTCATCCCCGCCAGGGCCGTAGCCAGGATTTTGTTTCGGGGCTGAGTTTGGTTCGGGGCTGAGACTGGGTGGAAGAGGGTCTACCCTAGCAAACCTTTTGTATTGTTATCCCAATAACCCCATTAATGTGGGATATAATGAGCATGGTGATCAGATCATGATATAAGTGCACATAACAGTTTAAATAATGTACCAGTAAGGCCTTCTCGCGGATCACCCTGAGAATTTCGGGGGGGGGGGCTGAAGCCCCCTTATCCCCCCCCTGGCTACATGCCTGATCCCCGCCATCCTCTTCATCGGGGCCTAAAACAAACGGAACCCCTGGGGCCGCAGCCTGCCCTCCTGGTAGAGGTGGGGGCAGATTGGCCTCCTGCCCCCCCCCCCGGGTCAGATGGGGGCTGAGTTGCTACAGCTGAACTGTTCAGACCTGATGGGAACTGCAGTAAAGAGATATGGGGAAGGGGTGCACATCCACATCCTTCCTCAATAAAGATACTGTGTTTTAGTGTGGTCTGAAGGAGGACAGTTTTGCAAATTATTTACGTGGGGGGACTGAGAAACTTTACGGTGACAGTCAAGCATATCTGTAGAGAAGCTTCCTTCCAATTATGAGTGGTTTTACTAAAGCTCCACATTTGACAGAAATAAAAGAAGCTAGTTAAACTGATATGCTTTTCTTGTGCACAGAAGTTCCATAATTGGAAAACAGTGCGTATCAGCATTTCAGCCTGTTGCCAACCAGGGTAGTACCACTTGAACTGTGTTTCTGGACTGGGTTTAAGACCACAATGTTCGATCCCTTTTTAAAAGCAGGAATGTTTGGCAAATCAAGCAAAGACAAAGAAAATGAACACTGTGGGAAGCCTACTCACATACATATCAGAGTTCAATACTCTTAAGCCTATAAAATCATTGAACTTAAGTCATAACGCCTACACATGCTTATTTGGAAGTAAAATCTGGTGGAATATACTTTTCAGTATACTGGATGTGGACAGACCAATTTTATGCAGAGCTGTATAGCTGGTTGAGGAAATGATATGACACGTCATACAAATTTCTTATATCACAGAAAACAGAAGATTGTTCTGTCTTCACTAGCAGTTTGCCAAAAAATGAATGTCATGCAATGGCTAACCATGATGACTCAAAGGACGGCAGCAAATGACTAGCTGACTCATTCAAATCCACCTAAAGAAAGATTAAGGGATTTAAAACTAATTATCTTATGGTGAATTTCTTAAGACTAATAAGTCCCTCCATGTACTGATTCTTGTTGATTATCAGTCAAACCCAAAATAGATTCAATAGAATTCTCAGCTTGTGGAATAAAGAGATCTAATTGACTTGTGTTACTAGGCATCTTTTCTTTTCCAATATTTCTATATAACTCATGGCTCTCCTGAATGCAACAGCTTCTGTGGCTGCTTCAGTTGTCTGCGCACTTTCAATTTAATGTTGTCAATTTCAAGCAGCTGGCTCTCACCCTTGCACCATCTACTGTCTATGCATTTAAACTGCACACATTACGGTTTGTGTTTGCAGACGTTTGGTGTTCACTAGTAAGAGACAGAGAAAGCAGATTTTTAGAAAACACAACAATATGGTAGGTGCACATAGAGAAAAGGTTTTCCTTCAAGATGAAGGCGAGCCCCAGAAAGAGCCCATCTGCATCCTAATTGGTTTGACCTGCAGCAGGGAGTTCCAACGTTCCTGCACATGTGGTCTGGCATCTCTAGCACCAAAGGCTGGGATTTGGCATCAAAAGACCTCCAGCCATTTCTACCTCTCTGTTTTCTTGCCTCACTTGACCTGAAGCCATGGACTCTTTGTACATGGAGTTGCATGCGGACAGGCCAACAGGGGCAAGCCCTGAGCAGTTTGGGAGACATAGTTTTCCAAGGATGTTCATGTATTTGGACTCTCCTCTGGTTATTAGCAAAAATGACTTTTCTCTTATAATTTTCCCAAGCACACAGATGGACTTTCCCCAAAGCATATGGATTTGATGCTTTTCAAGATTAAATGGACTTTCTTTCTACTCCTTGCATATGAAATAATTATGAGATATTGGTAGTGGAATTTCCCCTATGAAACCCTCCCATGTAAACCATTCCCGGCATGATTTTTCCCTTCCCATATGTTTTTAAAAATATGAAGAAATGCTACATGTTTGTGAAAGATCCAGCTATTGTTTTGAGATTAGGATGAAACCACATTCCTGGCTGCACCCTTTAATCCGATCATTGAAACTATTTGCATGACAGAGGACTTTTTCTGGTTTGGAGAGGTTTTACTTTCTTTCCCCTCTCCCCATTTTGAAAGACTCCTTTCATTTCATAAACACTGGACCCTCTGAGATTAGCCTCGTCCCGCGTTTATAGAACCCTATGGCATAACTATATTTCATATTTCATAACCGGTTGTCCCTGCTGGCCTCAGAAACCAGCACACGGCTACAGTTATTTCATTTATTTACCATCCAAAAGGCTGAAACTTCTCATGGATAGAATCTGCATATGGCCCTTTGTCAACAAAGGAAGGGTCGTTAAGGACAGTTCCTGTTTCTCACTAAGAACAAAGGACTTGCTTTTGGCCCAAAAGGCCAAAGCCTCGGATCTTCATTAACAAATGGACATGATCTAATCAAGAAAACTCCAGCTGCTCTTTGATTTGAACACATTCCTGTCCCTCACTTTCCATTCGCCAGGACAAAAGCGGTGCTGTTTCGCGACTGGTTCCCGCTACAGCTGGCTTCCAAGGTCCCAACCAATCATCATGAAGCCTACAGCATGCAGGGGCGGGAAAGTTTGAATTTGACAGTTCTGTAAAGTGTATAAAAATGGCATATGTTTCAATGTAACTTCATGACTGCTTTGCGACAAGGAATCTGCAGTGGTCTTCCTTCTCAGCTGACAAGAACAAAAACTTCAGTGGCATCTTCTTCCGGACTCCTTTGGTGAGATCATTTGGGAAAGGGATTTTTAGATTGCTTTAAAAAATTCGCCAGAGGTTTTTGCTGAAATCCTCGCTTTAGGGGTACTTCTGGGCCTCTGCCCCCTATGGACCAGGCTATCCTAAATCGTTCACCAACAAAGACATAGTCTAGGTCAGTCATGACCAAAATCTGGCCCAGAGGCCAATTACTGTCCCTATTCAAATTTCTACCTGCTTTCTTTCTCCAGGCCTCCCTTACTTCTTTCTTTTCTTCCTCCCTCCCTTTCTTGACTTCCTTACACTTGTCATTCTTTCCTTCCTTCCTTCTTTGCTTCTTGAGGATCCGGGCCTCAGAAAAGGGCTCCTTGGGAGAAGAGAAAGAGAGATTGCAGTCTCTTGCATCCCCTCACGCTGATTACGTGTCACCTTCTCCTCAGGTGGCTCCAGCCTCAGGCATTCCATCCCAGTGCCCCCTTGTATCTCTCTTTCTTTTCCCCCACAACTTTTTCTTTATTTGCAAAGGACAGCTCCCCGATTGCCCTGCTTGCCCCAGGCACTCGCTGCCGCCACTGCTACTGCTTCAATGCTGGGAAGTGTGGGCCCTGGAGACCAAGCACCTGTCTGGCTTCCCTCCCTTCCTTCTCCGCTCCGCCTTCGTCCCATGTCACTGTCCAACACTGTCCGGCTCCTCTCTTGGGAAGAAAAAACGAGAGCCAGGCAGCAACTATAAGCCCCCCCTCAAAACCCTCCCAGAGAGTGGCCATGCCGCCTCTGCTGAAAAACCTTCAAAGATTCCACCAGACTCAGAGGTAGCATATGCCACTGTCTGAAATGACTTGAAGGCATACAACAATCCTAATTAACTTGACTCTCTCATTAGCCAAAAGCAGGCCCACACTTCCCATTCAAAATTGGTCTTTGTTTTATACATTGTATTGTTCTTTCATAATTGTTTTTGCACTACAAGTAAGACATATGCAGTGTGCACATACGGATGCATTCATGTTTCTTCCTAACTATATTCTGTCCCGTACCCATCCCCCCATCTCAAACAGACTGAGGGATCATGAACTGGCCCTCAGCTTCAAAAGTTTGGGTACACTTGGTCTTGGTTGAAATAAATAAATATTGCTATTAACTTTGGTCAAGTTGCATCACTTTTCTAAGGTGTATCTACACTGGAAATATTTCTGCTGCCATGGCTCAATGCTACTGATTCCTGAGATTTGTAGTTTGGTGAGGCACCAGCCCTGTTTGGCAGAGACAGGCCCGGATTAAGACCTTCGGCCGCCCGAGGCCAAGACGCCCCGCGCTGCCCCCCCAGGGGGAAAGCCATGCCCCAGGGCGCTGTTGCGCATGTGCGGCAGCAGCCCCGGGCGTGTGGCTTCGGCGCCGCCGCCTCCTCCTGTAACCGGAAGGAGGGCCCGAGGAGGTGGACGGAAGCCACGCGGCACTGGCCCCACGGCTTCCGTCCACCTCGGGCCTTCCTTTTGGTCGCGGGAGGAGCCAGGAGGTGGACGGAAGGCGCGCGGCACCGTGGGGCTTCTGTCCGCCACCTCCTCCACCCCCCCCCCGCGACCGAAAGGAGGGTGGGAAGATGAGGGCGGGCCTTACCTTCCTCCTCTTCCCGCCCTCCTTTCGGGCGCGGGGTGGAGGAGGCGGCGGACGGAAGACCCACGGTGCTGCGCGCCTTCCGTCCACCTCCTCCTGGCTCCTCCCGTGACCGAAAGGAAGGCGCGAGGAGGACGGAAGGGAAGTTCCGCCCTCCTCCTCGCTGCCTGGGCTGCCCCCTTGCAAAGGAAGGAGGCGGCCAGGAGGAGGAGGAGGAGGAAGGAAAGCCTGCTGGCGGGTGTGCACGCGCATGCATGCCCGCCGGCAGGGCGGAACTTCCCTTCCTCCTCCTCCTGGCCGCCTCCTTCCTTTGCAAGGGGGCGGCCCAGGCAAGCGGTGGGCGCCATTCCCTCCTCCCCGCCCCTCGCAGCGCTCTCCCCCGCCCTCTCCTGACTCTCTCGGGAGAGGGCGAGGGAAAGCGCTGCGAAGGGGCAGTTTTTTGTTGTTTTCTTTTTTAATTTCGGGGGGCCGAAGCCGCTGCCCCCCAAAACCCGCCGCCCGAGGCCATGGCCTCGTCTGACCTCGCGGGTAATCCTGCCCTGGGCAGAGATGAATAAAGACCTTGTAAAGCTACAACCTCTAGGACTCCACAGCCCTGAGCCGTGGCAGTTCAAGTGGTGTCAAGCTGCATTATGTCTACAGATGTATCCATATGTCTAGAGATGTATCCATAGTGACAGTACCGTAGCCAGAATTTTGATTTGATGGGGGGCTGAGTCTGAGTAAGAGAGGATCTACTCTAGCAAACCTTTTGTATCGTTATCCTAATACCCCCATGCATATGGGATATATTGAGCATGGTGATCAGATCATGATATGAATACACATAACAGTTTAAATAATGTACCAGTAAGGCCTTCTCATGGACCACCCTGAGAATTTCAGGGGGAGGCTGAGCCCCTCAAGCCCCCTCTTCTGGCTACGACCCTGCATAGTGACTAAATTCCACAGATCATCACTGAGCAATGGGAGTTTTCCAGCTGCTGAACTCAAGGGCTCTCTGCAACATCCTGAATCATACCACTCAAGCACCACACACTCCTCCATTACTTGGAATTTAAGGTGTGAGTTGGAAAGTATTTATGATCATAGTAATAGGACCATAATTGTGAATACATAGCTGCATACAGAGCAGTTACAAATCCATAACTCTACATTACAAATCTATAACGGTACTGCAGGACGACAGCCTTTATTTATGGCCTGAGTCTTCCCCGTAGCTGTCTCAAAGCAGTTGATAAGGAACGATGAGAGATGCAGTATCTGAACTGATATAAGTTGCCCAACTCTGGATTGTCTACATGTAATATGTGTACCTTTAGCAAAATATTAAGTCACTACATGTTAATTGGAGAAACTATTCTTCAAGCCCAGAATAAATCTTTTTCTTTAAAAAAAAGTGGATCTATTTCCATTAATTTATCTAGATGGCAGTGTCAGAAGACTGTTCAGCTCGTTGACTCTTGGAAACCTCTGTGTATTCCTTTTGTTGAGACAAACAGAGATTTTCTGTTGGAAATACCAACCTTTCAAACCTCCACTAACTGTTTGTAAATGTGTATATTGTATGTACATTTTGGTTTGCCAGTTCCTTTTTGGTGTGGGAGGGGCTTCAGGCAGAAGACTCAATTTTTGTTATATAGTATGGTTTTAGATCTCAATGGAGGTGGATTTCAGTTTCTCTTCTTTTAGACTCCAGTGAGTACAATTATACAGTTTAGACCAGTGTTTTTCAACCTTTTTTGAGCCGCGACACATTTTTTACATTTACAAAATCCTGCGGCACACCACCAACCAAAATGACACTCTAACACAGTAATACATATAGTTAATATGTTTTTACTGTATTTATACATTCAGTGTGAAACCTGGGCCTGTTTCGATGAACACAACATAGATATCCTGGCAGGAATGGCAGAAAGACACACACGAATGTCTTGCTCAATTTCTAGTTAACACACAATCAAAGAGCATACTGAACTCTTGCAACAATGGAATTGAACCAAACTTGGCATATTGAACTCTCATTACCAATAGAAAGTACTGAAAGGGTTTGCTTGGGAATTGACCTTGAGTTTGGAAGTTGTAGTTCACCTACACCCAGAGAGCACTGTGGACTCAAACAATGTTATGTTGTTGTTTGTTTTCTATCCAGAATCACAATGTTGGAAGGAGGCTCACCACTTTAAGGTCCCTAAAACAGGTATGGGAAAACTTTGGCCCTCTGGGTGCATTGGACTTCAACTCCCACCATTCCTAACAGCCTGAGGCCCGTTCCTGCTTAAGTGGCTGGAGGGGGGGGGAAGGGCCTGAGCCTGGTAGGAATGGTGGGAGTAGGAGTCCAAAACACCTGGAAGGTCCAAGTTTGCCCATGCCAGCTTTCGACAGAGACCTCTTCCTCCCCCTTCCCCTTCGTGCCCTTTCTTCCCCCTCCTGTCAAACATTTACTTTTTTCTCCACTCGGGCTCCCTTCTTCCCAGCCTCGTTCTGCTCGCTTTGCTCACGCTGCCGCTTCTGCCACCATTTTGATCCGAGGGGGCAGCATGCCCATGTTCAGGAGGGGAGGGGGCGGGAGGAAGATGTGACCCATGCGGGCGCTACTGCGCAGACTCGCCCCACGTCTTCCTCCCTCCCCTCCCCCCCCCCTCCACTCCCCTCCTGAACACGCTCACGGCAGCATGAGCAGAGCGAGGCTGGGAAGAAGGGAGCCCGAGTGGAGAAAAAAAATTGTTCGGCAGGAGGGGGAAGAAAGGGTATTGGAGGTTCCAATTTTCCACGGCACACCTGATGATTGCTCACGGCACATCGGTGGGGAAACACTGGTTTAAGACTATATCTATATGCTTAAAGACATTGGACACTAGTATGCTGAATATATACAAGAAGTTTGTTAGTAAACCTGAGATGTTATTTTTTAAAGAAGACTACAGTGTTCCCTCACTACTTCGTGGTTCACTTATCGCGGACTCGCTGTTTTGCGGATTTCAAAAAATATTAATTTAAAATATATATCATAGTATTTTCAGTGTTTTGTGGGGTTTTGCCGCTGCTGCTCTCCAATACGCTTTCCCTCCTCAGTCCTCCCTCCCTCACTCCAGCCTTGAAGGACCTTTCCTTCCTTTCCTTCACTTTATTTTAAGTTTATAAAGACTTAAAATAGTGTATAACTACTAAAATAATGTAGAAATATGAAAATAAATAGAGCATCCCTACATTACGGTTTTTCACTTATTGCACGTCTTGGAACTTAATGCCAGCAATAAGTGAGGGAACACTGTACTTCGTTGTTTTTATCTTGAGTGCATATTTTAACTAAGAGGTTTTAAGGGAGTGTATATCTTTTGGGCATTTACAACTGCAAATTTCACTTCAAAGAAACAACCATCCTCTGCTAACCAAATATATATTTTTTGTGGTGGCATGTCTTTGTCCTTAGCATTTTAAAGACATGGTTCCTCAGTTTAACAGCTGAGTTACCTGTGTGCCATTACATGAATGCTTATGAATATCACTTGTTCAAGGGGTTTACTTTTTCAATAAGGTTATGGTGCAGTTAATTCCAATAGGTTATGGAATTTCCAATATTTTCTTCAAGTAAATTAATGTTTGTATGCACGCAGAGGTGTTGACACCTGGGAAATCTTACTAGATCAGTGTATTTGCATTTTTTAAAATTCAGAATGTTAATTATGAACTTAGGTCAATTCATCAGGGAGCTGCCTATTTCAGCCTGTCAGACAAACAGCCTTCACTGTATAGTCTGTGCCTAGTCCTGCATGAGACTGGTCTTAGTTTAAATGCTTATTGCTTGCCCTGGTTCCTCTGCTAAGCAGATTTCAGCGAGGCCTTTTCCCCTTGATTCACAGTGAGATGTCAAAGGTACTGCTGTTGCTGATTTGCACACACTAGAAGGCTGTGTGAAAAAATGACATCAATTTCATGGAATAAGATTTAGTTAAACGGCTAAGAGCAGTAATTGCCTGCAATTTTTCAAGGAAGAAAACAAGCCTACAAATATCAGGCATTGCTTAGGTCTAGTCCTCCATGCAGTGCTTTATTTCTATTCATGAATAATAGATAAAGCTTCTTGCGTCTCATTGCAAAGGAAAAGACGAGCATTATGCAAATACAATGTCTCAAAACGGTCTCCTGTCAAACGCATGCAGTTTTCTGCTTCTATGTTTTAATGTAATTGACAAAATACTGGATAGTACTGATTATGCCTTTCCTTGTAAACAACTTGCTTCATTCCCATAAACAGCTGTGTTTACGCTTCTACGAAATTCTAACTTCATTACAAAGTTGTCATCACACTATGAAAGAGCTCCTAATTCTAATTTCTGCAGATGTAGGTCCACTAACAAAGATACAAGCCTCAAATAGGATTTTGGCCAATATTAATAAAAGTACAAGGAATATTGTTACTACTAACGGGGGGGGGGGGGGATGTTCGGCATCTTTAGTCATTGCAATATTGAGCAGTGGACAATATTGATCCCTGGGAAGTGCTGGCAAGGTACTGGGTAGGAATAGTAGTCTAGGGTACAGTTGAGGAACACTGAATAAAAATAAGGTGGCGATGGAAACATAAAGAGAAAAATGGGGGACACATTTGAACATATTTCATCTATTGTTTGTATAACAGAGTTAAAGTCGTAGTGATTACTTAATTTTCCAAATGAACACGCAAAATGCAATGACAAATAATCAGTGGTCAAGTCCACCGAGTGATTTCAACAAGCAAGTGTTGTCAGGTGAGCGTGTTGTGCATTGTCATGAAGTCTAACATGCATCAACAAGAATATGTGCATGTAGTGACTTGTTTACAATACAATACTACATGTATAAAATCTAATGTAAATTGTTTCTGAACTGTGTGACAGTCATCAAGAGAGGGGGTCCAATCTGCTGGCTATTGGGGTGTGGGGAGATGACATTTCTACCCCAACACCAAAGGAAAGTCTGACATGGAAGTACAACAAGGTTGTCACAACTTCAACTTGCTGGTGGGAGGTGAATGGAAATGGCATCCACCCGTGTCCTGATCACAAACTGAATGGGCCTCCTTCTCTCAATATAAATAGGTCAGGGAACCATTACAATTGTGACAATGGTGCCATGATTGACTATTTAAGAATCATCAATATGGATCAATTATGAATACATAATTGATCTAACAGGCTAGATATTCGTAAGTGTGATGTTGAATTCCAGCCTAAGTTTTCTAATAATTTCCATATATAGTATGTCTTCAGCAAAATATAGTCCAATTCCCATATCCATGGAACTGATACATGCAGCTTCGTTTATCCACAGTTTCACTTATTTACTTCAGGCCTCCTATAAAAGCTACATCCTCTTCTTGGTATGTCCATAATCCATCTTAATTAAAATAATAGGGTTCACTATTTCCTGAAGTTTAACGTATCCATTCAAAGTCCAGAAACATATATCCTGTGGATGTGGGGGTTGTATTGTAGTTATGATGTTATATATACTGGATTAGGGCTAGTGCTAATGTTAAGAGAAACACTGTTTCCCTTCTTCATCATAAATAATTTCCTTTGCACACTGTTTCTTAACTGATCATGGCCACTAGGAAACTGAGGACACCTGATATTTTTAGAAAAATCTTCCAGGATCACTCCAATTACAATATCAAGCAAACTATATTTTTAAGAATAACAGCAGGATTAAGGTTATCTCATTCCAGCCCTCTCATAACTGTATCAATACATAACGTTAAGTAGACCTGGGGCCTATGTAAGTACTGTCAATCCATACCTACACACACAGTACAGTGACAGAGCTCTCTTTCAGGGAATGGAAGAATTGACAGAATGTCCACTTTCAAACATCACTTGTGTAGTTTTTAGGGTTACCTGTCAGTAATTTTGAAGGAAGTCAGGTTATCAAAAATGTCGGGACGTATTTTACAGCTTTTTAATGCTCAACACTGGGCCATTCAAAGAAGTTATTTTGTCCCTCGCCGTCTTCCAGCTCACCAAGCAAATACTGAATCCGATGTCTTTTTCACAAATTCCAGACTATTGTTGGAACTTGATCTCTTTTTACATTTTCCAGTTTACTGATGAACTGCCTCCCTTCTTCTTTTTAGACACACTTATTTCCAAATTCCTTAAATCTTCACTTCCTAGAGAGTTGGGGGGAAAGTTGTTATATTCAAGGTATTTTTGTAAACTGCCATTCTTTAAACAATATTAAACAGACCATGACTTAATTCTTGCAATAGTTTCTGCTATACTACATACACTCCCCTCCCCCCACCCAACCAAATAGTTATTTCAGACATTGTTTCTCTATTAAGTTAAGCTCAAGTGTTTTCCTAACTGAAGGTACTTTCTAAATAGGCAGCAAATTGAAATTGAAATATTGCAACACAAATAACCAAAGGGTGGAAGGTGAGACTATTATGATCAATAAGAAGTAACAATAATTTAGATAAACATTATAGCCCTCTTATTTATTATTATTTCCCACCCCCAAGCGGGGGGACGGGGACGGACGAACGGACGGACTCAGAGTCCCCAAGGGAGGAATCTTCCCCTGAGTTCTGGAGAAAATGATACAGGTATACTGATTTGGTATCTTTTTATACACAGTGATCATGATGTAGCCAAATTCTCAAAAGTCTTTTTGCAAAGTCTCCAAAGAATCCCAAAGAAACACAATAGAAATAGTATAGGGGGGATAAACTCTCAGTAGAATAAAAGAAAAAACTCAAGAAGCAGAGAGAGAAAAAATAAAGACAATTTTCACAGTGAAGAAAAATATTGAAGTATTTTCACTCCATCTATCCCATCCTGAGAAAGCCTTCTTCACTGTGTAACTGAGCTGAATGTATTTCATACCTAAATAAGTACTGATTTCAATGGACTTCCATGACAAGCCAATGAACTTGCTAAACTTGCAAAATAGTATAGAATCAGGACTAAAATTTGGCACCCATCTTAACTTTGGTAAAGACTACAATCCTATACACAATATGAACACACTAGGAAATAAATTCCAATGAATGCAGTGAGATAGTCACAGGATTGCCCTGTAAATAAACATTGTGGTAGAGCTCTAATATTATGCAATATCATGGCTGAAAAACAGTCATCTTGCTAATGAAGGTCTCCATCAGCTTAATGATGAACACCAGAGTGGGAAATTATTAGATTCTCTTAAAAATTTTCAAAGACCTTGTCAAAATAAATCTTTCTTGAATTCATCTTTGCATAAGATTTTGCAAAATGTGTGTGGGGGAGAATGATATAAGCATCAGCTACAAGTTGTGGGCAAAACGTTGCAGAAGCATTCTCTCATGATGTTTCGCCCACATCTATGGCAGACATCTTCAGAGGTTGAGGAGTCTGTTGGAAACTAAGCAAGTGAGTTTTATATATCTGCGGAATGATGTCCAGGGTGGGAGAAATAACTCTTGTTTGCCTGAAGCAAGTGTGAATGAATGTTGCAAATAGCCACCTTGATTAGCATCACACTTGCTTCAGGCAGACAAGACTTCTTTCTCCCACCCTGGACATCATTCCACAGATATATAAACCCCACTTGCTTAGTTTCAAACACTGTGTTTTGTTTGGGGGTGTCTGTGTTGCGGGGTGCTCCGGTTCCTGAATGTCTAGTGCACTATTTTGATATCGTTGATATTGCCTTTGTGTAATAGTGAACGTTCTGGGGCCAGTGTACCTCAGGGACCGCCTCATCCCATATTGTCCCACTAGGCCACTACGTTCAGAGACGGGGCAACTTCTGGAAGTCCCGAGTTTCAAAATGTTCCACCTCACTACTACGAGGAGGAGAGCTTTCTCGATAATAGCCCCCACTTTGTGGAATGCACTGCCTTCCGATGTTCGTGCCCTTATAGATCTGTTGGCATTCCGGAAGGCGTGCAAAACTCTCCTGTTTCAGCAGGCATATGGTGCTCAAGATTGCTGACCCTCGGTTATCTGCCCTCCTATTTTATATGCACAGCTTCTATAGAGTTGTATTTTATGAAATTAATTGTTCTATTGTGTTTTTATTGTTTTTATCGTGTTCTTAGTGTGTTTTTATCTTGTGATTTCACTGTTGTGAGTCGCCCCGAGCCAAATTGGGAGTGGCGACCGATAAGTGCAAAAATAAACACACCCCTCAATATCTGAGGATGCCTGCCACAGATGTGGGTAAAGCATCAGGAGAGAATTCTTCTGGAATATGGCCATATAGCCTGGAAAACTCACAGAAACAGTGATTCCGGCCATGAAAGCTTTTGACAATCACAGCAACCCAATTGCTAAAGGGCTTCAAGATCCCAGGATCATTTGGGTATATAGCAGAAGGGAAGTGTGCTAAAACATGGTTTAAGCTGCTTGGTATACAGATTTCAGTCATACATTTCAGTGAATTGAATTCCCCTATAAGATATGAAACAGCACACTTTCAGGTTCTGTTGCTGCAGCTTCTATTGAAGCTTTAAAACATACTGAATCCTTATAAGGCCTTTATATGCTACTTTTTGCAGTAGATTATTTAAAAATAAATTAATTACATAACCATTAGCAAGAGCAAATTAAAGCAATCATTACCAGATTCCCGCACTATGGATGTACTTGAGCCATTTTTCACTGAGAAGACCAGGAAATGTTAGGAAAGAAACAGTAAACAAAACAGAAAATATCAAGACGTTATACAAAACTGGTGTTTGATTTATGTCGAATAAGGTTGCTAATATTTCTGCAGGTGAATATGAAGGCAAAGACAGGATATTGGAGTAAAATTCATAAATAACTATAGATTATTAAAGCACAAGAATATTACAGAGTTTTTGAAAAAGACAAATCCAGTTTCGAAACTATATTTCACGATGGCAATGTGTTACAATTACACAAAAAGTTACAAAAGGTTTAATGAGCTATCAATTTATGAAGTTTCTCGTACATTTTGAGCCAGAAACAAATATAAGAATACTCCCACAAATGCAGAATGTCTTATGTTGTGGGGCTCATGGCTGTTTGTGCTCTAAGAGATGTATTTATCAGTAATCATTTGAAACTCTATGCCTCATCTTTCAAGTGGTATGGATTTCATTTATGAGCAGTTCATGGGCGTAGAGATACAGTGATTTTAAATTGGGTCCATCTTTTTGAAACACCTTGTAAAACAATTTTTTGCATTTGCATTCTATATTTTGCTAAAGATTATAAAAAGCAATAGGAATAGTAAGAAAAATAATAGCAACAAATTTAAACTGTAATTACCAGAATCTCGTACTACTGATGAAGTTGATGAATTTGAGCCTTTCTTCACTGGGAATTCTAGAAAATGTCAAGATATATTAGGAAAACAACAGCAAACAAAATAGTGCAGTGGAGTCTCACTAATCCAACATAAACGGGTCAGAAGAACATTGACTGCATTGGATGATACAAAATGTTGGATGAGCAAATGTTGGGTAAGTGAGACTCTACTGTACATAGAATTATACTATTGGGAGAGACCACCATGGCCCATCTAGTCCAACCCCCTGCCATGTAGGAAAAGCACAACTGAAGCACCCCCAACAGATGGTCATCTAGCCTCTGTTTAAAAGCCTCCAAAGAAGGAGCTTCCACCACACTCTGAGGCAGATAGTTCCACTGCTGAACAGCTCTTACGGTCAGGGAGTTCTTCCTAATGTCCATGTGGAATCTCCTTTCCTCTAATTTGAACCCATTGTTCCGAGTTCTACATTATACTTATCAATACATTGTACCAAAATGCTAAGGCCTTCAATTTATTTTGTGTAAGGTTGTTCATATTGGGGCAATTTAGTATAAGGGAAAGGAAGAATACAGGGAGCACAATTTATAAACAATATATCTATATCTATCTATCTATCTATCTATCTATCTAGTAGGCCAGAATCCTGTGTGGTATATACGTGAGCTCTGTAGATATCCTTCCACATCTCCAATCCCAATTTAACAGGAAGCAGCTGCTGTAAGCAATAGAAGTCTGTTCCCTTACCATTTCCACTCCTCCTATGGGTGAGCCCCATTATGACAGGCAGAAATAGGATCTCTACCACAATTTCTTCTCATGCCAGAAATCATTGAAAAACATTGAAAGTGTTAACCAGCTGCCTCCCAAATGAAAGCAAAACAGATCCTCATTGATCGCAGGAACTGTTTTCTGGTAAATGGAAACTGGTGGACATTCCCTATGTAGTCCCTAAAGAAGGGCCTAGGAAGGAACTGTGAATATATGTGCTCAGTCCCAAAAGTAATGAGATTTTTTTTTTAAAAAAAAAATCCAACATGCATGCAAGCACAGTTTATCCCTTTGGAAATAGGCTCCTCGTGATTGAACACAGTGATTGCAGCATTGCTGCCATTCTTCATAGCAATGGAGGAAGTGTTCAGCTGATATATTATTCAAAATCCTCATAGCAGCTAGTTGGACATTTCCAACTGTCTCAAAATGATTAACTTGGAGCTTGGTTTTTGAACTTGGAAAAGGAAACTGCATGGAGCCAAAACAGGAGAACAGCTTTCAAAAGAACCACATTGTTCTCAGTTCTTAAAGTTGAAGGATGGTGCTCCAGAACCCTCAGCAATTTTGCCTATTGCAAGACACAAAAACCGCGGTACAATTTGCTAATGTACTGACTGTTACAAAGGCTCAACTAAGGAAGGTCCAACTGTATGTCTCGGTTCCCCTTTCACGTGCCTCAACTCACACTTTCATTTTCTGGTCTTTCTGCGGTGCGCAAAAAAAATAATTCTCATTACTTTTGGGAGAGACCATATACAACAGTCACAAGTAAGAACAAAGAAAGCCATAATTCAGCCCATCATTTCTGTACTTTTGGGAGAGACCATATACAACAGTCACAAGTGTATTATACATTCATATATACATACAGGATTCTGACCATATAGATACATTTTGCTAAGGTATAATAGTTAGAAGCAAATTAAAATCTTAATTACTTGATTCCTGAACTACTGATGAACTTGAATCTCTCTTTGCTGAGAATGTAAAGTAATGAGGAAAAGGTGAGTTATTAAAGGGGAAAATTCATAATAAATATAAATGTAAATATGCACATCTTTGAACGTTATGTTTTGTTGCAATTTTCAAAAGAAAAGCAAAAATATGGCAATAAAATTGCACCAAATGAAGACAATAATTACCAGATTCCCTGACTACAGACGAATTCGAGTTTTTCTTCCCTGAAAACATCAAATAATGTGAGGTCAAGGTATTGAATTAAGGAAGGAACGTAGGCAGGTAGGTTCATAAGTCAAGTCTGCATTTAAATATGTGTATCTTCTCCATGTTGCATTTTAAAAAGCACACCAACAGTATCTCGATTAACAAAGTAAAATAAAACAATAAGTACCTGAAACCCGAGTAGCTGATGAAATTGAATTTTTCTTCCCTGTGACTGTCACACAACGATAGGATATAATAAAGCAACAGCAAACAGTCAGAATCAATAAAACATTATACAAAACTGGAATACTGTTTAAATTAATTGATATTAAGTTGCTAATATTTCTGCAGACTGTTATGAAGGAAAGAAAGGACACTACAGAAAAACAGACTATTCATAAACAAATATGAATTTCAATACATATAGCTGATGTTTCCTCTGGTATTATCACTAGGTTAAAATATGCCGGAATCATTTAACTGTTCAGCTGATCTTTTTTCTTTTTTAAAAAACCCTTAAACTAGAAAATTTTACTTAATTAGGCAGATTTTTTAAAAATTACACATACATCTTTAACTCAAGACTCTTTCATATTACACAGATATGGTACTATGATTCCATGTTATTTGTTTAGGCTAAACCCAGAAATGTGGGATTCCCCAATTCTAAACCCCCACCCCAAATTCTTAGCTTTCTGTCATAACAGAATTTGGGAACGCACAAACCGGGCCACAGCCTCCGGTCTCTTACCTGAAGCTGCTGGTTACACTTCGAAACAGATACTCAGGGCTGCTCAGGAAGTCGATCGTGATCGACTAGTCGATTCCAAGCCCATATGAAGTCGATCCCAGCCGAATGGGGCGATTCTGCCCTGCGCGCGCGCACTCACCACCACGCGCACCCGGAAAGGGGATTCTTCTTGCCTGCGCGCACACACTCTCTCAATCTCTTTGCCACCTTCCTGCTGTGTGCTTTCGTGAAGCAGGAAGTCCCCATCCCTTCGTGCTTCCTGCGTGTGCAGCAGGCCCCTCCCATGCATGCAGCAGGAAGCGCGCTCCTGCTGCGTGCGTGGGAAGGGCTTGCTGCGCACACAGGAAGCACGAAGGGATGGCAACGGGAAGGGGATCTTCCTTGCCTGACCACGAACGCTCTCTCCATCTCCTCGCCACTGTGTTTGCTAAGCAGGAAGTCACCATCCCTTCCTGCTGCGTGCATGTGCAAGCCCCTCCCAGCAGGATGCGCGCTCCTGACTTGGATGCGCGCCCCTCCCATGGTGACTTCCTGCTTGGTGAACGCAGTGGCGAGGAGATGGAGAGAGTGTTCGTGGGCAGGCAAGGAAGAAGCCCCGCGTGGCCGGAAGGCGGCAGCAGGAGCGCACACGTGCGCGCGCCAGGTAGATCTTTTCAACTTGGTTGTTTATATAGTAGCTCGCAAGCTGAAAAAGTGTGAGCACCCTGCAGTCTATACAATAATCGTAACAACAGCAACAACAATATAATTACCAGATCCCTTTCTTGAGCCTTCATTAGCAGGAACACCTGTCCAGTATTCAGACACAATAAAAAAAGGCAAACATTAGGGTTAAGAAAGAAATGGCAAATAATGTATTGATCCTAGAACTAAATAAAAGTGCTATAGACTCATATTCCTCCTTATTTACCATTTGAGGAATGGTTTGGTGTTAAGGGCTGGATGACATATTGTATAATTGTATGTTATTGGACTTCGTTGTTGGTGTGTGCTTTCGTGTCATTTTCAACTTACAGCAAACTTATCATAATAAAGGGATTGCCCCTTGTTTTCCTCCGAGTCTGAGAAGGTGTGACTTGCCCAAGGTCACCTGATGGGTTTCCATGGCTGAGTGAGGATTCCTGCACCCATAATAGAGAGAGCTCACCACAAAGCGGATTTGATACAACACCAAGACTTACTTAAAGAAAAAGTTAAAACACCTTTGGAACGCATGGTATGGCCTTTACTCCTTACCCATCAAACCACTGACATCAGAAAAATAATTAATAAATACTGGACATTTGTGGAACATATTCCAGGATTGACTAAACCTCCCATCATTACTAATAAGCGATCCCAAAATATCAGGGACATTCTGGTGCACTCGGCTTTAAAGAAACCAAGCCCTAGAAGCAGTTTAACTCATAAAACTCATAAGTGCGGTCATTGTGCACAGTGCCATTTTGTGTTTCTGGACAAAGAAATCTTTATACCAGGAACCAATCGCACACTCAAATTCCGGGAGTTCTTTTCCTGCAATTTGGATTCCATCGTCTATGGACTGCAATTCCCATGCTCTAAGATTTACGTGGGTGAAACGAGGAGACCCTTGAGAAATCGGATTTCTGAACATCGCTCTCAAATACAATGCAGAGCAGATGATTCACCCCTATATAACCACTATAAGAAAATGGCTCATGGCCCGGATGAGATTCGCTTCTTTGGCATTCAAAAGGTAAAGACTCCACCACATGCCAATGTCGATATCTTTTTAAGAAGAACTGAAACTTTCTGGATTAATGAACTATGGACTGAGCACCCAACTGGCCTTAATGAGAGGCTCAGAATCACGGACCTTTTAATGTAAATTACTTTAATCAACACACCGGATCTCCCTTCTGTATATTAGTGTGTTACCGACAATAGCCTTTGCATTTGCCATGAATCTATACCACATGAGGATACGGACCGCCTGGAATTGGTATGCGATGTTTATTTCTCTATTATGTATAGTTGCTTACTTGGCTTGTTACTATTTTATATATTGTATTGATGCATGATTTGTTTGTATAACAGAATGAATACGTGCTGTGTGGCGTCTACTTAGACACTACTTCTATGTGAATGTATTGACCACGGAGCTGAAATTTGGCCTTGAAAAAGACCGGATCAGGTCGAAACGAGAGTAAGGACCTTTAAAGTATACAGTTCCTCGTCGGCCTTTTGTCAATCTCGACAGCGGCTTGTGACCTCTCAACTACGTCTACAGTGGCTCATGACAGATTATAATTGTATTTCCTTGGGATTCTACCTAATTTTGTGTTAAATACAGACATTTGTCTTGAACTACAAGGTGTCTACCCGAGAATACCACGGAAGACCACACATTTATTTGTAGAACATTATATTATATTATTTACTTTTTAACTGATGGATTTACAGTGAATCAAGCCCATTTGGGACTGTTGAAATATATACTGTATATGAACACTTTGAAGGACTATAAAAAGACTTATGATATGGATGAATGAATCCTGAGTTTATTTTCCTTATATCGCTTGGAGCCTTACCGCGCATGTCACCAGTGAGATATAATTTACTTTGATTGCTTTGTCCAGTGTGTTTATATGAGTGAGGATTCTAACATCGGTCTCTAGAGCCATAAGCCAATGCTCAAACCATTATACCACACTGGCTCTCCTTCACACAGTCTACCCAAAGATGTAAGTCTCCAAGGGTCCTCAACACTGACCACTTCAGCCAGTTTGGAACTGGTTTGGCAGAAACCGGATTTGTTGCACCAATGATCAAATTGACATTTCTAGCACAGTTTTGAGTTCAGAATGATGATTACATAAACACAAAAACTGGCCTAGAACTGGTTTTCGAATCTGAATTACCTATCAGATAATTCATGCTGCAGTACACTTTGGCAGTGTTTATTTTGTAGGCACTGCAGTTTGAAGTGGCATAGATGAGACCTTGGAAGCTTATGTCTTTGAGAAAGTATAGCAACCAGTAGCACTAGAACAACACCTTTGGCACACCTACACTGATCATGGTTCCTTAGGAGCCATGATTACTGTTTTTAAAGCAGGATACATGTTGTTATGTTGGACAAGGACTAGACAGATCTGAGTTTTAATCCCTGTTTTGCCATGGAAACCCACTCGTCATAACCTCTCAGCCTCAGAAGATGGCAATACCAAACTCCTCTGAATAAATCTTGCCAAGTAAACTCCATGATAGGTTTGCCTTTGGGTCAACATAAATCAGAAATTGCTTGAACCCTATGTATGTCCTAAACAAAGAATCCTGTTTTCTAATGCTATGAGTATGTATGCAGTAAATATGCTGGATGTACAGCTACAGGCCAGGCAAGTCCAAGCCATCCCACCCTATATTTTGTCTGCCTATTTCCTAAGATGTTAGCTCATGGATGATACAGGAGGAAACTGATTACCAGATCCTGACGAGAAAGATGAGTCTCTCCTCACTGAAGACCCCAGTCCAGTATTCAGGCACAGAAAAAGAGATGAATGTTAGGATTTGTTAGGAAATAAAACAAATTTGTTAGGAAATAAAACAGAAGATGTCAAGAAGGTTTTACATGTATTGACATCTGATTAATATTTTTTGGCAGGCTGAGAGACTACTATATATTGATACTTAAGTTATTTTGGTTTAAATATCATTCATATTTCCTTCTAATGTTTATATCCCACTTTATATTACAGTAAGCCAGGGGTGCTCATTAGGTAGATCGCGATCTATTGGTAGATCGCATAGGGCGTCCTGGTAGATCTCAGGCAGGGCGGAAGGAAGGCTCAGTCCCGCCCCGCAGGCTCCCGCCGCCGCCCAAGTACTGCCGGCCCTGGGTCCTTTTCACACAGTTGAATAAAATCCCATGTTATCTGCTTTGAATCAGATTATATGGCAGTGTGGACTCAGAAAACCCAGTTCAAAGCAGATATTGTGTTATATGTTTCACATTTTTGTAGTGGGTAGGTAGATCATTTTGACTCGGTTGTTTTATAAGTAGCTCGCATGCTGAAAAAATGTGAGCACCCCTGCTGAGTAAGCCCTCCATCACTATGGATTCTGCATCCACAAATTTAAAATATTATCCACCAAAAGAGCCAAAAATGAACCTTGTTTTTGCCATTTCATATAAGGGCCACCCTTTTACTATGCCATTGTCTATAATGGGACTTGATCATCCATGGATTTTGGTATCCATGATGGTTCCTGGAAACAAATCTCAGCGGATACCAAGAGCTCACTGTATTAG
The DNA here is from genome assembly GCA_030556195.1 of Anolis apletophallus. Lineage (NCBI taxonomy): Eukaryota > Metazoa > Chordata > Lepidosauria > Squamata > Anolidae > Anolis > Anolis apletophallus. The sequence goes on from JARBWK010000009.1 coordinate 61,015,157, forward strand.
GTTTCTGGGCAGCTTACAATAAAAGTCAGAAAATTAGAAAAACCGCAATCTAAAACATAAAAATGAAATCAATTCTGGAATCATATATGACATGTTATGTTACATTACCTAGCTATGTAGCAGAGGCACTAAAAAGCTTTTACTGAAGATACATTCAAAACCAAACACTAGCAAGAGTGCCTGATGTACATTGGTGCCTGATATACTTGACTGATGTGATTCACATGGATCCCACTTTGCGAGCTTTGTGACACGGTAATATAAAAACCTCTGTCCCCATCCCATCCCCCATCCCCCGCAAGTTGTTTATATGGAGGTGTCCTGATCTTACTAGAAACAGAGTTTACATCAGGGGTGGGCAACCTACGGCCCGCGGCCCGGATGCGGCCCGGCAGCTGATTTTGTCCGGCCCAGGGAGAAGGGCGTCGGGGGCGGGGCCAAGAGGAAGGGGTGCCGCTGCCGCCATCCCATCGCAGGCTCTGTGGGCCTGTGTCGGCAGACAGGCCGGAGGAGCAGCGGCTTTGGAGTGCCTGCCATCCCTGGAGGCGATCCGGGCCTGCAGCAGGAGCACTCGGCGACCTGTGAGGGCTGATCTCCCTGGCGACCCGGAAGACTTGATCATCTTCCGGGTCGCCAGGGTGATCAGCTGCCTCAGGTGATCGCTGACTGCTCCCCCTGCAGGCCCGGATCACCTCCAAGGATGGCAGGCTCTCCATAGCAGGGTGATCAGCTGGGGAACGGCTGGGGGCGAGAGCGGGCGGAGGCCTGCAGCCTCCGATCGCCTGCTGCTCTGCTCTCCTCTGCTGCGGTGGCGGCTGGGTCCACTTTTCCATCCTCTGGGCTGGGTCCATTGGGACATTCCATCTTGGTTCGCACATTGTCTTCTTGAATTTAATTTTATTTTAGTGGTTTTTATTATTATTTTATATTAATTTTATTATAATAATATAATAAATAATATAACATGTTATATTTATATTATAATTTCAATATATTATGTCTATATATATATACTATAATATAATAATTATGATACTAATACTAATAATATATGAATATTTCTTGATATATTAATATGTTAATATTAATGATGTGTAATATATAGTAAATATAGTAAATAAATAAATAAATAATGTAGATTAGAATGTAGTTCCGCATGTAGGTGCGGCCCTCCATAATATTTTTTGGCTCTCGTGTGGCCCCTTGGAAAAAATAATTGCCCACTTCTGGTTTACATGCTCAGAGGAACAGTTGATAAAGACTTTAATAAAACAATAGCAAGGTTCAAATCCCAACTCCTCCTGATCTAGCTGGCAAAAGTATCTTAAAAGGTTTGGGATTTACTCTAACAGTGATCTTTGCCTACTGGTCTGCTGACTTTTCTTCTTTGTTCTCTATGTTTTCAGCAAAGTCACTTTGCTTACAGAACCAACTGTTTAACTGTTTAATTGTTTAACTTCTATTGATCAGCCATTGCCTATCAACCTTGACATAGAAATTTTTTAGTATCTTTACTCCTCTGACACCTCCTGGTCTAATGGCTGATTTCCAGAGTTGAGTCTAGGTGAGAGGCTCCACTCCTGGGGAAGATTCTGAAAGGGGAGGGAGAAGGGAATATTCCTCCCATAGTGGCTATTTACAATATGCAGGCTAACCTCTCCTAACTAAGGCGGAAAACAGAGGAGGTTTCTGTGAGGGCACAGCAACATCCCTTTTCTGGATATAATACTACACAATCGCACAATTCTAATTTCCACATACTGTATTTATACCCTATTATTATTATTATTTGCATGCTGCTTTTTCTCTTAACAGAGAAAAGCAACTAACAGTGCTAAAAACAATGCCATAAACAATATAAAACCAAAAAAACCTATAAACATTAAAATAGAATTAAACCAAACACTATTTCAAAATAAAAAGTTAAAATAATTGAAAACCTACACAAAACACCCCAACCTACTTCATTACTCAGTCTTAAAAAGTTACTTCTTTAAAAAAAAACTTTAAACGCCTCATACGTATGTCCACTTATGGAGCTATAGGAGAGTTACATCTTCATAAGTGAATGTGCACATGTGGAAATTAAAATAGTGCAATTGTATGAGGTCCATATTCAAAAGAGGGCTGCTGTTACATCTACTAAGCCTCTTGTACTTCCAAAAGAGCCAGCCAGATTTTAATCACCTCACCCACTCATTGATCTTTTCTTCACCAACTCCTCTTGCTATCCTCTCATCTCAGTCTAATATCCTTCCAAAGAGCCAATTCCTTTACAGTCCACTTCTCTTTTTCCCAGTCCTCTGCCATTCTTACCATTAATAATTGTGCCTGCCTCCATGCATGCCTTTGTGTATGCTTGCCTCCTCAATAACACAGTGTTGTCAGCATAATCTGAATAGCCATGCTTAAATTGTTTCCCTGGTCCTTGTTCTTGTGGAGCCACTGTTAATTCAGGAATATGAAGAGAAGTTTTGTGAATGAAAGTACTTTATAAACACATGTGTGTCATAAAATGCACTGTTAAACCAAAATTAGAACATGTATAAACCTACAGTATGCAATTTATGATCAGCACCTGGAATGTGGCACAGCTGGCTAAGTGTCAGCTGCATAAGATCTCTCTGATCAGTAGGTCATGAGTTCGAGGCCTGCCCAGGTCGAGGTGGGTGCTCGACCTTTAAGTGTAGCCTGCTGCCGACCTTTGCAGCCCAAAAGACAGTTGCATCTGTCAAGTAGGAGATAAAGGTACCACATTAAGTGGGGAGGCAATTTGGACTGAATTATGAGGCCATTAAAGAACTCCAGGAACGCTGAGGAATGCGGAAGGAACAACAAGGGACACTGGGAACGCTGAGAGATGAGGAGTGCGTCAGCTCCCCCTGGTGGCCAGAGTTTGCCTCTGTTAGTCTATATATTCTGTATGTGGAAAACGGCAGGGATTGTCTGCTAAGTATGTGTACCTGTAATCCGCTCGGAGTCCCCTTCGGGGTGAGAAGAGCAGAATATAAATAAAGTGTATATGTGTATGTATAAACGACTAAAACAGTAATCTCTTTTAGAATACGGATAATAGGTATTTTGTCTTATAGTCGTCATTAGTCACAGCCAACATGGCTAATGTTGAAGGATGATGGGAGTTGCATCTGTTGGTCAACAGGATGACAAAAGACTGAATTAATCTATTGTCTATAAAATATACAGCTATAGGCATTCTCCAAAAATGGTTTTCCTTCTAGCCTTTCAGTCTAGAAGTTGTAGAGATGCAATGCTGAGAGAGAGAAAATGAGTATAATGTGAAATACAATATTTTGTATGAATCATTTCTTTATTAGATACGAAGATCCAGTAAATTACACAAGTATGCCAAAAAGACAAATATATTTCTAAGCATTATAAAGGGATATTTAAATTACTTCCGTGCAAGTTTTTTGCAGTCGTCCTACAAAGAAACCAAAGAAGGAACCTGACTTAATTTTTAATTGAATGTTTGCCATTGTTATGTTGGAATCCATGCTGAGTCCCCTCGGGGAGATAGGGCGGAATACAAATAAAGTATTATTATTATTACTATTATTATTATTTGAATTTGAATCTCTAAAATAAAGCTATGATTTACCTAGTGCATTTGGCATGTCCTAACCAGTAAACTGGCTAGGATTTCTGAGAGTTGAAGTCCAAAACACCTGGAGGGCCGGTAATTGCCAGGTCTATCGCTTTGGCATGTCCAGTTTTGTAACAATGCCATATGATAGGCCAATATTATTATTCCCATGTTAAAGATGGCAAGCAAAGTTGAGGTTAAGAGACCAGCAAGTTGCCTTCACTAACCTAACACATTTAAGCTACAGAAAGTTGTGACTGTCCCAGCATGCCCCCGCCCCCATTGCATGTGTAACCTCCCAATTGCCTCTTTAAGGTCATCTCTGCAACGTAATGTGTGCCATAACAGAACTCATTGTGGGATGTACAGTATGTGTTGCCCCTTTCTTGCACCTAGGCAACTCATAATGATAGGCATCATTTCAAACAATATGTTAAAGGAGACCTAAAATAGCCATTATTTCACTCAAGTGCCATGATTTCCCAAAAGTCTGGTGACAAAAGGAAATTATACCCAATGAATTTGTTCAACAATGAGTCATTTTTGAAACTAACTATTCACTTTATTGAGATCTCATCTTTCCTCCAAGAGTAGGGCTGAAAGTAGCTCTTGACAAAAGGCAACCAAGCTAAATGAATTATTTCCTTATGACACCATCTTTAGAGTGAGATGTAACTTAAGTAAAGGTAAAAGTTTCCCCTGACATAGTCATGTCCGACTCTGGGGGTGGGGCTCATCTCAATTTCTAAGCCGGCATTGTCCATTGACTGCATTGAACGCTGTTACCTTCCCACAGAAGCAGTACCAATTGATCTACTCATATTTGCATGTTTTTTAACTGCTAGGTTGGCAGAAGCTGGACCTAACAGCAGGAGCTCACCCCATTCTTTGGATTTGAACCATCAACCTTTTTGTCAGCAAGTTCAGTAGCTCAGTGGTTTAACATGCTGCACCACAAAGGGGCCTGAGGTAGCTTAAGTAAAATGCAAATGTTCCCCAGAATGGATTAAAACAGGATGCCAAAAGACAAACGACACATAATATACTAGTCCTTAAAACAGATGAGGAATAAGAAAGAATTGAACACCTCAGCTATCCAATATGTAGCCAGTGAACACAAACACTTGCTGAAACAGATCTATTTTGTTATTTACTCTATTAATCTAATTTAATGAAGCTTACTTACTGGAAATGCGGTTGCTTTAAATGAAACTTCTTTAAACAATTTTGTTCTATAGATTCCAGACAACCAAGTTCTAGGCATGAATCGGGGTAAAGCCAGAGCTTGTGAATAATTAATTTTGACACAACTGTTTGTTATAATGGTTTTAAACATTATTTATTGGACAATGATGACTATCTATATATATATATAAAGGAAGAGTCGTCATGGAACGACCGTCCCAAACAGAGAAAACTTACAACGCAGAAACACCAAACTTGCCAACAGAAATAGGCCTCAAGCAAGGTACGTTTGTAGCAAAGAAACTTTCCCCCCCAAAACCTAAAAGGCCCCCAAAACAACAAGTAAAAAAACCCTACATTTCCCAGCATCCTCCGGGGCTGCTAACGACTCTCCCAGAATCTACATTCTGACAACATGATTGGCTGCCAAGATGGGCAGATTTGCATAACTCCTGTACTGGCCAGCCAACATGAACATTCCGACCCATAATAAACTGTCAGAGGAGGATAAGGCAAAGGGCTGAGGCACAAACACAAACACCCAAATCACTTCCCACAGAAAATTTACACCCCTACAAATCACAGACCACACCCAAAATTGACAGTAAGGCTTCATTAACTTAATTTCCCTGACTAGGCCTCACTTAATGGAATGCTGTTTACGCTCTGAATTAACAGTAAGGCTTCATTAACTTGATTCTCCCGACTAGCCCTCAGCTCATTGCACATTGTGTATGGCCTGAATTGACAGTAAGGCTTCATTAACTTGCTGTTCCTGACTAGGCCTCAGCTCATCGGACATTGTGTATGGCCTGAATTTACAGTAACCAACCTTGGCACACAGAACCCCTATGACCCACGCTACATTCTACTACAGTTTGGAGGAGGGTGGACCATGGATTATGGGACTTGAAGTACCTCCATGGATAATGGGATTTGTACTACTTCACAACCCATCATTCCCCACAGACCACTGTGGCCCAGAACCAAGACCGATAAAGACCAAACTTGGCACACAATGCCCCCCATGACCCACACTCCATCCGACTGCAGTTCAGAGGAGGACACACCATGGATAATGGTATTTCAAGTACCTCCACTCACTTCCAACCACACAAGTATCAACCTCTACATCAACACAGCAGACAGAAAGACAAAAAACATTGTAAATCCACAAGCTATGCAGAACGCCAGCAACACCACACAACAACAGCTCCCCAGGACTTCAACATCCCACCCACCAGAACAACCCACGACGACACAGCCATGGCCCCAACAACACCATAACTAACAACAATTCCAACCCTTACATACTCAGACTTTCTCACATCTTCTAAATAGGGCACAGCAACACGTGCCGGGTACAGCTATTTCTAAATAAATAAATAAATCAAATAACCACACATCATATTATTTTTATTCAATTATTTTGGGGTAAATTTGGGGGTTCTAATAATTTTGGTTGATTTAGGGTTTTTAACAAAAATAAATTTTACAAGTTTTTAAAGTCTCATTTAGTAGCAATTTCGGCACATAAGTAATTTTATAATTTTCCCATAGCAAAGGATTTTAATGTTAACGATGACTCTTCAAATTATCATGAAGGTTAATGTTTAAGTTTTAGCAGTGGTAACATTTCCACACTTTTGAAGAAATATCCTTTGAGGCAACGCTATGGCAGAAAGACAAGATGGAGAGAGAAATTGGTGTCCAAGTAATACAGCATTTATCGTGTTTGAACGACAGGATAGAGCTAAGAGACAAAACAGAAACATTTTGATTCTACCTCAGGCAACTTGCCACAGATGGCCTAAGAAAGAAATAATTGTTACTATTGGACATAATACAATAATAGTTGACAATATTGGAAAACATGCCTTAATTTACTTAAACATTTAATCTACGAAGCATATTTATATCATCAATTCAGAATTTCTATAAAACATATTAACTGGGGGGAAACACACACAGAAGAAATGGAAGTACTTGTAGCAGAAAACATTAATTTGCTCTTACAATTGGACACAAATGCAGCTCCAGCAAAGAGGTTGATTTCTGTTATGGTGTGAAAAGCCTTCAGAGACCACAGGAATCTACAATCACCAGAAGACAGATAATATCACTTTGTTAACATTTATGCAAAGCTTTAATATTTTATAGATTAATCTCTTTAGTCGTTGGCCCTTCCATTCTTGTTTCAAATTATTATACAAACTTTAAAAAAACCCTGAAATAATGATAAATTTTTATTTCAAGTTCAGTTAACAACCAATAAACTGAAAATATATGTGGTAGTTCTTCATCTATATCTTTAATTGTGAAATATGATTAGTTCTACAATTTTTAAAAGGAAACCGATAAAAGTCAAATGATTCAAGCTCACCCCAAAATCTGACAAACTGAAACCGGAATTTTATTTAAACTAAATTAACCATTATCATTTTGTATCATTAATTTTCTGACTGAATGTTTCTGCTTGGAGCTATAGCATAATGTTGCATTGAAATGATTCCCCAATTTGTTGTTTTGCTTGAATGATTTTCTAAGAATGAGTGTGGCGATTGAGGCTCCTTCTTTGGAGACTTTTAAACAGAGGCTGGGTGGCTATCTGCTTTGCCTGCGATTTTCCTGCTTCTTGGTAGGGAGTTGGACTGGATGGTCCACAAGGACTCTTCCAACTCTATGATTCTATGACAGCAGCAGTTCTGAACTATAGGATTGGGTGCCAAGTGGCCTGAAGCAAACGTCAATGGGGCCCAAAAAAATTAGTGCTAAAGGCTGAGTATACCATATCTGAAATGAGTGAGACCAGGCCCGGATTAACACTTTTTTGCGCCCTAGGCCACACTTTGGAATTACGCCCCCTTTAAGCCAACCTCCCGCCTCCTCCAAGATCCCCATTCCCACCGGCTGGAAAGCTCCGCTGTGCTCTGATGGTCTCCTCAGGAGTCGGGAGGCTTGGGGAGAGCGCAGCGGGTGCAAACTCACTCCAAAGTCATGCACGAGAGAGAGAGCGCGCGCGAGAGAGAGAGAGCACAAGAGAGAGCGCGAGAGAGAGCACATGAGAGAGAGAAAGAGAGCGCACGCAAGAAAGAGAGCGAGAGAGAGAGCGCGCGCGAGAGAGCGTGCGAGAGAGAGAGAGTGCGAGAGAGAGCGCGAGAGAGAGAGAGAGAGATAGACGGAGGGGACGGAGCAGAGACTTTGCCAGGAGAAGGAGCAAGGAGGAGCATGAGAAAAGGGGAAAGAGGGTGCAGACCAGGGTTTTTTTTGGTCCGTAATCTGCGCCCCCCCCCCCGGCTTGCACCCCTAGACCATGGCCTCGTTGGCCTTATGGGTAATCCGGGCATGTGTGAGACCAGAAGGTTTTGGGACCCCCCTCTCCCTCCCAGATTTTGGGATATTTGCATATACTTAATGAAATTACTTGAAACTGGGACACAAGTCTAAATACAAAATATGTTCTTGAACACTATATACAGTACATAGCATGAAAGTAATTTTATACACAATATTTTTAACAATTTTGTGCACCAAAGTTTGTGTGCACTGAACCATCAGAAAACAAAGGCATAATTATCTCAATGCAATTTAGGATTTTGAGTATCTATGTTTTGGAATTCCTGATTAGGGAGGTTAAGCGTCCCTAATCCACAGGAAATTGCCATGGCAGTTGAAGTGGAATTGTGCTGCTATGTAACATGGGGGGACCTCAACCCTAATATTATTCTGTATGGAACAGCCTGTTATATTCATACTCACTTGTCATAGAACAAAGGCATTTTTGGACTATCAAAATTTTCCACATCAAAGAAATTGGGACTTTCTGGACAGAGTTTAAAGGCCTGTTGGAAAATAACACAATGACATAATGTGTAACTGTTTAATTTAATCTACTGCATTTCCATTCAGAAGACATCATTAGACATCTGAAAGATAAGGCATAACTAGGGACCTCTTCACATGGGCTAAAATTTGGCGAAGGAGACAGGTTTTTTTCCATGTTCGCCATGGAGCCCACTGGCTCTCATCACACACAGTAAAAATACTTCCAACGTGGCTCTGTGGCAAAAGTGTGTGTGTGGGGGGGGGGAAACCCTGCTGAAAAATTTCTGGCGACACACAATGGGAAACTTCCAATCTTTCCATAAGGAAATATAGGTTGAGCCAGCTTTCCGAGGCTTCCTTCCATGTGATCAGGGGGGGGGGAGCTGGGACGGTGTCAGGTGTGGGGAGACGGGTACCCACAGCCCCTGGGCAAATGCCATCAGGATCGCTGCGATATGTGGTGATGTTCGGCTATTCCGGCAGTGCATGTGGTAAGGTCTTAAGAAAGTATATGGGATTCCAAATAGGTGTAATGTTGTAAACTGACTGATGAACTTGGGAATATAATCACCATCCATGAATAATATTTTATTACACTGGGAAAATCATTTGTCATGTGGTGACCATCCTTATTGCACTCATCCTTTTTTTAAAAAACACCTGCCTTTTGGTCAATGAAAAGTTTTGCTGTAATCCACAGAGGCTATATGGTCCTGAACTTACAGTGGAAACATAGAAGCTGGTTCCACTGCACTGTTTATAAGACTGAGAGGTCTGTAATTGGTCTGAGGCCAAAAAGGTGATTACATTAGCCATGGAACTTGGCCTCAAACTTCTCTGTGCCTTTTCCCCTTTCATTTCTAGGAGAGATGCATACCAATGTCCCAGAAGCATATGAAGAGCGGGGAGGAGTGACAGGAGTGGAGGCAATCAATTACTCCTCCCATGTGGTCAATTAGCCCCCTGCTAGCCAACTATGCCCTTGGCACATTTTTAGTAGCATCCCAACACCAAATCCTACAAAGTGCTTCGGCAAAGGAAGGTGTGTACAATGTGCTCCGCATTCTGCAAAACCAATTTCACCCTCTGATCTGGGATACACAGTTGACTCTCATAACCAATATCAATTCAGATTGGTAGATGCTGGATAAGTGTAGTTTCTGGTTGCTTGAGAGATAGTATTAAAAACAGGCACAACTAATACTATGCCATGCCAAAATGTCTGTATTGACTTAATATTAATGTTGAAATACAGAAATTAAGACCAAAGAAAGATACTTAGCTTAGTGTGACATTTCTGCTAAAATATTTTATTTTAATTTTTGTTTAAAGTACTATTTCTTTGATTTGTGTCTGTGTGTGTACATACACACAATCACACACGCATATAGCCGGTTGCTTGCGTTCTGGCTGAGAGTCTATTGTATTGGGATCTGCCGAAATGTATTAAAGGACCTAACTTGAACTTTCCTCTTTTCGTTAATGGGCTGTATACTCTGTAATCCATGCCACCGCAGGCATTAGAGGTATGCGTTTTGTGGCTGCCACAGTGTCGAGTCAGTCTGAAGTTGCATTAAGTGATCAATGCTAAATCTTATACTGTTTCTATATCATAGTGTCCCCCAAATTATTTGTATTTTTCACTAATTGGTTCAAAATGCTGCAGAGTCCTCTGAGAGTTTCAAATTTCATGTCTATCCCATTGTTTTGCAGGACTGAAATAGCACCCAGAACAATTTTATAAATAATTTATAAAATAGTTAGTTTATGAATAATAAAAAGCGTCTATCTCTATTAAATCTCACTTACTACATTCTACAGAAGCGCTATCATATATTCAGTCAAGAAACAACCCTATTAAATTATAACCACCTGAAAAACATGGTTTACCTTTTCTTGATCTTTATTGTGCTCTGAAGAAGCTACTCCCCCAATGGATTTCAAAATAGCTCCCCTTAACATCAAAGTGCAAACATGAGATGGATTTAACCTGAAACTACAGTTCAAATCATGAAGGGCTCTGCTTTTTAAATTTGCTGAACTCCACACAAGAGCTCTGATACAGTACACATCCTAGAAAATGGAAAGCATAACAGTCAACATAGACTGAAAATACAATTCAATTTATGTCTGTGTAACATAGCAAATACTCTCTGAGAAGAAGCGATTGGGCTATAATTGAACAAGCCCAGATTCAAATCCCCATTCAGCTGTGAAGTTTACCTTGTACCAAGGACTACTTCTTACTCTGCTTCCCAGGGTTGTTATAAGAACAAAATGGATGGGAAAAGAAAATCAGGCATACACACCAAACTGTTTTTCCTTATGGGAGATTCTGGAGACTTGTAGTCATGCTTCCCCAGTCTCTTGTGTATATATTCAAAAGTAAAATAGAAAAGGAAAAGGTTTGCTTTTTCTTATCTGAGAGAAATACACAAAACAACAAGAGACTTCGGGGCGCATGCAGACAGGACCTATAGTGTGTGCCCTCCCGTGTTTTTCCCTGGAGAGTTCAGACAATGTCTCAGGGAAAAACCTTGCTTTGTGTCAAACTAATTTGTCTATTGAAAAGATCTGGGTCTTTGCAGCTGCAGGCACTGTGTAGTTGGGACCGGGGATCGCACCACACAATTTCTGGTGCCCATCTGCATATCTGTCTCAGGTCCCCCCCGGAAACGCCTTTAAAAATAAAATAACTTACCCGGCTGCCATTAGACTGCTGCCAGAGCTCTCCTGGTGCATAGGAATAATTTTCCAGAAGAAGGGGGGGGGGGGGAGGCAGAAGTGATTTTCCTCCTTCTCCCCTCATCCCCTGTCACATCATTCCTATGCACCAGGAGAGCTCCGGCTGTCATCTAATGGCGGCTGGGTAAGTTATTTTAATTTTAAAAGACTTTTTAAAGGGGGTCTGGGAGGTGTGTGGACTCTAACCTGGGAGCAATCACCTTTAACAAGCGCGATTGCTCCTGGGTTAAAGGGCTGTCTGGAACCGCACACAGTCTTAGTTCTTCAAATTATTGCGGGGAAGATCCAAATATTGTGTAGTTCTGCTACCAAAGTGAAATCATTGGGGAAATTGCAGGGTTATGGGTCAAAAGCTCAGCTAAACTGATCTGTGCCCATACACATATTCAATTTTTTTCTGAAAAGAATAATCTATGTAGTTTTTCCTCAAACTACCCACAAACTGGAAATGTCCTCAAACATGTCCGGTTAGTGGGTATTCTTCAAATCTGAGACACTACTATGAACAGATTACATGGGGAAAGGCCAGGCCCGGATTAAGCCCTTTTGGCACCCTAGGCCACACTTTGGAAGCCCCGCCCTCGGGCCGATGCTGGGCATGTGCGGCAGTGGCCCCGAGGGTGGGGCTTCGCTCTGCCTCTTCCTCCTCGCGCCGGCCCCTCCTTCCTTGAATCAAGGAAAGAGGGGCCGGCACGAGGAGGAAGGAAGGGAAGCCCCGCCCCCGGGGCCGATGCTGCGCATGCCGGCAGCGGCCCCGGGGGCGGGGCTTCCCTCCACCTCTTCCTCCTCCTCCCCGTGACCGCCTTCCTTCAGTCAAGGAAGGCGGTCGCGGGGAGGAGGAGGAAGGGAAGCCCCCGGGGCTGCTGCCGGCCATGCGCGGCATCCAGGAACATGGCGGAGGAGGCAGAGGCGCCCTCCTGCTGTGCGCGCATGCCTGCCAGCGGCCCCGGGGGCGGGGCTTCCATCCGCCTCATCCTTCTCGCGCCCTCCTTCCTTGACAAGGGGCGGGGGCGATGGCGAGGGGGGGGGCATTTCCTCCTCCCCTGCCCCCTCGCAGCACACTCCCCCATCCTCCCCCGAGAGAGAGAGAGAGAGAGAGAGAGAGAGAAAGAGAAAGAGAGACAGAGAGAGAGTCATCATGCCGCATGTTGCAGTTTTGTTTGAACCTTTAAAAAAAATGGTCCTTGATCTGGTGCCACCCTAGGCCTGCGCCCATAGGCCATGGCCTAGTGTGGCCTTATGGGTAATCCAGGCCTGGGAAAGGCTATCCTATAGGTATTATGCTATGCCTCCACATACAGATGAAATTTATATTTGTAAATAAACTCAAATTTTGTAAAATAAAAATAAAAAACATTAAAATCACTTAGGTCTCCAGGAATCCACACTTTAAGGGGAATCAAAGGAAAACACACAAAATATAACTATTTCCCATGCTAAAATGACAAGTAAATGCTGTTGCCAGCAAACAATCATCACTTGTAAGTATGTCAAAACATTCTGATGTAGCATTCTAAGAAGACTGCAAAGATTGTGAATTGGCTCAGTACAACTGTAGCCATGTGTTCATTTGCCTACTTATACACAGTCAGAAAATTCAGACATAAAGTTTCCCCCACTAAAAGGAAAAACAATCCATATGACTATTAAAGAAAGTGGGCCTAATACTTAGACCCAAAGAAATAAAATCATTATTACTCACAGAATTTGAAGGGTCAGAAAACACAGCTCTTGTAGCATCATTTATTGCTTCTTTAATTCTGCCTGGAAAGAATGAAGTAAAATATCAGAGAAATACAATAGCCAAGCTATCCTGGACAACAGTCTACCATCTTCTGCGAAATAAAAGAAAGGTTATCAATGTATCTGTCTCTTTTTTATACTATCATAGAATCCTAGAATTGAAAGAGACCACTCCAACCCCATCATGCAGGATTACCCAATAAAAGCATTCCCAACAGATGTCCATCCAGTCTGTGCTTTAAAAATCTCCAGAGAAGGAGACGTCACCACAGCGCAAGGCAGCATATTACCATCTGAAATTTTTTCCTAAATGTTGATAAAATAATTACTTTATTTACTTCAATACACTGGATTGCAAAGATACATCTGTAAACTGGTTTTGTTATATATCTCTGTTTTATGCATTGCAGAGAGAAATCTTTTTAGTTCTGTCAGTTTGCCTGCGCTCACTTGGGTTTTTGATGCAAATGAAAAAAAATGCACTCAAGATTTCCAGCTTGTACTGTTGTTGTTCAACTAGATGATCAATTATATGTCTAAATGGGCACATGATTGATTTCCATGCATTATAATTTATTCAACAGGTGGTGGTGAATAGCAGAATAGCAGGGGTTGTGTTTCTAAACAAATATGAACATAAACAGGCAAGGGTGTTTCCTCCTCTACAATTAGGTAAGGAGCTGAACACCATTCATGACTGTATTTCAGAAAGTAAAATGCATATACACCAGGTCTGAGTAGACACCAGACTTGATGTATCTACTATTTGTTTTAACTCATGAGATGTCAAACTTGCTATTGGACAAAAGAGTAGTATGGGGAAGAGACATACTTAAGTTCATTCTTGCTTTTTTTCCAAGATCTTTTTCAGCAACTGAATTTTAATGAGAAAGACCCCTACTTTTTTGGCATAATTAATCAATTTTCAAGGCAAAAGCTCGCATGGGCCTACTACCAATGGCTCAAAAGATCTATCTATCCCAATACACAATACAGGCAGCCACCTTGCCATATTCTGCTTTCTTTGAATATTAACAAGTTCTGTGTTTTTATTCATTTTGTTTCTGTGGGTGTTTAAAAACACCTAAAATAATAATCCTAAACTAGAAAAGTTAGTTCCAGTTTGCTCACACCAAAAAAATCCATAGCAAAATACACTTTCTACCAGCCTTGAAAGAAAACCTATTCCTTCTGTTATCAGACCATACAGAGCACATGGAATAATCTTCTTCGGTCACAAAAACACTGCTGCAAACTATTCCAGTGACTAAAATAAGAGCAGGGAAAACTTGTGAACCAAAAAAAATGAAATTCAGTAGAAAAGGAGATCAGAATACCAGTATGTCAATGTTAGACACATATGAAGTTATGCTTCAGTTTTTAATTGATTTGATCTAGCAATGGCTGCTGTGACAAGTAGCCATTATCCAGGAAAAGATATCTCCAGGACCTACGATCTGGGAATATTGTACATGCAAAATATGTGCTATGGTGCCTCTTACACAAGGTTCACTCTCTATCAGACTGATGTTTATAGCCCAATGTAGATATTCCAAATTACATTAGAGAGGAATTTGGCTTTATAGCTTTCTACTAGCCCCACCTGCTCTGCATTGATCCAAAAGTATACAGTAGAATATATGGATAGCGTCCTGCAAAGGACACAAAATATGCACATATAGTATGGACTCTGTAGACTCACAATCCCTATTCCATCCTGAGATTTTCATCGAATGAAGTAAAATATGTGCATAGGACATTTAATATTGAAGCAAAACCCAGGAGAGTCCTTTTCCTGCTCTATTATAATACCATTTTCTTTCCCACACGAACTCATTTACTGAGTTTAGTGACAAAATCATTCTATCTTACCACATTTCACATAGGCGTAAGCTCTCCTTGCATACACAGGTGTCTGATAGAAAGCGCTCGAAGTACAGCCAACTTTACAGATTGTCTGTGGAAAAGAGGATGCAATTCTCAGCTGTAATATTGTTAAACTTTACACAATTTTACAGTATATTCTACAGTTACGCCCCACATAAACACTGTCATTCTGACTATAAGGATTCTTGAGCCACTCACATTACCTTCGTTGCTCTTTTTATTTATTTCAAATTACTGGTCTTATTTACCTCAGCAGGGTTCTATAAGATTACTCCCTAGGCTGTTCAGGCTCCTGCGGGGATGATTTATGTCATCATTCCAGCCTAGTGTTTCCCATAATTGTACCGAGGTTAAAAAACATTAGCACCCAAGAGGCTAGACGAGAAACTATAACATTAGCAGCATGCTCATACAAATCAATTTACTCCCTTGCAAAGAGGGGGAAAAGAAAGGAAGAGGAATTTAATGGGATTGTACAGGAACTACAAAGGCACCACAATATTCATCAGAACTTGTGGGTAATCATAAGTATAAATAGATCACAGACATAAATTCTGAAAGCAAAAGAATATACACAGTAATTTTCCCAGAACCTAATTTGAACAAAGAGGAAGCAATCTTAGCACATTGAAGATTAGAAGGTATTTGTCAATCTTTTTTTAAATTGTTTTTATTTACATACAATAACAACTTAAAATGTAGACAAAACACAAAACAGTGAACATTTTACATACACATAGCCCACCACCAAGGCCTGAACAGGTAACCTTTCCTTCGCCATATATTTATAAATCAACTGTTAATCGAATGTCATATCCAAAATTCCTGACCCACAGGGTTATATTGCATTCCATTTTCACTCTCTAAAGTGTATTTAATAAGGACCGACCAGTATGCCTCAAAATCTGATCTATTAGTTTCCCCCCTGAATACCTTCATTTCCATTGTTAGTTTATCATTTAAGGCTACGTTCCATACCTCCCTATACCAAGCTTCCAGTGTAAGATTAGTCAGGCCCGGATAACCCATAAGGCCACCCTAGGTCATGGCCTAGGGTGGCACCTTTGGGGGGGCAGCAGGTCCAGACCCCCCAAAAAAGTTTTTAAAAAATCAAAAAAAAAATCAACAAAATTTTTAAAAATGTTTTAAAAGGGTGCATGCACGCGGCGGCGTAAGTGCCACCCACAGCGCCCCCCTTTGCTCTGCCCCCCTCAGCTCTGTCCCCACCCTCAGCTCTGCCCCGCCCCACCTCCGCCCCCGGAGCCAATGCGGGGCCTCCCTATGGCTCCTCCCTCCCTCCTAAAGCCGCGATTTCCACCACTTCTCAGGCCGGCATGGTGGCTTTAGGAGGGAGGGAGGAGCCGTGGGGAGGCCCCGCATCGGCTCCGGGGGTGGGGCTTTCCTTCCTCCTCTTCGCGCCGGCGAGGAGGCGGGGGCAGAGCCGGGGGCGGGGGCAGAGCCTTTGGCCTAGGGCGCCAAAAGGGCCTGATCCGGGCCTGAGATTAGTTGTTATTTTCCAATTCCTTGCTATTATAATTCTTGCCACAGTGAATAAAATAATCATAAATTCCTTCTTTTCCATTTCTAAATTCAACATTGTGGTGTCCATTAGTAATGCTAACCTAGCATCCGGAGTAATATTTAGCCCTATAATATTGCTTATTTCAAAAAATATATCATTCCAAAAATTCTTCACTTGGGGGCATTCCCACCATAAATGAAAATATGTCCCTTTGTGCATGCCACATCTCCAGCAGAGGTTGCTTTGCTTGCTATCCATCTGATGTTGTTTGACCGGTGTGGTATACCATCTCCATATAACTTTAAATACATTTTCTTTTAATCTTATTGATAAATTCTTAACTCCCCACTTCAGAACACTTTTCCAATCAAAATCTGTCAGAGGCCCTAGATCTCCTTCCCAGACCTTTTCAAACAGCTTCAGCCTTGTTTCTTCGCCATTTAATCCATTATATATTTTCCCAATTAATCCTTTCCCTATTATTTCTTGGGTTTTAAGTTTACTTAGCCATTCCTCATATTTATTCAATGCTCTACATCTGGGATTTTTACTCAACCAGTCCTTTTTCCAGTTATACAGCTGTTGTCTCTCAAACCAATTCAGAGCACCTTGTTCTTCTAACTTATTAAACTTGCCCATTGAATTTTGTATCCGTTCTTTCCAGGAAAGAGCAGTTTCCACCTCCACTATTTTTTATATTTAAGTTTAATTCTCAGGTCTTCTGGAAAATTTTCCAGTAAACACTATTGGGGTTAAGGGGGAAAGTCCTGGGAATATCTTGTTTTTTTTAACTTAACCCATATCTCCATTTTTCAATCTCATCATAAATTCTGCAAATTTATTTCTTAATGTTCCTTAACATAGTTATGTGAACCTACAGAGGCCACTTTAAAAACACAACAAAAAACTTTTTTGTGTGTGTCAGGAGCGACTTGAGGAAGTGCGAGTCGCTTCTGGTGTAAGAGAATTGGCCGTCTGCAAGGATGTTGCTCAGGGAACACCAGGATGTTTTTGATGTTTTACCATCCTTGTGGGAGGATTCCCTCATGTCCCCACATGGGGAGCTAGAGCTGACAGAAGGAGGTCAACCTGCTCTCCCTGGATTCGAACAGTGACCTGAAGGCACAAGGGTTTAACCCATTGTACCACCGAGGGTTCCTATACAACAAAATAATTTAATAGGTTAGTTAGTTCCGAGCCTGGACGGTGCGGTGTTATGCCCATCGCCTTCCGTAAAGAGCCTGGGGGTCCATTTGGACTCCCAGCTGACCATGGAGGCCCAGGTCTCTGCGGTCAGCAAGATCGCTTTTTTTCATCTGTGACAGGCAAGGAGGCTGGCCCCCTATCTCTCCCGGAACGATCTGGCCACGGTGATCCAAGCCACGGTCATCTCAAGGCTGGATTACTGCAACGCGCTCTACGTTGGCCTTCCTATGTCGGTGACCCGGAAGCTCAGGCTAGTGCAGAACAGTGCCGCCCGGCTCCTGTCTGGCACGCCAGCTGGCGCCCACATAACACCTGTTTTGCAGGATCTGCACTGGCTGCCAGTTGAGCACCGGATCACCTTCAAAGTGTTGGTCCTCACCTTTAAGGCCTTACACGGCCTGGGGCCAGCGTATTTGAGGGACCGTCTCACCCCATATTGCCCTCCGAGATCACTTCGGTCTGAGGACTCCAATCTCCTGGAGATACCTTCAGCTAAACTCGCAAGGCTGACTGCTACCCGCCGGAGGGCGTTCTCTGTCATAGCACCTACGCTGTGGAACGCCCTCCCGGCCGGAACTCGGGCTATGAAGGACTTGCTCCCGTTTAGACGGGCCTGTAAAACATACCTGTTTAAGCAGGCCTTTGGTGAGTAAGTCCTGCCCATGCCCCGCCATCTATTCGTTCTTCTGAGGATGATGTGCTGTTCATTGTGTTAACTGTGTTATTAATTACTATACTGCTGTTGTTTTTAATTGTTTTTAACTGCTTATTGCCTGTATTTTACTGTGCCCTTCGGCTCCTGTAAGCCGCCGCGAGCCTCAGGGAGTCGGCGGCATAGAAGCCCGAATAATAAATAAATAAAATAAATAAATAAATAAAAATATTGTTAAACTATGAATTTTGAAACATGCCAGTCGCTTCCTGTTATTTCAGTGCCATTTGTGTCACCATCAGATTTTTGAGGTTACCCAGAAGCTCCAATTATTTTAAATGTGAGATTCTCAGTTTCAATAGAAGTTACACATACATAGCAATGCATTCAGCTCTCCTTGAGTAAGCCAACTGAACATTTAGATTAATCAGGCATAAGCACTTTGAAGTTCAGTTGGTTTCAACAGAAAAAAATGACATACACACTTAAATTCCTCTCATTAAAATCGACTAGGTATCTTCCTCCCTTCTACTTGCCCTTCCAGTGTCAGAGAAAAGTTTCTTTTCCCACAGATTTTTAAGAACTGATTATAAGATTTTTCTAATGTTCCATTAAAATGCAATGCTATGGATTATTTAATTGCATTTTAAAAAATAACATTGAATATAAACACAGAGCCAAAACACAAATCAAGGAACATGAAAGGCGCTGAAGACTAATTCAACCAGAAAAGTCAGCCATAGCAGAGCACCTGATGAACCAACCTGGACACAGCATATGATTTGAGAACACTGAAATGCTAGACCACTCTAACAACCACCTTGTCAGACTACACAGAGAAGACATTGAAATCCATAAGCATGTGGATAATTTTAGCAGAAAGGAGGAAACCATAAAAATGACAAAATCTGGCTACCAATATTTTAAAAACCTCTAAAATCAGTACAGTAAATAAGGAACAACATTCTGAAAACAAGGGAATTCCAGTCAAGAAACAATCAGGGCCAGCTAATCACCTCCGAACAAAGGATTCCCCCAGGCAGGAAGCAGCCAGGCTTTGGTGCTGCAAGGCTATTCAATACTAATCAAGCTGGCCAATTGCAACATTCACACCTGCCACAAACAGTCAGGATTTCTTTCTCCCACCCTGGGCATTCCACAGATATATAAACCTCACTTGCTTAGTTTCCAACAGACCTCATAACCTCTGATGATGCTTGCCATAGATGTGGGTGAACCGTCAGGAGGGAATGCTTCTGAAACATGGCCATACAGCCCGGAAAACCCACGGCAACCCAACATTGAATATGCTTTTATCTCTATATTGCTTTGTTCTTTTAACTGTATTTGTTTTAACTTCTATAAGTTGCTTTGATTCCTAGCATTGGGAAAGGGGCAGAATATACACGAATTAAGAGAAAGAAACTTTGGTTGAATGATGGCACTGCTAAGCTGATGCTAAATAACTGAAAACAAAGATGCTATAAAATACTGTTCAAGCTTATGATCCAAATTATGTACTAAAACGTATTGCTTAAGACAGTGATTTTCAACCAGGGTGCCGTGGAACACTAGTGTGCCGTGAGAGATCATCAGGTGTGCCGTGGGAAATTATTTTCGAACTTCATTCATATATAAACTATAAGGCGCATCTGTCCCTTTAAGAAATGGAACCATAGCACTCTCACATCACCTAAGAAGTGATGCGAGAGTGCTATGGTCACGCCATCTTGGATTCGCTCAGACACGGCTAAGTAAACAAAGTTAGAGTTAGTGCTGCAGCTGAGCGTCAATTTGGGATCACAGCAAGACAAGCGAGTGACAGCAATGGAGAAGTTTTTGAAAAGGGAAAATGCAAATGCCGAACAGGGCCCTGAACAAAATTATGACACAGATGAAGGCCCTAATATGAGTGGTGGACAAAAGAAAAAAGAAAAGACGGTGAGCTCGAGGCAATACAGCAAAAACTATCTTTCATTTGGATTCACTTTCACCGGGGATGCGATGGCACCGACTCTGCTGTGCTTGGTGTGTGGTGATGTAGCAGCAAATTAGGAGACCCGGAACTCCGGGTGGCAAACCTTCTTACCAAAGGCAACGTGGACGCGTGGGCACAGGAAGGAGAGAACGGACAATTGACTGTTTTAAAAGTGAAGTCAAGTTTATTGTAATTGGACACCAGCTGGTGGGGGTTCACCCACAGAACAAGCTGCTAGGGGCAAATCCTGAAGTACATTCTAAGAGCAGTCATTATATATCCCTCATGGCGGCAGAGATCTTGGCCCTCCTTCTTTATGCCCCCCATTGGCCAGTGTCACAGAACACATTTCATTATCCAATTAAACACAATACTTTCATTAGCATCACATCATTATCAGCTTTCATTCGTTTAGCATTATTGCGCAGCAAGAAAATCATTTTCCCATGGAACAGTATCAGTAGCCTGTACTCAAATAGCAACATTCACTAGCTGCCTCTTCCTTGCCAGCAAAGGAGGGGGCAGACCCTTCTGCGCTTGCGTAGTTCTTATCCTATTAGCATTGAGGTAAACAAACCCATGCCTTGTACTGCTCTGGCCAATCAAGGCTTTTGTTATCATTGAAGACACATGATGTACTTTGCCAAATCATTGCATACACTTGGCATACCAATCAGGGCACAGCATTTACGGCTTGCATGCTAGCTTTATTTCTGGCACAGAAAGCCAGCTACTCTATAACTCTTGCTTGTGCATCACTCTCCTCTGACTGTACTCCTGCTCAAAGTACCAACTCTGCTATAGTGAGAAGCTGTCCAATAGCGCAATGGTGCCAAGCTTCGTGTGTGTCTTTCTACAATTCCTGCCAGGATATCTATTTTGTGTTCATCGAAACAGGCCCAGGTTTAAATGTATTTATACAAGTGAGTGTATAAATGCATTTAAAAACATATTAACTGTATGTTTTACTGTGTTAGAGTGTCATTTTGTGTCATTTTGGTTGTGGTGTGCCCCAGGATTTTGTAATTGTAAAAAATGTGCCGCGGCTCAAAAAAGGTTGAAAATCACTGGCTTAAAACACCCAGCAGTCCCTTCTGTTTACGTGAGAAGGTGCACCACCAACAAACTGCGAGCTTGTTCTTTCCTCTCCTACCCTGAACTGGAAAAAGGCATCTTTTCAGAATATAGAACTCCCAGAATTCTTGGCTGGGAGTTAAGTGTCTAAAAAGTAACTTCCAGGCTGTTTCCTCATTGTCCACAGATGGAAAACGTACTTCTCTTAAGACCTATCTTTTCACCAAGCCTGATATCACTGTTTAAAATGTGGCCATTATTTTAAAAGGGGGGGGGGGATTCTGACTGGATCGACTATCTTCTCCCCTTTCCACAGCACAATTGTTTTAATAATTATAATGTGCTGCACAAATCTAAGGTACTTGTAGAAACTGTCAGGAATACAATGTACTAACCTTTTGAAACAAAGGTTCATTAAGGGCTGTTGCTAAACACAGCTGCTTCCAGATGAGGTTTTTATTGTTCAATTAATCTGCCTCATTCAGGCAATTTTATGGGGAATTTCCAGACAACATTGTCTTATTTTTATAAGTCCCTTATGTTTTTCAACCACATTTTCCTTTTTTTCCCCTTACCAAAGGAAGCTTTGATAAGAGCAAGAGAGGATATGCACACAGCGCCTTCTGACTGGCAGTGCCAGAAGCCCTCCACCTAAAAGTACCCTAAGAGTCGGCCTGTGTCAAAATAAGATGGATGTTCTCAATGTGAGTTATTGTTAAATGCCATGTTAATCGTACTCAGCCACCTCAAACATCAGGTGGTAAATACGGAGTTTAAAAATAGATAGAAACAGAACTGTAGATCTAACAGCGCTTCTCTTTGATTGATTAGTTCTATCATGAATACAAGATGTCTGTTTTCCTTTTTTGAAAAAGCTCCAACAATTCTGTGCACAATGACTATACAAGCATTAAAGACATTCCATACTTTGGGGATGCACATTGCTTCTATGGCATATGTAAACTCTTCTGCAGCCTCACGATGGTAATCTACTTTCTGGAAAGCTTCTCCTATATGATAATAAGATTCAAACACCTGGGGAAAAAAACAAGAACATCACATTATTTCAAATGCTTTACTAATGATATGTTAACAAAGACGCCTAACCAGGGCCGTAGCCAGGAGTTTGTTTCGGGGGCTGAGTTTGGTTTGGGGGTGCTGAGACTGGGTGGAAGAGGGTCTACCCTAGCAAACCTTTTGTATTGTTATCCCAATAACCCCATTAATGTGGGATATAATGAGCATGGTGATCAGATCATGATTTAAATGCACATAACAGTTTAAATAATGTACCAGTAAGGCCTTTCGCGGACCACCCTGAGAATTTCGGGGGCTGAAGCCCCCTTATCCCCCCCCCCTGGCTACATGCCTGCGCCTAACCATTCATTCCACGTCTGTTTGTTTTTTAAATAATTGTGCAAACTCCAGATATTCAAAATCAAGTTTATACCAATCTAGCACAATCATTTAAACATGAGGCTAGAGCTACAAAGTAACAATAATGATTATTCTTCATTTTTAAAGCATTGGATTGTTGGATGAGAGAGCTTATTTACAAAAGACCCTCCTCATAAATGTATAACAGGGTAATTTATTCGCAGCAGCATGACCAAGCCTGGATTAACACCTTTTTGCACCCTAGGACATACTTTGGAATTACGCCCCCTTTAAGCCAACCTCTACCGCATGCCCCCCTCCCCCCCGGGAAAGGGCAAGGTGCAGAGTGGCCGGGGGCATCCCTGGGGGGCACGTGCTGCTGAGTTGGGAGAGACCCCAGGGGCCGACCACGGCGTTTTTATTTGTTTCAACATTTTAAAATTGTTTTGGTCCATGATTCTGCGCCCCCCTCGGCTTGCGCCCCTAGGCCATGGCCTAAGTTGGCTTTATGGGTAATCCGGGCCTGAGCATGACCCAGCACCTGTAGCCAAAAGTAATAAAAAAAACAAAAAACACAGAGTGTTGGGCGTGTGGTTTCTATGGCTTCAGGGTTTGTGGGTTGTGGTGGTGTGCAGGGATCTGTGTGATTTTCAGTGCAGGGCCAAGGTGATGAAACTCTGGAAAAGCAGTTACGGGAATTTAGTTTGTCTGAGAGTCCAGTGGGCGGGAATTGAGACACCTGGCTTGCTGATTCTAGCCGCAGCTGTTACTTTCCCAGGGAAAAGGGAGGGAAATGTTAGAATGTTGGGATCTTGTTATTAGCCCTGTGAAGGTTGACATTCAGTTCCTGGTCAATTTTCGATTCTACTGCAAGCAGTTCCATGAACTCCTGATTTCATGATTTTTTTGGTCATTCATGACAGAACTTTGAGCTTGCCTTTTTTGGGACTAACCTAGTTTTCAGTTCTGTTGCTTCTTAGTGGATTTATATTGAGAGACCTTACAACTAAATTAGCCTGAGGCTTTGGGAAAATTTCCTTTGATTTTCTCAAAAAAAAATTGCCTTGGCTATTTTCATGTTTACTGTTATTTTTTGGACATTGTTTACTTCAATAAATAGACTGTTATTTCCAGCCGTGGTTGTGTGAATATTTAAAGGGCCCTGGTTCCCGGCCAGTGTGCGACACAGACCAATGTTTTATCTTCCTTTGGAGGTTTTTCTTTATAGCAAAATAATATGGTTGCACTATTTACAAGAACCAGGTTTCCATAACACAAAATTCTTTATACTTCCATATTTGCTTCCACGCTGGGATTCTTTCTCATGCAGATAAACAGCTTTGCTGTCACTGAGCTCCTTCTCACACCGAACACAGTAGCCTTTCGCACACAGCTCCAGCCTTCACACTGGAGCTTTACACACGAGGCCTTCAATCTTGGGCTTCTCTCACCAAAGCCTTCTCACACCAGGCCTCTCACACACTGAGGCCTACTAACTCTATCTCACACTGAGGCGTACTAACACTGAGGTTTACCTCACACCGAGGCCTCTCTCAGATGGAAGCCTTCCTTCCACTGACGCCTCTCTAACATTGGAGCCTTCTCATACTGAGGCCTCTCACACTGAGGCCTCTCTCAGACTGAGGGCAACTATCACTGAGGCGTACTAAGCTACAGGCACACCTGAACTGCAGCTTTTGCTGAGTCGTTGCACCCATTCAACCCTTTCAGTGTTTGACTCACATTTTTGTAATTAAAAATACCTATTTAATTGTTAATATTTCTGACATGGATAACTAGCAAGTGTGACATGTTCAATATAAGGCCGCTCTGAGTCCCCCTGTGGGGGTGAGAAGAGCAGGGTAGAAATAATGTAAATAATAATAATGATAATAATAATAAGGAAACAATTCACTTGTCCGAGTGCTCCTGGTGCTGTTCTGCAATTTACCAGCATTTGCAAAGCTAATCCATTTTAATCAGTTTAACGCACTCCATTCCATCATATGTACTGGTAAACCACATACTTCAGGAGAACATAATGCTCATCTTCTCTACCATTTTGACATTCAGTCTAATTTATTTATTTATTTATTATTTGATATTGTATACCGCCACTCCCCGAGGGCTCGGAGCGGCTCACAATACAGTATAGAAACACAGAATGGGAAACACCATAAAAACAACATAGCATTAATTAGTACCAGATTAAAATTCAAAGTTCGAATGCCAACCGAAACAGATGAGTCTTACAAGCCCTGCGAAAGGCCGATAGGTCTCGCAGGGCACGAACTTCAGTTAGCAAGGTATTTCAGAGAGATGGCGCCACAATAGAAAAAGCTCTGCGCCTTGCCGATGTTAGGCGAACGGCTTTAAATATAGGCACTTCCAGTAGGTTTAGATCTTCCGAATGGAGTGGTCTCTGGGGTTGGTGGGGGGTGAAACGGTCCTTCAGATACACCGGCCCTAGACCAAACAAGGCCTTGAAGGTTAGTACCATCACTTGAAAGTGATCCGGTGCTCGATAGGCAGCCAATGAAGCTGCTGCAGAATAGGAGTAATATGACATCTCATTGGAGCCCCAGTGAGAAGTCGGGCGGCAGCATTCTGGATGACCTTAAGTTCACAGACAGAGGTAGGCAAATGTAGAGGGCGAACAACTTTGCAGAACTCAAAACATTGCTTGCAACTTTGTGACATTTTGTTTTGGCCTTAGTAAAGGTATCGCCATATTGTCTGAGAATCTCAGGGGCTGGGGAGAGTGACTATGTGAGTGCCCAGCTGTTATCTATTATATAAAGGAGGTCCCGTCGTCGAACGACTGACAGAGACAGAGAAACCTTCCAAGGCAGAGACACCAAACTTGCCATCACAAATAGGCCTCAGGCAAGGAAGGTTTTTAGCAAAGAAACTTTCCCCCCCAAAACCTAGAAGGCCCCCAAGACAACAATACAAAAAACTACATTTCCCAGCATCCTCTGTGGCAGCCAGCTAAGCCCATTGGCCAACATCGGCCCACACAGAATGCAGGGAGGCTGAGTAACCATAGTAACGCTGGCCAGAGCCAGCCAAGGCTAGGATAGAATGCTGAGTGATTTGAGTTCAGTCAGTTGGTGCAAGATCTAGGAGGGTGCAGGTTACCACACTCGAGAAACACAATCCAAAAGACCAAGCCAGCAAAAAATATCACACAACGCCAATATGCAGAAGATACACAACTATGTGCACAGAGCACATACATACCACTCACAGGACAAAAGACACCCACAACAAAAGACACCCACTTTACAAACACCACTCCCACAACATGACAGCCACACAACTCGCGATGCCTACCTCTACAGACCCACTACACAACTCACACACAACACACACAATGCATACATACCACTGCTAAAAAGAAACCAGCACAGTACAACCAACTAACACACCCCACATACACACCGTACATCCACACCACACTACCACTGCACACTCACAACAACAAACTACACACTCAACACCACACACTCTTCTCCAACCACCATCCCAAACACACACCACCAATCCTCCACTTTACAAATACCACCCCCACAACATGACAGCCACACAACTCGCGATGCCTACCTCTACAGACCCACTACACAACTCACACACAACACACACACCACTGCTAAACAGAAACCTGCACAGTACAACCACCTAACACACCCCACATACACACCGTACATCCACACCACACTACCACTGCACACTCACAACAACAAACTACACACTCAACACCACACACTCTTCTCCAACCACCATCCCAACCACACACCACCAATCCTCCACTTTACAAACACCACACCCACAACATGACAGCCACACAACTCGCGATGCCTACCTCTACAGACACACAACACAACTCACACACAACACACACAACGCATACATACCACTGCTAAACAGAAACCTCCACAGTACAACCAACTAACACAGGAGGACATAACAACTACCAGGAGGACATAACACTAACACAAATAGGGCACCAGGGACACAGGCATCACTGACCAACACATACCACCGGAATAACACAAACTTCCAAAACCCACAAAAACAAACTAACAATCCTGCAACACAAAAACCCAACCCAACCAAAATTCACAACAAACACCACTGGCAAAAGCCACCCCCCCCACACACACATCACAACCAGCACACAGCCAGACTGAGACAACTATGTCACCACAGCACACACAAAATAAACCCCACAAATACCTGACAGCAACACCACACATCGACAACTCCACAGGACTTCAACATCCCACCCACCAGAACAACCCACAACGACACAGCCATGACCCCACCAAGACCGTAAGTAACATCATTTCCAACCCTTACATACTCAGACTATCTCGCATCTCCTAAATAGGGCACAGCAACGCGTGCCGGGTACAGCTAGTTAAGCTATAGTTCCCATCATATCTCACTTCTGGCAAGTAATAATGAAGATTGCTGTCCAATACCAACCATGTTAGGATCCAGCAACATAAATTCCCCATGAGGAAGCAAAACCTCCTTAGTAAATTATTTTCAAAATAAAAATGAATTCCAAAAACAGGCAGCTATGTGAAAATAGCTATTTTGTAGTAAATGTAACCAATAAGTAGCTATCTAAATGTCAGATTAAGGCATCATGATGCCTCCCGTGTGGCAAAGGCAAAAGAACGCTGTTTCCTAAATAAAACAGCAAGGGTCTAGCACTACGCCATTACAGCACTTTGACATTGTTTCAACTGCCTGTGGCTGCATTGTACAGGATCCTGTGATGTTTTGTTAGCTGAGCCAGTAAAGTCTCTGGCAAAGAAATCTAAAAACCTCACAACTATTGTTCACAGGATTCAAATGGATGATGCCATGGCGGTTAAAGAATCTCTAATGTGCTAAAGCCAATGTGGTGTAGTGGTCTGAGTATTGGACTATGGCCTCTTCTGCACTATCATAAAATCCATATTATCAAAACAGTTCAAAGCAGATAATTTAGATTGTACATAGCAGTGTAGGTGGGGCCTACCTATGATTCTGGAGACCAGGGTTCAAATTCCCAGTCAGCCATGAAAAATCAATGGGTAACCCTGGTCAAATAAGGTCCTTTCTACACTACCATATAAAATCCATAGTATCTGCTTTGAACTGGATTATATGGCAGCGTATAATAATATAATCCAGTTCAAATCAGACAATGTGGATTTTCTGCTTTGATAATCTGGATTATATGGAAGTGTAGAAGGGGCCTAAGGCTGGATCTCCACTGCTATACAATCCAGTACCGATCTCACATTTCTCTGATTTGAACTGGATTAGTCTACACTGCCATATACCTGTTAAAAGCAGAGAATGTGGATTATCTGCTTTGATAACCTAGATTATATGATAATGTAGAAGAGGCCTTGAAGGCAGTCCCTCATATTTTATAGCAGGGCTGTCCAACTGGCGGCCCGGGGGCCATACACGCCCCCCCAGCCTGTAGGACACGGCCCCCGCTATGCCCCCGGCCGCCATTTTTAAATTTTTTTTAAAAAAATGGCGGCCGGGCGGGGGAGGGGGAGGCGGGGCAGGGAGGAGGAAGAGAGCTAGCTCCCTCCTCCTCCTTGCCTTGTCCCCTCCGTCCCTCTCTCCGCCCCGCCGCTGCGATCCGGTTCGCAGCGACGGGCGGGAGGGCGGGGAGGGGAGGAGGCGGGGCAGAAAGGGGAAAGAGAGCTAGCTCCCTCCTCCTCCTTGCCGTGCCCCCTCCGTCCCACTCTCCGCCCCTCCTCCTTCTCCTTCCCCGGAGCCGCGGCGATTGGGACACCGGTGGCGTCGGGAAGGGCGGGAGGGAGCGAGGGGGCAGGCCTTCCAGGGAGGCCTGCGGGAGAGTTTTCGCCCAGTTCTCGCATCCCTCTGACCAGAGGGACACGAGAGCCAGGCGAAAAACCCTCCCGCAAGCCTGGATGGCTCGCGGGGGAAGCGAGAACCGGGCACTCGCTTCCCCCGTGAGCCATCCAGGCCTGCGGGCGAGGGGGCAGGTGACCGGACCCCAGAAAGTCCGGCCCTTGGGTCGGCAGAAGTTGGACAGCACTGTTTTATAGCAAAGATAAGAGAATCTGTGACTCTCCAGGAACTGCAGAACTTGAATCTGAAGCAACTAGCCAACAGGCATACCACAATTTGGAGCTACCAACATCTGGGGGGGGGGGGGTGTCCCTATCAATGTTTCCTGTTCAACAATCAAGTACAAATACAGTACAAATACAGTACAAATTGAAATACAGAAGCATCTGAAATACTACACTGAAATTACCAGCTGATTATATCCAGGTCCAGGCATGTATTCAGAAGGAAACCTCTTTTTGTTCAAAGAACCCAGTAGCTTTCTGTAACACTCAATTGCCTACAAATAAAATAAAAGCAGCATTACAACTTTGAGATAGAGTGAACACACCCAAAATTATGTACAGGAGAGGACCTTAATAATTCTGTTCATTTTTGTTGAGTCCGATTTTTATGATTGTATGTTTTAAAATTATATATTGTATTTAAAAACAATACAGCAATAACAATAAACAATAAAACAATTTAACAACAATAACAGAGGGACAACCCCGTTAATACAGCTCCACTGACTGCCAATAAGTTTCCAATCCCAATTCAAGGTGCAGGTTATTACCTACAAAGCCCTAAACAGTTCCGGTCCAGCCTATCTTTATGATCGCATCTTCCCCTATGAACCTGCGCAAGCTCTAGTCTAAGATCTGCTGGGAAGGTCCTTCTCTTACTCCCACTCCCATCACAAGTGTGGTTGGTGGGGGACGAGGGAGACGGTCTTCTTGGTGGTGGCCCCCTGGTTTTGACACTCGCTCTTCAGGGAGATTAGATTAGCACCCGCCCTGTCCACTTTCTGCAAAAATCTAAAAACGTGGATTTCCAATGTGACTTTGATTAATTGGTTCACTAGATAAATTGGCCCTTCTACCCATAACTTTATTTTCAGCTCTTGCACTTTCCTAGTCTCCCTCCCCCTGTAGTTGTAGAACACTACAACTACAACTTGGCCCTTCCAGCCCAATTTAATATCTGCATTTCTCTATTAGCCCTGTCCTTGCAATTGTATTGCACAAGCCCTTGCCTTGCCCCTTAGCTTTGAAATGTCCACTATGCTCGGCTACTGGTTGCTGTATAATGAATTATGTTTTTATGATGTTCTTATGATGTTATGTAATTTTATTGTGTACTAGCTGTACCCGCCACACATTCCCCCCCTCTTAATAATAATAATAATATTTATTTATAAGCCGCTTCCTTCTCCCCAAAGGGGACTCGGAGCGGCTTACATGGGGCCGTGCCCAAACCACAAATCACATAATATCAAACGTCAAAAACAATAAACACAATAAAACAGTAAACACAGTAACTGTCTTTCTTTCTCTCCTTCCTTCCCTCCCCCTTTCCCTTCCCTTTCTTTCATCCCCGTCCTTCTCTTCCTTTTTCCTTCCTCCCCCCCCCTTTTCTTTCTCTTCCCCTTTCTCCCCTTACTTCCTTCTCTACCTATTCATGGACTGCAACTCTCAGCACTCCTCCTGATCGATCTATCTACCTACCTATCTCCATCTACAGGCCCGGATTAATACTTTTTTGCGCCCTAGGCCACACTTTGAAATTACGCCCCCTTTAAGCCAACCTCCCACCACCTCCAAGGTCCCCATTCCCACCGCCTGGAAAGCTCCACTGTGTTCTGAAGGTCTCCTCGGGAGTTGGGAGGCTTGGGGAGAGCGCAGCAGGTGCAAACTCGCTCCAAAGGCGTGCACGAGAGAGAGAGCGCGAGAGAGAGTGCGAGAGAGAGAGAGCGCACGAGAGAGAGAGAGAGAGAGAGAGAGAGAGAGAGAGAGAGAGAGAGAGACGGAGGGGACGGAGCAGAGACTTTGCCGGGAGAAGGAGCGAGGAGGGGCATGAGAAAGGGAGAAACAGGGGCACAGACCAGGTTTTTTTTGGTCTGTGATCTGCCCCCCCCCCTCCCGGCTTGCACCCCTAGGCCATGGCCTCGTTGGCCTTATGGGTAATCTGGGCATGCCCATCTAATCTATCTGGAGGATTGCTGGGAGTTGCATTCCAAGAATACAAAATTGGAAAAATGCAGGGATTGGGATGCTCTCAAAGACGTGCAAGGAGAAGAAAGCTTTCATCTTGGAAGCAGTGCATTTGGATCATCCTCCTCTCCTAAAGGGCCTGGTCTAGGGGATGCTGGGAGCTGTAGCCTGGAAGAGAGTGTGGATATGCTATTGTGTATTTTGTTTGCCAGGGGAGTCATTTTTGCACATGCGCTGCAGCATCTTTTTGCTTTTCTGGCTTTTTAAGTCCCTTCCGTTGTGTTTTTCAGTGTTTTTATAAATGATGGTCACTCATTGGCTGATAGGTGTACTGTGTTCAAATTTGGTGTCAATTCGTCAAGTGGTTTTTGAGTTATGTTAATCCCACAAAGGAACGTTACATATAAAGTAGCCATCCCCTGCCACGCGTTGCTGCAGCCATCTGATGATCTGAAAAATAAATGAGAAAGTGTTGGTTTGTAATATATGTAATTTCTTTATGCTTGTGGATAAACAGTATTTCTTGTTGTTTCTTCGTCAGCTTTGATGTGGAGATTGTCTGGTCTGCCAACTCTTGAGCATGTAACATATAATTGTCCTTCTTTAGGGGTCCTTTTCAAATCTATACTATATCTGTCGTGTGCGTGTGAATCCTATATATCTATCTATATCTATGGCTGGATGGCTTTTTGTCAGAAGGGCTTTGATTATGTTTTCTTGGCCTGGTGAAGGGAGTTGGACTGGATGGCCTTCAGGTAGCATTTCTCAACCTAGTGGTTGGGACCCGGGGGGGGGGGGGTCACGAGGGGGTGTCAGAAGGGTTACCAAAGACCATCAGAAAACACAGTATTTTCTGTTAGTCATGGGGATTCTGTGTGGGAAGTTTGGCCCAATTCTATCATTGGTGGGATTAAAAATGCTCTTTGATTGTAGGTGAACTATAAATCCCAGTAACTACAACTCCCAAACGTCAAAGTCTATTTCCCCCAAATTCCATCAGTGTTTATATTTAGGCATATGGAGTATTCATACCAAGTTTGGTCTAGATCCTTCATTG
Organism: Anolis apletophallus; assembly: GCA_030556195.1. Lineage (NCBI taxonomy): Eukaryota > Metazoa > Chordata > Lepidosauria > Squamata > Anolidae > Anolis > Anolis apletophallus. The sequence continues at coordinate 61,047,096 of JARBWK010000009.1, forward strand.
TTTGAGTCCACAGTGCTCTCTGGATGTAGGTGAACTACAACTCCCAAACTCAAGATCAATGCTCACCAAACCCTTCTAATGTTTTCTGTTGGTCATGGGAGAACTATGTGTCAAGTTTGGTTCAATTCCACCATTGGTGGAATTCAGAATGCTCTTTGATTGTAGGTGAACGATTAATCCCAGCAACTACAAATCCCGAATGACAAAAATGATTTTTGGAGTGATGATAGGTGTATTGTGTCCAAATTTGGTGTCAATTCGTCCAGTGGTTCTTAAATTATGTTAATCCCACAAACAAACACTACATTTTTATTTACATAGCTATTTTAACTCTGTTTGACTGGGCTTGGTCTCCATGTATGCCGCCCTGAGTCCCTTCGAGGAGCTGATGGCCGGATACATAAAATACAATATAAAACATAAAAGGCAGAAATATTAAGCAAAAATCGCATAGATTCCTAGTTCTGTCATGTTCTGCCACGGTATTGTGTCAATGGATGGACACAAAGGGATGGAATTACAGAACTGAACGCAGGAAAAATTCCAGTTGCCAGAAGTTTTAGGAAGGATTCAAAGCAGCACTGAAAAATACTGTATAGCAGAAAACAATCACCAAATGGGTTTTCTACCGTGGCAAAAACAAAAGGAGTCCGGGGAAAAACGAACTCCCTATTTGGCTATGAAAGCCTATTTATTTATTTTATTTTACTTCATTTATATTCCGCCCTTCTCACCCCGCAGGGCACTCAGGACGGATTACAATGTACACATTGCATTTAGACACACAAACACAAAAGACAGATAGAGGCAATTTAACATCTGGCCACCAGGGGGAGCTGTCGCACTCCTTCCTTCCTCAGCTTGTTTCCTGGAGATCTTTTTTTTAATGGCCTCGTAAATCAGTTAAATTTAGCCTCCCCACTAAGTGGTACCTTAATTTCCTACTTGACAGATGCAACTGTCTTTCGGGTTGCAAAGGTCGACAACAGGCTACACAACAGGTCGAGACCCCACCTCGACTCGGGCAAGCCTCGAACTCATGACCTTCTGGTCAGTAGAGATCTTGTGCAGCTGACACCCAGCCAGCCACATTCCTGGTGCTTATTAGCCTACTGAATAAGTCACATCCTCTCAGCCTCGGAGAGCATGAAGAACTCTTCCTCAGGGTGCATCTACACGGCAGAATTAATGCAGTTTGACACAACTTCAATCGCCGTGGCTCATGGGAGTTGTAGTTTTACACAAGCTCACAAAAGAGTGTTGGTGCCTCACCAACGTCTCAGGATTTCATGGTATTGAGCCAGGGCAGTCGAAGTGGTGTCAAACTGAATTACTTCTACAGTGTAGATGTACTCTCGACCACATATCACAAAGTAAGTTTTGAGGGAAAACTATGTGATGGAGCATGTTTGGGTGAAGAAGGGCCACATTCCTATACAACCAGTGTTGTATGACCCTCACATTTGCAGGCCTAGGACTACTTTGATTGTAGGTGAACTATAAATCCCAGTAACTACAACAAAATAGATGAAGTGAAATTGTCGGGCTTGGGAGAAGGGGTACTATTAGTTAAGTGTCAGAATGTCTGTACAAAATCTTCAATTGTACAGGACGTTTCCATATTATGGCTTGTGAAGAGCCTTCAAAGGTTTCCTGACACACAAAAGGCGCATGCGCAGTTGGCACGGCCCTGCCCCGAGGAGCCGTTTCCTTATTGTGGCCTGAAGAGCCTTCAAAGGTCCCCTGGCAAACTCAGGCGCATGCGCAGTTGGCACCCTTCTGTCCACGGCCTGAAGAGCCTTCAAAGGTCCCCTGACAAACTAGGGCGCATGCGCAGTTGGCACACTTCTGTCCACGGCCCGAAGAGCCTTCAAAGGTCCCCTGACAAACTACGGCGCATGCGCAGTTGGCACACTTCTGTCCACGGCCTGAAGAGCCTTCAAAGGTCCCCTGGCAAACTCGGGCGCATGCGCAGTTGGCGGGCGGTGGTCCTCGCGCGCCCTTCAGAGGAGGGTCACCTGGAACCAGCGCCGGGCCCGCTCGCAGGCGACGGCGGCGTTGAGGTAGGTCTGCGCCTGCGCCTGGATGCCCGCGATGGCGTTCAGGAAAGACGACGGGATGATGGTTTGGGCTTCGGCCGACGGAGGGGGGGAGAAGAGGCTGGGCGGCGAGGGGGCGGGGCCTGGCTCCGAGCCTGACCCTTGAGGGCGGCTGAGGATGTTACCGCGCGCCTCCGCCATGCCATGCGCGCGCCAGCCGCCCTTCCCGCCAAGGCCCCTACAGCGGAGGGCGGAGGGCGCCGCGGTTGCCACGGCAACGGCACAGCCGCGAGGCAGCCCAGGCCTAGGCCCACGCAGATCCAGCCTGGAAGTGCCTCTCTCCCTTTCATTCATTTTACACCACTTTCGCTGGCATGGCTCAAGGCTATGGGATCCCCGGGTGTCTTGTCCTTTCAATACACTCTTTGGAAATGTTTTAAAACCTTACATTTCCCGCAATTCGAGTGGTGTGGCACTGTATCCATTCTACAGTCTAGATCAGGCATGGGCAAACTTGGGCCCTCTCTCCAGGTGCTTTGGACTTTAACTCCCACCATTCCTGACAGCCTCAGGCCCCTTCTTTTTCACTTAAGCGGCTGAGGGGGAAAGGAAAGGGCCTGAGGCTGTTAGGAATGGTGGGAGTTAAAAGTCCAAAGCACCTGGAAGGCCAAAGTTTGCCCATGCCTGGTATAGATTTATTTATTAATTTACGTCATTTATATTCCACCCTTCTCACCCCGCAGGGGACTCAGAGAGGATCACAATGCACATATACAGGCAAACATTCAATGCCATTGACATACAACATATATACAAATACCACAAGGGGGGAGTTGCAATGTAACAATACACACAACGAGCACTCTTAGTACTTCAGTATCAAAAATCAAGTGATATATTATCATTTACACATAACATTATGCATATCATATACATGTAGAATATAAAGCGCCCGGGACGGGCTCCTACCCTTCAGAGGGTTAATATAGGTAAGTTCAAAAGGAGTGTATAGTCCGTAACAGAGTGGGTTTTCAAGGAAAGGTTTGCGAAGGAGATCCCGGGATATCAAACTGAGTCCAAACGCCTGCGGACGTCTTCCAAAGAGACGAAGATGAGAGCCGGATTGCAGAGAGGAGTCAAGGTGCTGGGCGGCTTAGATGTGTGAAGTCACAACAATATATGGGGCATTCCCGTATTGCTAAGTCCGCCCAAGTATATACCCTCGTCAGCCTCTGATACTTGGACGGACTTAGCAATACGGGAATGCCCCATATATTGTTGTGACTTCACACATCTAAGCCGCCCAGCACCTTGACTCCTCTCTGCAATCCGGCTCTCATCTTCGTCTCTTTGGAAGACGTCCGCAGGCGTTTGGACTCAGTTTGATATCCCGGGATCTCCTTCGCAAACCTTTCCTTGAAAACCCACTCTGTTACGGACTATACACTCCTTTTGAACTTACCTATATTAACCCTCTGAAGGGTAGGAGCCCGTCCCGGGCGCTTTATATTCTACATGTATATGATATGCATAATGTTATGTGTAAATGATAATATACAACATATATAGACAGACATAGAGGCAATTTAACATTCCAGAAATCTAGTTAAATTTAGCCTCCCCACAAAATGGTACCTAAATTTCCTACTTGACAGACGCAACTGTCTTTCAGGTTGCAAAGGTCGACAACGAGCTACACAAGTTGGTTGAGAGCTCACCCCGACCCGAGCAGGCCTCGAACTCATGGCCTTCTGGTCAGTACAGCTATTATGCAGCTGAGACCCAGCCAGCTGCGCCACATTCCCGGTGCACTCTGAATTGCAGTCTTGCAGAACAACTTCCAGAATGGCTATTTATTTATTTATCTATTTAAAACTTTTATACCTCGGCCTTCTCACCTCCAAAGAGGGACTCAGACCGGCAAACAGCAAGTATTCAATGCTAACATTTAAAATCTAAAAGCATCATAAATGTACAATAAAATTTACAATAAAATACAATACAATAAATACATTTAAAAAGCCTTTCACCAAAGTAAAATCAAGTCCAACTGAGGCAAGGCATCCCTCAGGATAAAACCTTTTTTCTTTAGACTTGTCCAACAGAAACATGTTAAGGGACTGCTTCAAGGGTGCTGCATACTTTTAACTATCCATTTTAAAGCTGTTATTATTTTTTACCTTTTCTGATTGCATGTAACTCTTCTATTCAGATGTGAATTGTGTTGTCTAAGGCTTTCATGGCCGGAATCACTGGGTTGCTGTGAGTTTTTTGGGCTGTATGGCCATGTTAGAAGCATTCTCTTCTGGAGAACGTTTCGCCCACAGTTAATTCAACCAGAGAAGTCAGCCATAGCAGAGCACTTGATAAAACAAAAATATTATTTGAGAACACAAAATGCTGGACCACTCTAACAACCACCATGTCAGACTACACATTGAAGCCATGGAAATCCACAAGCATGTGAACAATTTCAATAGAAAGGAAACCAATTTCGACAAAGGATGAAACAAAATCTGGCTACCAGTATGCTCTAAAATCAAGACAGTAAATAAAGAACAACACCCAGAAAACAAGAATTCCAGGTATGAAACAATCAGGGCCAGCTAAAAACTCCCAACAAAGGATTCCCCAGGCAAGAAGCAGCCAGGCTTTGAAGCTGCAAGGATATTCAGTGCTAATTAAGTTAGCCAACTGCAACATTCACACTTGCCTCAAACAGACAAGAGTTCTTTCTTCAACCTTGGACATTCCACAGATATATAAACTCCACTTGCTCAGTTTCCAACAGACCTCCCAAACTCTGTGGATGCCCGCCATAGATGTGGGCAGAACGTCAAGAGAGAATGCTTCTGGAACATGGACATACAGCCCGGAAAACTCACAGCAACCCACAATGTGAATTGTTTTAATGCTGTAAGTAATTTCACTCTATTTGAAAAGTTTACTTTTTTGTATGTTTTGATTGCATTATATTAAATTACAAGTCATGTTGAGTCCCAATTTTGGAAGTTATACATAATTACAGACCTATATGATCAGACTGCCCATCTGCTGATACATGAATTAGGGAGTTGTGCCTCAAGAGTCATGATGGTATTAATTCCAAATGCATTCCTGTGTAAATGCCAAAGGAACTGGCATTTATAATGTGATTTACCCCTTGATTTCTTTTCTCAGAAACCTTTTAAGTCACATTTTTGCCTTTTTTAGTCAGAAACAGAATTAGGAATATTTTGCTGTGATGCAGCAGCTCTTTATTAAGTGTGCTCTTTTATAATGAACAGACAACTATCCCCGTAACATATACCAGCAAACAATTTCTATAATACCGTAATGGCAGATTTCCACCACCTAGTGGATACATTCTAGCTAAACCTGATACATGCAGTCTCCAAGTTACAAACAGGATAGGTTCTGTGGGTTTGTTTTTCTTGAATTTACAGTATGTAAGTTTAAAAAAATACATTTCTTAAGTGTAATTCCAATATATATATATTTCCGAGCTTTAGATAGCATAGTGAAGCATTAACATCCCTGTGATGTTTGTTTTGCTGGCTGTGCCCCTATTCAAAGGATTTCACCTCACTTTCTGCCCCTATGATCATTGGATTGTGAAAAATTTGGCTTATTGTAGAAACAGACTGGTGAGAAAGCTTCAGTGGAGATACCTTTCCCCCATGATAACTCTTTCAGGAATTAATTTCCCTTCCGAGGGTTAGATTTCTCTCACTTCCTGTTGTCGCATCCCTGTACTTAACTATGAGTCATTTGTTTATAATTAAGGGACTGCCTGTACTTGGTTAGTATTACAGGGAGGGAGGGGGAGCTCTCAGATTTTTTTAAAAATGTGCCCAGATGCCAATACTTAGGTGCAAAATTCATGTTATTATCTGCAAGTGTACAAGAGTAAACATATTGCTGCTTTCAGTGATGTATATTTTCCTGATTATTGTTTCTCCTTTTCATAGATTTATATATGATTCTTCCTGTATAACTAAAAGTACTAAAACTTTACAAAAAAGGACAAATGATACAAGAAAAAGAAAAACAGTATCAAATTTAAAGAAATACAATCCAAATAGTTGTTTCTCTATTGTCCATGTGTAATGCAAGTTACATTTATTTTGAAAACAAATAAAATGTATGAACTACCCTTTACCCACAAGTGATCTCATTGTGATATATTGTTGTTTTTGTTTTTATTGTTGTGTGCATTTAAGTAATTTCTCACTTGTGACTCACCTAAGGCAACACTATGATGAGACTGACATGCCCAGGTCACCCAATGATCATGGCTGAGCTGGCATTAGGAACCTGGTCTCCAGAGTCAAACACTCAATTCTCCGTATTGTCTCTGTGATTTATGTACAGTGGCATTATTTTTTTTAAAAAACCATTTCTAGGTGTTCACTAAGAAATTTCCAAAGCAGTCTTAACCATGTTGTTATAGCAAGTACTTATTTTACATTGATAGGGAGAACCTGGAAAGGAGGAAGTAGTACATGTGCTACACTTTCACTCATCTTTTAAAAAAAGATTTTTAACAACAAGTAAAAAATGTTCTATTTGCTTGCAATTGAAAGTAAATCTTATAAACTACTTCCAGGGGTTTTATTGCATGTGTGACCTGGAGCCAAGAAAGATAGGTGTAGTGATTTTAGCTAGGACCACGGTTAGAGAGGTTTGTGCCCAGGGGTAATTCGCTAAACGAGATCAGCCAGGACAGAAACACACTCACCAGGCTTAACACAAGCCACAGAGGTTTATTACAATTTGGCTGAAAAGGATGCAAATATGAGCAATTTGCTTCAAAAGGTTCAAGCATGAATTTACAGAAAAATACAAAGCTTATACAGTTCCAACAGCTATTCAGTTTTCCGCTCCCAATTGGTTTAAAAAGAGGCAGGCTAGGATATGTGCCTGGATTGGCTGGGGTTCCACTGACATTACAACCAGCAGGAAGAATTTTCCAAGGTGGGAAAAATGGCAGCTGAGGATTGGCTAGTTCAAGGAGCTGATCCATTTGAGAGATGCCCCCTGGGAGGACACAATCCATGAGGAAACAATGATGTGGAAATGTAGATAAGTGTCCCATTCAAGTGTCCAGTTCCGTGTGAGACCCAAAAGACGCAGGTGCTGATCTTCGAAAATCAAGGACTTGGCTGTCAGTATAGAAAGTTAATGAATCTCCTCTAAGTCCCCTCTTTTGCGGGAGTGGCAGACTCTCAGCCACAGGTTAATGGACAAACATCATGAACTTATTTTGTTGGAAAAGAGGATCATCTATCCACGCAATGGGTCTGATAGTTACCGTATTTTTCGCACCATAAGGCGCACCGGATGATAAGACGCATCTAGATTTTAGAAGAAGAAAATTGGAAAAAATATTTTGGGCCAAAAAGTGCTTCAAGCGCCAGGGCCCACTTTTGGCCCAAAATATTTTTTTTTCAATTTTCTTCTGACCTCCTCGGCGCCCTCCGCCATCCCTAAGCCTTTCCCTTGGCCGCCTCCTCCTCGGTCCCGCCTCCTCCTCTTCCTCTGTCTCCGTCACACGCCGCTGCCCGCCCCGGCCGCCTCCACCGCTCTCCGCGCTTCCCCACTCTCCGCCGCTTTTCCCCCACTCTCCGCGCTTTTCCCCGCTCTCTTTTCACTCTCCGCCGCTTTCCTCTCCGCCGCCTCTCCGCCCCACTCGCCGCCTCCCGCGCCGCCCCACTCTCCGCGCAGAAGATCCCGAGCGCCTGGCGCGTTTGACGAGGTGCGCTGACGCAGGCACGCCTGGCGACCTGGCGCCAGACGCCAGACGCGCCAGACGCGCTGGGATCTTTCTTGCATGCGCCGACGGCGGCGAGGAGGCGGCGGTAAGCGGCGGAGAGTGGGGAAAAGCGGCGGAGAGTGGGGAAAAGCGCGGAGAGCGGGAAAAGCGCGGAGAGTGGGGAAAAGCGCGGAGAGGGGGAAAAGCGCGGAGAGTGGGAAAAGCGGCGGAGAGCGGGGAAAAGCGGCGGAGAGTGGGGAAAAGCGGCGGAGAGCGGGGAAAAGCGGCGGTAAGCGGCGGTAAGCGGTGGAGGCGGCCGGGGGGGCGGGCAGCGGGCGGTGACGGAGGCAGAGGAAGAGGAGGAGGCGGGACCGAGGAGGAGGCGGCCAAGGGAAAGGCTTTCGCCGCCCCCCTCTTTCGCTCCATAAGACGCAGCTGATTTTTCCTCCTACTTTGGGAGGAAAAAAACTGCGTCTTATGGTGCGAAAAATACGGTATCTGGCCTGGGAAATGGCTGGAGGGATCTTGCCCATGATCCCCTTTTCCAAGGATTAAAAAGAGGTGGCTGCCTTCAAGTTGCATTTTGATACATGTATTAGAAACAGTTTGTATACTTTATCTAGCAGGAATTGACACAGTACACAGTATATAAAAGGTACAAAAATAATCAAATTGATATATTTTTAAAGGATTAGATTTGATAGAGTTTGTAGGATACAGCTGCTTCTAGGTCCATTTCAGAGCCTAGCTCTTTAGCATTTCACAACTCTAGATCTCCTGAAGAGATTTTAATAGAAAGGGAAAAATCATATTATTTTCTTGAAGGGTCTTGATAACCTAAAATATTTTGGGCAGGGTGGTATATTGGCTTGATAACATAGGGACCTTAACCATACACATACATACACGTGTATCATATTTTCTCTATAAATCTTTCTTCAGAGTCAGGGGCATTCCAAGATCAAAGGTTCTCCTCTGAGCTTTGTCCCCGTACTTGGAAGGGAATTTCAATCAAAATATAATTATATTCTGTCCTCAGTATATTCTAGTTAAAGTGATTTTAATTGTAATTCATTCTGCACACATAGTAAGTTTCTGATCATCTTGAAAAACAGTACACCCATACCATGTGACACATTCTTTTTTAATGGCCATAGTCAACCCTCCACATTCACCAAGTTCAGGGGCACAAAATACCTACAAAAGTGGGAAACCGATTTTTAAAAAGCCACTATTTTATTACCTGGAAGAAAACTGCTCTAGGAATCACCAGGTCCTTTAATGACACGCTTTGGCAGAAATAGTCTACATAGAGCCACACTGGACGGCCTAGAGATTCTTAGAGATAACATATTAATCAAATCTGCAAAAGTGAGATCCACAAATGTGAAGGTCCATAATGCCATGCAACACGGTCAAGTTCCAAATGAAAAAGAGAGTTTGTAAAAAAAAATCACATCGGGCAGACCTAAATCTGTGGAGTCACTCTTTGGATCCTAACCAACACTAAGATTCATAAATGATACACCACAGATGAAAATACCTTACATGTTTGCCTCGTTGATTTGGAATCACTCCACTTACCACCAGGTGTCCTTCTCCCCTTAATAGTGCACATTACAGAAAATTTGCCACTGGAAAGGGATTTTGCATCTTACTGTTTTTACAAAGGGAACCAACAGGAATGTAAGAACAGTATTATTCACAGAGCCAAATAAATGAAAGCCAAGAATATTATGGAAAAAATAATAACCTGTTGAGAAACAAAGGCCTAAAATTGGTTTTCCTCCTAAAAATAGAAGAACACGGGGAAAATCAGATTATGAAATGATGTATTTTAGAATGTTGCATCAAATGTTTCCAAGCCTAAAACATAATGTTAATACCAACTACGGTAGAACAGGCTCACTGTATCAGTTGAATTCACACACTGTTAACTAGTGTCCTACAGGTCTAATCTTGTTGGAACTACCAGTAGAATAAAAGCCAGAATATTTCTATATTGCTTCTTGAACTTCATTCTTCCAAAATTATTTCTACCTGTACTTAGGACTTTCTGCTGAAAAAGAAATTGCATCCTTTATCCATAATTCCAATATTTGAAATACTCCAGAACTGTCTACCTGGATGTCAGAGAGGTCAATGATGAGTACATGTCCACAAACTTATAAAAAATTGTTTATAAAATTACCGTTGTGCTATGTGTAGAATTTGTATAAGAAACATAAATAAATTTTGTATTTAGACTTGGGTCAGATATAGAAGGTATCGCATTCGGTGATTATGCAGATATGGACATTTCATAATCAGGAAAAAATCCCAAACATTTCTAGTTCCAAGCATTTTGATAAAGGGATACTTAGCCCGTACTTGATTCAAGAATGCAGTTTAAGATTCTGCCAAGCATACCACTCCTACAACATGGTGGTTAGGTGTTTGAGTATATGTTAAGTATATACAGTATATTTAAGTAAATAATTTTGAGATTGAACAGAGGTTATACTTTTCAGTGTTAAATATTAACTTTCTTCAATTCAAAAATTGCCCACGTGTATGTGTTCCCCACTCATTTAAGTTCAAAAAAGACATCTTAGCACCTTGTAGATAAGCTATTTCTTCAAAATAGGTAAAATAGTTTAGAAGAGTAATAACTGGCAAATAAAATAAATCATAATACTTCATATGTGCCAAAATTTCCTTCAATCTGTTCTTTGGAATTATAAATTAGTAACATGGATGTGAGTCTGCTGCTTCTGGAATAAGCTCATTGCTATTCAGGATTCTGAAGCAGTGCATTGTGAAGTACATTTCAAACAGCGGACAAATTGGTAAGAAGTTTGCAACAGAGTTCCATAAATCCTTTCCTTTCCTGAACTGAAAAGCTTTGTTTTTACTCCTCTTTTATATGCAAATCTTATTTCAGGCACTCCATGCTGACATTAGCAGAGACTCCTGTATGACCAGGAAAAAGAATCATATGGGTGCCTTTTCTGATGTTCGCATAGACCACACATGACAGCCAGTTCTCCTGGAGTCCTGTGGTTGTCCAGCAGTAGTGATAGGGGCAAAACAGACCCAATTTGTCCCATCCCTCCTCTAACAAGCACAGGGAAAAGGGGATAGCGGCAGCCTTGGGTCTGCATAGAGCCCAGTCCTTTTTCCCGCCTTCCTGAAATATGGAACTCTTCTGGAGTTTCTCTGAAACTTCAGAACATCCTCCGACTTTCCTCAGCATGGGACTAAACCAGTTCAACCTGTCTTACCCAGGCTGGATCGACACAGCCATATAATCCAGATCATCAAAGCAGATATGGCATATTATTTGCTTTAAACTTGATTGTATGAGTCCACACTGGCATATAATCCAGTTCAAAGCAGATAATCAGGATTTTATAAGGCAGAGTAGAAGTGGTCCAGTGTTAAGGACTGGAAGTCCCTAGACATCACGTAGACATCGAGGAGTGACTTCTGGGAACATCTATAGGACCACAGAGGCTGGATCTACACTGCCATATAATCTAGTTCAAATCAGATAATCTGGAGTTTATAGGACAGTGTATGTATGACCAGAATCTCTTCCTGTCTAAAGGAATTCAATTTTTGGTCCACAACTTTTGCATCAATCCTTACCCACCCTAAAGAGCATAACAATTGCTGTGTTTTTTTGCCCTTTTAGACTTCCAAGGAAAGGAAGTGCTTACCATAATTCTAATGATATGTTGTACTTTCCAGTCAATTACCATTTGCTTTGAACCCTTTGATTGCTTGACGCATCAGTCATGCACCTTCTGAAACAGCATGCCATACACTTATCAATGGATTCTTCCCTAGGATTTGAAGCCTTCTACAAACAAGCCTTTACGTTGTTTTAACTACCAATGATTTTCAAAATGAATACATACAGCCCTGCACAAACCTGATGCTTCTTCTTCTTCTTCTTCTTCTTCAGTATTCTATATATATTTCACTAGAACATGAATCATAATACAATATCCTGCACCTTCTGCATATAAGTTGAGATACACCGTGTCCAAATAAAATGTGTGTACCAAGCTCATCTGTTCATCTGTCAGCACCCACAAACATTATCAAGAACATAGCAACTGTCAAGAATAAGAAAGTGAGATCTGTCAGTGTTCATGCTGTTTTTTGAAGTTTTTCTAAGAACTATGAAACATATAGAATTATTCATAAAAGGCCACTTTGCAAATAATTGGTTTGAAATTAAAAGAGTAAACTAAGAATTACTTTTATTACACAGAATGGCCCACCACCCTGAGACTCTGAGCTCGGCATTTTTCAGTTAATAGGCTGGAAAATCAGGACTTGCTTGTCTTGTTTACACTGTGATAATGTTTTCCATATTGTCCATTAATTCAGTCTGGTTGAGGTGCTGTAAAACCATATAATTAAATTTCATAAGGTCTCCAATGTTTTTCCTTTCTAGGACAATTTTTCTTGAAAGTTCATCTATCTTATCTCCAGTGTGAACTGCAAAAGAAAGAAGAAGAATGTATGAAGTTAAATACAACCCTTAATGTAACATATCTGGTAACGGTCCTGTCACACAAGAGGGTGAAGCAGCATGCAGGTGGGATCAAGAGGAAGGAGGCAGGTGTATGAACTTCTTAAACAGTTGGCCATAGCAGAGGTTGGACCTTATTTGTTCCTTGCTTTGAGCAGCATAATATATAGATGGCCCTATATCTAAACATTTAGTGGAAAATATGTGCAACTCCTATTGTAGAAAGCTGATTTGCAATTTAACCCACTAGCACTTCTGTTTATTTATTTATTTATTTACTTTATTTATATTCCGCTCTTCTCACCCCGAAGGGGACTCAGAGTGGATTACAGTACACATATTTGCAGACAATCCCTGCAGTTCAACATATGACATATAAATGTGACATTTATCACAGTACAGTACATACATTTTGATATATTACACACATATATAGACGAACAGAGGCAAACTTTCTGGCCACCAGGGGGAGCTGACGCACTCCTCATCTCAGAGTTTTCCAGCGTCCCTTTGTTGTTTCTTCCGCATTCCTCAGCGATTCTTTTTAATGGCCTCATAAATCAGTCAAAATTTGCCTCCCCACTTTAATGTGGTACCTTTATATGCTACTTGACAAATGTAACTGTCTTTTGGGCTGCAAAGGTCGGCAGCAGGCTACACTTAAGGTCAAGAACCCACCTCGACCCGGGCAGACCTCAAACTCATGACCTACCTACTGTTCTGTACGTTGATGATAACATTGTTCATAGTTGTTTGCTACTAAATGATTTTGGATGAAAACACATTCTGCAGGCTTGATTTTAATTAGCCCCTCATGAAGAAGGCCAAAACACATAAGGTTGCTTTAGCAAATTAAGACCATTCTAGATCTTTTTAGGATCCTTAGACAAATTGTGTGTGTGTGTGTTTGCTTCTTCTCACCCACTGACACCATCTACAAAACTTTGGCAAAAAATATTGGAAAAAGATACAAAAAAATTCAAGAAATATTAGAGATAAAGATACAATTAAATCCAGAAACCTTCTTGCTGGGGATACATGAACAAAAAATAGACAAATATAAGGATAAACTATTATTTCTACTAAACACCGCAGCAAGGCTATGCTACGCAAGACTATGGAAATGGAAAGAGATACTGAAAAATGAATATTATTATAGTTTATTGCATTAGCCACAAGGCCATATCAAGCAGAACAATGAATATTGGATGATAAAAATTCAAAATATAAGATATATAGATAGACTCACATTCCTGATCTCCAAAAACAAAGAAAATCCTAGGAAAGAAACTAATTGGAACCAAGTCACAGAATAATTTAAAAAGAAATAAAATGAAAATATTGATATGACAAGGAAAAGAATATATGCCAGGACTGAAAGAGAAAAAGAGGGTGGGCGAAGAAAGAAGAAAGAGAGAACATAGGAAAAGGAGAAAACCTCAAAGAAGATGCCTGGGAGTCAAAATATTCTTTTTTTCTTAGTTTCCTTTTTAAAAAAAAAAAATTCTTTCTTTGTTCTATTCTTTTCCTTTTAAAGATTTTAATTGATTTTAAGGAAAATTCTCAATAAAGTTTTTTTTAAAAAAACAAACAAAACTTCGGCAGCACCTACTCCTGTTATATCTCCCAAACCAAATTTAACTATGCTCAGTCATTGGAGCCAACAGAAAATCCAAATAAAACAAACAAATACTGATCACTGAGACTGGATCTACACTGTGTTATATCCCAGGATGTAATCCCAGATTATCTGCTTTGAACTGTATTATTTGAGTCTACACTGCCAGATAATCTGGGATAAAAAGTTTTGCTCTCTGTTTGGCATTCCTTAGACAGAGACTGTGATGGAGGAGCTGGAAAGAATATGTTCTAAGAACAGTTTATGCATTATTCAAGCCAAGCAGCATTTCCTGAACACCATAGGGATAGATAATCCAATTGTATGACCTGTCTCTTTTCATATGAATCCCCTGTTCTTTCCTGCCAGCTGGGGAACAAGCCAATGTTGAATTGGCGGCTGATTTTTAGTTTTCCGCTGATGTAAAAATTAGCTTCTTAGCTCCTTCTGGGGCTCCTTATTTACTAACAAACCTTTATAGTGTGTATTGTTTTTGCATTTATTATTTTATCTATTATACCATATAGCAAAAATAAAAGCATGCTACAAAACACGTGTTATGCCATTAAACTTCATTGCAGCCAATATCCTAAGCACTAAAGAGTTCCCTCACTTACCTATTAAGATTATTACAAAAGAAACAAGTGCCAGGCTGACAATTAAAGTAATGATGGATGTTACAAAGAACCAGCTTTGGCATCTCAGGCTGCTCTGCATCATCAAACAGCCAGGGCTCTCTGTATCCTCTCTGTAGTCCCAGACTGCTGCAAAGAAAAGAAGAAAAACCTGCCAGGTTTCTAAGATTCGGAGACAATTTAAGAGAATTGTTATGGCAAAGTATTCTGCTTCTAGGAATACCACAAAACATTCATGACTTCAATATTGAATCTATCTGTCTCCCCTCTTCCCAGGAGCCTCGCCCAAAAAAGCTTGAAGCAAACTAACTGCTATAGTAAGAAATGGATGTGTAAATTATGTATTAAACCCCATGTGGTGAAGGGGTTTAGAGTGTTGAAACTGAATGTGTGAGATCCAGATTTGATGGGTCTTGGAGCCAGTTGCTTTATCGCTCAGCCTGGCCTGTGCCACAGGTTTATTGTGATTACAAAGTGAGGATATAATGGAACATTAGGATGGAAATAGTGTCTTTAGCATGTTTTGTTCAAACCATTTTTGAAAATCACTTTCTGTATACAATTCAGTTTGGGATTAAAAATAATAATACTATTGTGAAGAATGGTTTATTTGTGTTCTGGCCCCTAGGCTGGCCAGTCATGGACAAAAAGTGCTATCAATGGCTTCCTTGCTTGAAAAGGCTGTGATGGGTTTCTCTACATCCCCGTGACTGGTTCTTGCTCACACTTGACTACTCTGGTAGGTGACATTCAACAATTCTTAAGTGAAGTCTGGGAATCATGTGGCTCTCAATTGCTATCATAGGGATTGCTTATTGGCCTTTTGGCTAAAATCAAGTGTAGTATCTGTTCTTATCAGTTTAATATCTGGAGCCCCCAGTGGCACAATGGGTTAAAACAGGGGTAGGGAACCTATGGCTCAGGAGTCAGGTGCGGCTCTTTTCATGATTGCATCTGGCTCTCCAGAGCAGCCAAGGCCTCAGTTTCCCAGCATGCAGCGGGGAGGAGCGATGCAAATGCGCTGCGACTGCCGCTTCCGCACCTCCATCGCCGCCTCTTCCTCATCCCCTGCTGCTCTCGGGGCCCTGTGCCCTCTTCACCAGGGATGGTGGAGCCCAGCGGCAGCACCTCATCCTTGTCTTCCTTTTCTTCCTCCGCCACGGGCCTTGGGGGAGGTGGCGTAGACGGGCCTGGCCCTAGCGCTGCAGACCTGACCTCGCTGCCCCCGGGGGATGCCCAGCTCATCGCCCTCATCATCGGGCACCTCAAGAGCCGCGGCCTCTTCGACACCTTCCAGAGGGACTGCCTCACCGACACCAAGGTCTGCCTTAGCCCCGCACCCTCCTCTCCCTTCCTTTCTCTTCGTTTCTTTTCCCCCTCTTTTTTTCATTCTTTTTCCTCCCTCCCTCCCCTCCCTCCCTCTTTGTTCCTTCCTTCCTCTTCCATTCTTTCCTTCTCTCCTTCCTTTTCCACCCCTTTCTCCCCTTCCTTCTTTCCTCCATTCTCTTCCTTCCTTCCTCTTCCTTCCTCCCTCCCCTTTATCCTTTCCTTCTCCTTCTCTTTCCTTTCCCCTCCCTCTCTTCCTTTCCTCCTTCCCTCTATTCTCCCTCTTCCCTCCTTCCTCTTCCTTCCTTTCTCCCCCTTCACCCTTTCCTTCTCCTTCCTCTTCCTTCCTTTTCCCCTCTCTCCCCTTCCTTCTTTCCTCCATTCTCCCTTTCTTCCTCTTCCTTCCTTCCTCCCCTTCACCCTTTCCTTCTCTTTCCTTTTCCCTCCCTCTCTCCCTTCCTTCTTTCCTCCATTCTCCCTCTTCCTTCCTCTTCCTTCCTTTCTTTCTCCCCGTCACCCTTTCCTTCTCTACTTCCTTTTCCCTCCCTCTCTCCTCTTCCTTCTCTCCTCCATTCTCCCTCTTCCTTCCTTACTCTTCCTTCCTTTCTTTCTCCCCTTCACCCTTTCCTTCTTCTCTTCTTCCTTTTCCCTCCCTCTCTCCCCTTCCTTCTTACCTCCATTCTCCCTCCCTCTTCCTTCCTTCCTTTTGTATTCTCTCCCCCCCAGTCTTCCTTTCCTTCTCCTTCCTTTCTTTTCACTTCCCGCTCTCTCCCCTTCTTTCTTTTCTTCTTTTTCCTTCATCATTTTACTTTTTCCTCACTCCCTTTCCTTTCTTTTCCCCACCCTTTCCTTTCCTCCCTTCCCATTTCCTTCTTTTCCCCTCCTTGTCTCTCTCTTGCTTTTTTCTTCTTCCTTTTCCATAGTTCTTTCTTCTTTTCTTTCTTAATCTCACCTTCCAAATATTCCCAAATATTTTGCTTTCATGGCTCTCTGAGTCAAAAAGGTTCCTGACCCCTGGGGTAAAACCTTATGCTGGAGGTACTGCTGACTGACAGGTTGGCGGTTCAAATCCAGGAGCGGGGTGAGCTCCTGTCTCAGCTATAGCTTCCCATGTGGACATATGAGATAAGCCTCCCACAAGGATGGTAAAACAGAAAACATCTGGGCATCCCCTGGGCAACAGCCTTGCAGATGGCCAAGTCTCTTACACCAGAAGCAACTTGCAGTTTCTCAAGATACTCCTGACATTTTTTTAAAAAAGGGATGATGAGCATAATCTGACTCAACCCCCTATTATACAGAACTTAATCACTTCTGAAAGATGGCCATCCAACCTCTGCCTAAAAACCTACAAAGAAGAAGAATGCACTACCCTATTCCCCGCAGGCAGTCTATTGCCTTCTCAAAAAGCTCTTACAATCAAGATAGGCTTCATTATATTCATAATCCTGTCTATGAGGCTTGTAATGTTAAAGAACTGCTGGACCTTGCCATACATTGATATCCGGAGGCCAAAAAATCCTACTCTTGTCCCATGTTCTTTCTGCCAAGAATGAGAAGAACCACAGAAGAACAGTTCCTAGAATATCTGACGCAGGCCCCTTCTACACTGCTATATGGAATCCGGATTATCTGCTTTGATAATCAGGAGAGCTGGGAAGGAGGATGGAAGCAGATGCAGTCCTCCAAGACACACCCCGAGAGTGACACATTCCACATTCCGCTCTGAACATCATCAAACCAGTGTCAACACGTTAATTTGTAGACAAAAACTGGTGCTTGTCCTTCATCTCATGAGTTTTCAACTGCAGAAATCCACAATGCATATCAAAGAACATCATATCCTGAGAGATTCCAATAACAACTCTGTGGGATACGAGTAAAGCGGTCATGCGGGGGTATTTTATTGAGCAGAAGAGTTATATAATTAAAACAAGGAAGAAAGAACTGAATGGGCTAATGCGCGACTTGGAGCAAGCGGAAAAGAGCTGAAGAATAACCCGCCGACAAAAAAAAAAATTGAAAACAGATTAATACTACTGAAAAAGCAGATAAATTTAATAAATATGGATCAGATAGAAAGGAATCTGAAATCCCTAAAACAGAAATGTTTTGAAAATGCTAATAAACCGGGAAGGTGGCTGGCCTACCAACTCAATAAGAAGAAACAAAAAAGTGTAGTCAATAAAATAAAGAAAGGTGATAAAGAACTTACAAAAGATAAAGATATTCTTGAAGCATTTAGAGAACTCTATCAAGATCTCTACACTGCAGAAAAGGGCAATAAGGAAAAGATACAAAAGTATATAAATGAACAAGAGTTGAGGAAGATTGATGATAAGATGAGAGAAAAACTTAATGCCCCAATCACAGACAGAGAAATTGAAATAACTATTAACAGATTAAAGACAGGCAAATCGCCGGGGCCCGACGGCTTGACAGACTAATACTATAAGAAGTTAAAAGAAGCTTTAATCCCATATCTCAGGAAGCTTATGAACCAAGTGTTGAGTAATGGTTTAGCCCCGGAAACATGGAAAACAGCGAGCATCACTGTTTTCCCTAAGGAAGGTAAAGATATTGAGATTGTCGGAAATTATCGCCCAATCTCGCTCCTTAATCAGGACTATAAAATCTTTTCGGCGGTAATAGCGAATAGATTTAAGGACTTCCTAAAAGACTGGATCTCCCCGAATCAAAAGGGGTTTCTCCCAGAGACATATGAAGCATAATATTAGGCATGTTATAAATATAGTGGAACATCTAGATAAAAACATCGGGAAAAAGTAGCCCTTACTTTTATAGATGCCGAAAAGGCCTTTGACCGGGTCAATTGGGAAACCATCGAGATTTTGGTCAGAGAGTTAGATATGGGAAATAAGTTCTACAATGCAATCATGAGTATTTATACATCGCAGAGTGCAGTAGTAATAGTTAATGGCCAGAAATCTGATAAAATCAACATACAAAGAGGAACCCGACAGGGTGTCCGCTCTCACCTTTAATTTTCAATTTTGTAATGGACCTACTTCTGAAAAACATAAATAAGGATACTAGTTTGAGAGGGCTAAGAATAGGGAAAGAAAATTATAATATATACGCATTTGCTGATGACTTGGTCTGCGTAATAGAAGAGCCAAAAGAGCAAATAGATGGGTGGCTAAACAAGCTGGAGCAATTTGGGGAGGTTTCGGGGTTCAAATTAAATAAGAAAAATCTAAAATTATTACCAAAAATATAGATGAAAAAGAAAGGATCTGGCTAGGGAAAAATCTGGAATGGAAATAGTTAAAAAGTAAAATATTTAGGAATTGAGATATCAGCAAATAATTGTCAGTTAGTAAAGAATAACCATGAAAAGCTATGGCTGGCAATTAAAAAGATTTAGATGCATGGAAATCTTCTAACTTGTCACTTTTGGGCAGAATCTCTGCCATAAAAATGAAAATTCTTCCAAGAATTAATTTCCTCTTGCAGATGCTGCCCATTTTAAAGAATAATTACATATTAAAAAAATGGCAGGCAGCCCTGAATAAATTTATATGGCAAGGGAAGAAAGCCAGGATAAGAGCACAGTGTCTACAAGAAAGAACAGAGAAAGGAGGGATGGGTGTCCCTGATTTGGGAAAATATTATGAAGCAAACTGTATCAACAGCTTGAAAGAGTGGGTAGAGCTGAAGGATAAACATCTATTGAAATTGGAGGGCTACGATATAAAGGGAGGATGGCATGCCTACTTACTATATAATTACATTGAAAAGGATAAGGGCTTCAATAATCATATAATTAGATCTGCCTTACTCAAAGCATGGACGAAATTTAAGAAGAAAAATTATAAGAAGCTCCCTCTTTGGGGCTCCCCGGTAGAAGCTTTTCGAATTCGAAAATTTGAAGAAACTTTGGAACCTAAATATAAGGACTTATTAAAGAAGGAGGATCAGAATTTTAGATTGAAAGGGGAGGAGGAACTGAGCCAATGGGAACTAAATTGGTTCCAATATGGCCAGCTCAAGAAAAGATATAATGAAGATAAACAGATAGGATGGGAAGAGAAATCGAACAAGATAGAGAAAATATGGTTATATCCATATAATAAACCTGTAAGCTCAATATATAAAATTCTGATGGAACAGGAGAATGAGGAAAAGAGACCGATAGAAGAGTATAAACAGAAGTGGGTCAAAAATATAGGATATAAAATCAAATCGGAGGAATGGGAAAAAATTTGGAACGTCAAATTGAAGTATACTTATGCCCATAGTTTAAAAGAAAACATATATAAGATGTTGTATAGATGGCACCTCACTCCTGCCCAGCTGGCTAAGATTTATAAAAATAATGGAGATGCATGTTGGAAATGTAGACAGGAAAGGGGCACATACTATCATATGTGGTGGACCTGTAGAGTAACTAAAAATTTCTGGGAGGATTCATAAAACAATATTAGAGATTATGAAATGCAAGATAGATAAACAACCAGAATTATATCTTCTAAATGTTACAGGATGTAAGCTGAGTAAGGAAGCAGAGAAGTTGATAACTTTTTGATAATTGCGGCAAGGATCACCTTTGCCAGATACTGGAAACTCCCCCAAGTGCCTGAGGAGGACGAATGGCTGGTCAAGGTTGTAGAACTGGCTGAAATGGATAAATTAACATGCCTATTACGGTATGGGACAGCACGAAGCTTCAATGACACATGGACTCCATTTCTAGAATTCATGAAAGAAAAGAAAAAAATTCTGCTGAAAGGCTTTCAAGTATGATTTGTGCAGATATGGGAAATGAAAATTTTGTAAGATTCTCTTGTGAACCGTCTGGGGCGAGAAATTATGTTCCTTTCTTATTAATGGTGAAGACGAGGAGTCAATCTCTTTGTGTAAATGTATATGTGTATGTTTTGTTATGTTTTAACCCTATCCTGTGACAACCCCCCTCCCCCTCTGATCCCCCTCTTACCCTAACCCTACCCCTAGCCCCCACTCTCTTCCTTCCCTTTCCTTTCCCTTCCTTCCTTTCCAATGCCTTCCTATCATCCCAGCATTACTTATGCTGGGAGGTGACATAGAGGTGGGCCTATAGTGGCCAGGGTTTTGGGCCGGGTCGCCTCGTGTGTAAGTTTTTAATCCTTTTGTGTATATGTATGTTCATGTTTATACCTTTTCGTCAATAAAGCCTTAAAAAAACTAAAAAAAAAAAAAAAAAAAAGTTTAAAAGTTTATTTAATACTGTGGTTCCCAACCTTTGTTTGACTAGGGACCATTTGACCAGGGACCACTTGACCAGGGACCACTTTGACCAGGGACCACTCTCCAACGTTAGTACCAAAAGGGGTACAAATCCGTTTTTGGTCAACGTTAAATTCGGTTTGGGGTGCTGATTCAGAAAATTGTATTGGATAGAACACTTCGGCTTTTGTTTTGGATACAGAACATATGCCATAGTCAGCAATAGAGATGAAGTGGCAGGCAGTGTGAAAGGAACTGAAATAAAATAAAGAGGAAGGAGTCTCACGGATCAGACTTTCGTCCTTGCGGCCCACTTGTGCTCCGCAGCCCATAGGTTAACAATCACTGGTTTAAAGGGAAGGTTGGAAAGAAGTATTAAATCCGCCACAGTGCGAGATCCCAGACAGCTCGGTGGTACTCTTTGAAGAATTTGCTCGGGCCTTCGCGGATAAAGTGGTGCTGATCCGTTCCGATTTTGATACCACTTTAACGCCGGTCTCTGGGGATGTGACACGAGCACCTGCTTGTCCGGTTTTAATGGATTCGTTTCAATTGGTTCAGCTCGAGGATGTGGACAAGATCCTTGGAGAAGTGAGACCTACCACATGCATCCTAGACCCCTGCCCATCCTGGCTGATTAAAGAAGCCAGAGGGGGTTTGGCAGAGTGGGTGAAGGTGGTGGTTAATGCCTCCTTACAGGAGGGCAAAATTCCAGTCAGCTTAAAGCAAGCTGTTATAAAACCGCTGTTGAAAAAACCATCACTGGACCCCACTCAATTCGTCAACTATCGGCCAGTTTCCAATCTCCCTTATTTGGGCAAAGTCATGGAACGTGTGGTGGTTTTGCAACTCCAGGGGTTCTTGGTAGACACTGATTATCTTGATCCGGCGCAGTCTGGCTTTAGGCCGGGACATGGTACTGAAACAGCCTTGGTCGCCTTGGTAGATGATCTACGCCGGGAACTCAACCGGGGGAGTGTGTCCCTGTTGGTTCTGCTGGACCTCTCAGCGGCTTTCGATACTGTTGACCACGGTATCCTTCTGGGTCGCCTTGCAAAAATGGGGCTTGGGGATACTGCTCTGCAGTGGCTCCAATCCTTCCTGGAGGGTCGTACCCAGAAGGTGTTATTGGGTGACACTTGTTTGGCTCCACAACCGTTGTCTTGTGGAGTCCCTCAGGGTTCAGTACTGTCCCCGATGTTATTTAACATCTACATGAAACCGCTGGGAGAGATCATTCGGAGTTTCGGAGTAAGGTGTTATCTGTACGCAGATGACGTCCAGATCTGTCACTCCTTTACACCTGTCACCAAGGAGGCTGTCCAGACTTTGAACCGGTGCTTGGCTGCTGTGTCAGACTGGATGAGGGCTAGCAAATTGAAACTTAATCCAGACAAGACAGAGGTCCTCCTGGTCGGTCGAAGGCCGAACAGGGCATAGGGTTACAGCCTGTGTTGGATGGGGGTTACACCCCCTGAAGATGCAGGTTCGCAGCTTGGGAGTGATCCTAGATTCATCGCTGAGCCTGGAACTCCAGGTCTCGGCGATGGCCAGGGGAGCTTTTGCACAGTTAAGACTCGTGTGCCAGCTGCGCCCGTACATAGGGATGATAATATTCACCACTACCTAGTGGTCAGAACTCTACTGGAGGGGCTTGAGTTAATTATCATCAATGCGTATATACCCCCCTAAACTCCCCTATTACAATCCGGTACAATGGCGACAATTGGAAATCCTGTTAGAAGACCTTTCCTTACTATATAAGGATGCTACTGTTATCCTCTTGGGCGATTTTAACGCTAAGCTTGGTCCCTCCTTACATTCCTTTATTCAAAAGGAAGGTCTTCCAGACTGGTTTGCGACTTCCCACCCCACTGGTTTTCTAGGGACCAGAAGTCAAACAAGGCCGGTGCTTCATTAGTTTCCTTAATCTGTAAAACAACCTGAGACTATTGGGTGGTTCGAATGTCTTATCTCCTTATCCCTTCACTTTTCACGCTAATCTTCACAGCAGCTCCTTGGATTTCATCTGCGTATCCTCCGATAAAGTAAATCTTTTTTCTCATCATAAAGTGCACACTATGGAGGACTCTGACCACCAACCGGTCAGTACTCAGTTAGCAATCTTGCCTTCTTGTATTCCTCCAAATGATTTAGGCCCACTATCGCAGGCAACGCTCTGTAAAAACAAACGTCTGGCATGGCCCTGTGTTAACCTAGACAATATCCAAAAATCTATCGACTCTGACGATTTTACAAAATGGGCCATAACCATTAAAACTCCTTCCCAGGACTGGCCTGCAATAGACAGAGCATTCGCCAACATCTGTGGCAAACTTAAAGAACTTATGTCTACCAAAATCATAATACGTAGGGATAATAAGGGTTCTTCTGTTCTGTGGTTTGATAGGGAATGTCATAAGGTTAAAAAACAGCTCAAGGCTGCTATAAGACTAATGAAAAGGAATACAGCCCCACATTTCCACGCCAACATGCTGCTGCTAAGGCGAAATTATAAAAAACTAATTAGACTGAAAAAGAACAATTACAATGAACAATTATGGAAAGGATTGGAGCTTGCAGCAGCTGGTAAAAATTCAGTGCTTTTTTGGCATAAGGTTGCGGGCGTCCTAAAAGAAAGGAAGGCTGATTTTGATAACCCAATCCCAGCAAATGTGTGGGAAGAGTATTATGGGCAGCTGTTCTCCTCCCATAACTTACCTTCTAGGCAATCCACCCAGAAATTGGATGGGTTGACTAATTTACCTCTCTGGGCCCCGGTCACGAACAAGAAATTCTAAATATTATTACTTCTCTGAAACGTAACAAGGCCCGGAGATGACTATCTGCCTTCGGAATTGTTTATAGCCTACAAGGCCTGGTGGGCCCCTGTTTTAGCTGGTTTATTTTCATATATAAATGATACAGGATATATACCAAGGGTTGGAATATGGCGATCATTATCCCCATTCACAAAAAAGGAGACAAGAAAAATCCCGCCAACTACAGACCTATCAGTTTATTGAATATTGTGGCCAAAATGTATGCAAAGTATCTTCTATGTAGACTGGAGGAGTGGGTAACTGAAAATGGAATCTTGGTGGAAGAGCAGTCTGGCTTTAGACACAATAGATCGACAATGGATAATTGTTTTGTCCTAAATCACTTGATTTCCAAATACCTAGCCAAGGGTAATAGACTATACGCCGCTTTTATAGATCTGTCAGCGGCCTTCGATTCAGTTGATAGGGAAATCCTTTGGGACAAACTCCAACGTATGAATGCAGACCCTAGATTGATTTTGCTGATCAAAGCCCTATATCATAATTCTCAGGTGACGGTGAGATTTGGTATTGCTGGTGACCGAACTGGCCCTATTAACACCGGCAAAGGGGTCAGACAAGGATGTATTCTTGCCCCTGCTATTTACTCTGTATGTAAATGACCTTCCAAATTCGCTTAGAGGGGCGGATGTCCATATGCCTAAAGTAGCTAACTTGCAAATCAACTCACTTCTGTATGCAGATGATATGATCCTACTCTCCTACACCCAAATAGGGATGAGGAGGTTATTAAGAAAACTTAGTGACTACTGCCTTAGAAACGCACTAAAGATAAACAAAACCAAATCAAAAATGATGATCTTTGGTAAACGCCCTCAAAATGAAATGGAAAATAGAAGGTGAACAATTAGAACAAGTTAGATCCTTCACTTACCTAGGATTAGACTTTGCAGAAAATGGTCTATGGCACAATCATTTCCACAGGTGTTCAACTAAAGCCAAGGGCAGAACGAGCTTACTCTTAAAGCTGCTGAATCAACGGCAACCGGGCTCCCCCGTTCCCCTTCTGAAAGTTTACAATCACAAAATCTCCCCGCTGCTTCTTTATGGTTCTGAAATCTGGGGTGCAAATGATACCCCTCCTGGATAAGGCCCAAGCTCAACATCTGAAGTGGTTTTTAGGGTCGATAGAAGCTCCCCGGCAGCGGCAGTTAGGGCGGAGTTGGGAATGTTCTCTATTAGCACACAATCTAAGATCAGAGCCTTTAACTACTGGCTCAAGGTCATGGAGATGGAGGCGTCTCGCCTCCAAAATTATGTTTGCTGGAACAATCTAGCAGTTCTTATAAATCGGGGCTGACCATTGTTTGATTACATCAGAAGGTGCGGCATTCAGGTAATATTCCCAGCCCACCTATCTGGTCAAGAGTTAAGTAAGCACTTCAAAGAAGTGCGTCAACGAATTAATGACATTGCGGCCCAAACCGATATAGACTCTTTGGGTTCTACCGTTTCCCTGAGATGGTTGAGTGGTTTTAAGAAATCCTTCCACCAACCACTTACTTACAGCAAGGAAGGTTACACCACCTAAGGAAAATTTTCACTAGAGCCAGGTTTGAGCAATTAGATTCAATGGTGAGATATGGGAGGTTCAAGAAAATTCCCTATGAAGAGCGTATCTGTATTTGTGGTGCCCCTGAGATCGAAGATCTAACTCATCTTCTGCTCTATTGCAAAATCTATCAAAATGAGAGAAAACAACTGCTAGAGATATTTCTCGTGGGAATATAATCATTGGGATCCTCTAGCAAAAGTCTCACTTCTGCTGGCCGGCTCAACAAGCTGATAACAGATGCTACTGCTCGTTTTTCTCTGTAAAGCCATGAAACTAAGATCTGATTACATAGATGCAATTGGAATAAATTGTGTTGAGATGAGGACCTGTGAATTGTTACCACCTCCTTAGAATCCCTCCTGCTGGGCAAAACAGGGTTTAATTGATGTAATGGTCTAGAATTCTCCTCAGATTGTTTTTAGAATCATTGCAATTCTGTTCTGTGTAGATATGGCACTGAATTATCTTGATCCGCGCAGTCTGGCTTTAGGCCGGGACATGGTACTGAAACAGCCTTGGTCGCCTTGGTAGATGATCTACGACGGGAACTCAACCGGGGGAGTGTGTCCCTGTTGGTTCTGCTGGACCTCTCAGCGGCTTTCAATACCGTTGACCACGGTATCCTTCTGGGTCGCCTTGCAAAAATGGGGCTTGGGGATACTGCTCTGCAGTGGCTCCAATCCTTCCTGGAGGGTCGTACCCAGAAGGTGTTATTGGGTGACACTTGTTTGGCTCCACAACCGTTGTCTTGTGGAGTCCCTCAGGGTTCAGTACTGTCCCCGATGTTATTTAACATCTACATGAAACTGCTGGGAGAGATCATTCGGAGTTTCGGAGTAACGTGTTATCTGTACGAAGATGACGTCCAGATCTGTCACTCCTTTACACCTGTCACCAAGGAGGCTGTCCAGACTTTGAACCGGTGCTTGGCTGCTGTGTCAGACTGGATGAGGGCTAGCAAATTGAAACTTAATCCAGACAAGACAGAGGTCCTCCTGGTCGGTCGAAAGGCCGAACAGGGCATAGGGTTACAGCCTGTGTTGGATGGGGTTACACCCCCCTGAAGATGCAGGTTCGCAGCTTGGGAGTGATCCTAGATTCATCGCTGAGCCTGGAACTCCAGGTCTCGGCGATGGCCAGGGGAGCTTTTGCACAGTTAAGACTCGTGTGCCAGCTGCGCCCGTACATTGGGAATTCTGATCTGGCTACGGTCGTCCATGCTCTAGTCAAATCCCGAATAGATTACTGCAACGAACTCTACGTGGGGCTGCCTTTGAAGACAGCTCGGAAATTGCAACTAGTCCAACTGGCGGCAGCCAGATTACTAACTGGAGCTACATACCACCCCCCTGTTGTGTGAGCTCCACTGGCTGCCTGTCCAATTCCGAGCTCAATTCAAAGTGCTGGTTTTGACTTTTAAAGCTCTATATGGTTCTGGCCCAGCTTACTTGTCCGAACGCATCAGCCTCTATGTCCCACCTCGTAATTTAAGATTATCTGGGGAGACCCTGCTCTCGCTCCTGCCGACTTCTCAAACGCGGTTGATGGGGACGAGAGAGAGGGCCTTCTCGGTGGTGGCTCCCTGTCTGTGGAAAGCACTTACAAGTGACATATGATCAACCCCATCCCTCCTGGCATTCAGGAAAAAAGTGAAATCTCGGCTATGGGACCAGGCGTTTGCACATTAGCACAATGCAGCACTTTGGATTGATTGTAATGGCAAGTTGATGGATATGGCTCAATGCTCCTATTATGGACGGAACACTGTTTTTAACTTAAGTGAATGTATATGATGTATTAATGTTAATTGTATTTTAATGTATTTTAATGTTCAATGTTTTTGGTTTTATATTGTATTTATACTGTGTTTCGGCATCGAATTGTTGCCTTTGTTAGGCCGCTCTCAGTCCCCCTTCGGGGGTTGAGAAGAGCGGGGTAGAAATGTTGGAAATAAATAAATAAATAACCGTCGGCTGGAGGGGGGGAATTCCCCCCACCCCAATAAATTGCCAATAAAAATAAAGGATGTGTTTGGATACACATCATAATGACAGCATCAATGGGATATTTTTGTGCATTACACACACATCTTAAATGCTTTACTGGCTACTAAAAACCTAACCAGTCATATATTACTTTTAAATATTTTATATTTCAACACGGTGTTAGACATGACCAGAAACAAATGCCTCAGGAAAAGATGACCGGGGATCTTAAAACAGGAGCTGTGAGGAATAATTGATAACGGATCTAATGACAAATTGCTATTAATTGGCTCCCTTGGGCCTCCTATATGTCTCTGGAGGGAGACTTCTTAGGCTTCCATAGCCCAATATTTGTAAACATTGGAGTTGGTATTCTCAGGTTTTGTTCTAGTTTCTGTTCATAATGAGCATCAATATATATTATAAATTATTACACATACTAAATATAAATTCAAGCTTTTTTGGCTCGTGTAAACCTTTGACTTTGGAAGAATCTGACAATCTCCCTTCCAGGGCACAAATCCAAACACACTTTTTAAAAACCAATCCTCCCCTCCAACCTATCAATTTCTTTTGTTAGAACTGCATTATGTATTGAGTGTATTAAGCTCCACTACAACTGACTGCTGCTTCTGAAATACACTAAATAGCTACTGCCGGCACAGGCTTTCAAGCACAGTAAGCTATCGGCTAAGTGCCGAACAAATATCTCTTGTCCACTCTGCCTAATGAACAGTTTTAGAGCTGGCTAAATATTAGTGAGCTGGCTGAGAATATTAAACTAAATAAATAAATAAATAAATAAATAAATAAATAAAAGGTTAATGTTCTTGACCAAAATAAAGTCTTCAGTTGCAAAGAACCCAACTAGGCAGTTAAAAATAAATAAATAAATAAAAGCGTTAATGTTCTTGACCAAAATGGAAATGCAATTTAGCTACTGGCAAAACCAATTAGCAACCACAAGTTTAGTTGCCACAAAGTAGTCAAGCTGTGGGGTATAATGCAGAAACATGAGTTCTTGTATTTCTTGTTTTGGCTTATCACATACTAAGGCGTGCAATGAACAGTTGCGATATTTAAAATTATCCTTATGAAATGGTAAAATGATGGCTTCAAGACAGGTGTCCTCCACCCCTGCCTCCCCTAAATGCTTATGTGATTTAGAAATCTGACTACAGAGTCCCTGGCAAAACAGCTGCCGACTATAAAGAGTGCATCTGACTCAGTGTTAGAGGGCAACGGCATTCCTCTCTATGGATGACTTTCTGGAATCACATGCTAAACAGCAGAAGTAAAAGGAAAACAAATAGCTCTCCACTGCAGCCTTTTAAACCCTTCCAGACTGCAATGGCCTGCAAATTCTGCAATGGCCTGCAAATTCAGCCAGTCTAAATTGGACTGAGTGGCTCCATATAATGAAGTGATATCCTTCTGTCACTCTCTTACGTTTTAGTAAGCAGATATCATTACAGTCCATACCAAGTCTCATCAAATGAACAATTGCCACAACTGGTGTTTATTTTGGACACCTGTCTTTTAAAATAACAACAACAGTGAAGGTGATCCCAGTGGTGATTGGCACACTGGGTGCAGTGCCTAAAGACCTTGGCCTGCACTTAAACACAATCGGCACTGACAAAATTACCATCTGCCAGTTGCAGAAGGCCACCTGCATGCATTATTCACCGATACATCACACAGTCCTAGACACTTGGGAAGTGTCCGACATGTGATCCAATACAACAGCCAGCAGAGTGAGCTTGTATGCTGTGGATTCATCTTGTTGTGTTTCAAACAACAACAACAACAACAACACAGGCATGCAGTGCCAAGCAGTCACTATTTTAAATTCTCACAATGCCTAAGATCAATTCTATATTGAGGGCATTTGGGGAAAATTAACTGCTTGATACTGTGCATCAGTTGAAGGAACACTACCAATTCGGTTTACTATTGAATTCCCACAGGGATAAGAAGGGGCTAAGACAGGGGTGGGCAAACTGCGGCCCGGGGGCCGGATGCGGCCCTTTGGCTGATTCTATCCGGCCCGCCTAAGGGCCCCTGGCTTGCCTCCCTGCCTGGCCTCTGCATAAAAATCTCCAGAGAAGGGGACTATAAGGAAGCATTATTTTATTTTAGTGGTTTTTATTATTATTGTATAATAATTTTATAACAATAATAAAATAATATAATAAATATAATATAATGTTATATGATATATTATAATTTCAATATATTATGTTTATATATATATACTATAATATAATAATGATATTAATACTAATAATATATGAATATTTCTTGATATAGGGGCTAAGAGTACAGTCCTACCCACCGTGGATGATGGTATATAGAATCACAGAATCATAGAGTTGGAAAGACCTCATGGGCCATCTAGTCCAACACCCTGCCAAGAAGCAGGAAAATCACATTCAAAACACCCCCAACAGATGGCCATCCAGCCTCTGTTTAAAAGCCTTCAAAGAAGGAACCTCCCCCACACTCCGGGCCGGAGAGTTCCACTGCTGAACAGCTCTCACAGTCAGGAAGTTCTTCCTCATGTTCAGATGGAATCTCCTTTCCTGGAGTTTGAAGCCATTGTTCTGTGTCCTAGTCTCCAGGGCAGCAGAATACAAGTTTGTTCCCTCCTCCCTATGACTTCCCCTCACATATTTATCGTACACGGCCATCATTTCCCCTCTCAGCCTTCTCTTCTTTAGGATAAATATGTCCAGCTCTTTAAGCCACTCATAGGGCTTGTTCTCCATATCCTTGATCATAGGTAAGAAACAACTTGAAGGCACACAACAGCACAAGAGGTGTCTTATATTTGACACAATTTAGAGCCCTAGACTTTTACCCATTTCTGACATGTCACCCCTGACCTCCTCCACATCATGGCTAATATATTTTTTATTCGATTACTTGGCAAGATTTGTTTAGAGGAGGTTGCCTTCTGCCTTCCTCCGAGACTGAGAGACACTTTCCCAAGTGTTTCCAGAGTTGAAGTCTAATGCTTAAGCCACTATACCACATTAATTCTGCAACAGACTTGTAACATTGCATGAGAAATAATGATAATGTCAGCTTCAGAATATTTCTCTCCCCTTTGGAATCAGTTGTGTCAAGTGTTAAATACAGTGGGTTTAGTTTGTGTTTTATATGGGAGAATGTGTGTCTAAATGCTTCTGTTAATCTCAACCAGGGTTTTAGAACCTTAACTGTAGTCTACTTAATTGGAGCCTCCCCAATGACTTTACTGATCTGATCAAAACATCAACTAGTCTGAAAAATGGTGAAGTCAGTAATATCTGTATATACTTCATCAAGTTTAGAAGATAGTACAAGATTTTGTCTCTATTCAAGCAAAAAAAAGTGGAATATCGCCAAATAAGTATAATTTCCAAAGAGCTTTGACGACATAACAAGGGAGTTGGGTTTAGATAGCTAAAATAGTTTTGTTGTCCTGTATAATTTAGAGGCAAATATACATGATAATAAAATTAGGACAGAGTAATTGAAAACATACATGGAATGAAGGCACTCTCGCCTTGTCAAGAGAATATCATATTCAGATGAGTACATCCCTCAACCAAAAACGGTTTAAACATGGCCACTTAATAGTTGGTCCCTTTTGTCTAAGGAATTCACAGAATTATCACAAAATAGTGAAGTCTTTTTCTACATTGGTTAATTAATCTTCTACTGGATACATACCTGGGTGATGAGAATGCGTCATACAGTGATTGTGTTCATTTAAGTTGTTTAAGGACTCAACGACATAAAGTTTTCCTTCTTGATCCTGAGAGTTTTCTATGTCATTTTCAGCAGAAGTTTCCATCATACCTATGAGATAACAGCATGGTTATTTCTTTTTAAAAAAAACTTTGTTATTATTTATTTATTTACTTGCTTACTTACTTCATTTATACTCCGCCTTTCTTGACCCAAGAGGGGACTCAAGGCGGCTACAAATTCGGCAAAAATTCAATGCCACACAGATAAACAATAAAACACATATCATAAAATATTAACAATCTAAGCATATAAGCAAATAAAACTCATAACCATCTATCAAACAGATTAAAACCGCATATAAAATGTGGAGTCATGCCTGATGTTCAACTATGGAAGAAAACAAACATGTAAAACAGGGGTCCTCAAACTTTTTAAACAGAGGGCCAGGTCACAGTCCCTCAAACTGTTGGAGGGCCGGATTATAATTTGAAAAACATGAATGAATTCCTATGCATATTGCACATATCTTATTTGTAGTGCAAAAAACACTTTAAAACAATACAATAATTAAAATTAAGAACAATTTTAACAGATATCAACTTAGTAGTATTTCTATGGGAAGTGTGGACCTGCTTTTGGCTGATGAGATAGGATTGTTGTTGTTGCTGTGTGCTTTCAAGAAGTTTCAGACTTAGGTTGACCCAGAGCGAGGGCCGGGTAAATAACCTTGGAGGGCTGTATCCGGCCCTCGGGCCTTAGTATGAAATGAGGGTGTGAAAAGCTACCACTTGACTTCAAATCTTGAAGAGAGAAGTTGAGAGAGCAAGTTTTATTTGGCAACAAAGTGCACCAGTGGCAGATGTTTATTTCATTTGTCTGGGTTTATTGGTGTTACATCTCCTGGGTCCCACTCTGTATATCCAAGTTGGTGATCCCTCCTATTCCTTTCTGCCCTGGTGCACCTGAAAAAAATTCTTCCAGAAATGTGGGGAGCACTTGGGCACTATGGAAGTTGGGAGTGGGAGAAGAAGAATACCCCAATTTCACTAGAGGTTGCTCCAAAAGTAAGTAATCGGATATAGAAGTTCACCACTAAGACTTCATTCCATGAGAGGGAGAAGTGAGGCGGGGTGTGTGTGTCAACTTCTGCAACAGCTCTGATTGTTCTAACTATATATAGTATTCAACTGGTGGCAGCTTCATATTCCTAGGGTTGTCCATTTCATAGTATATAGTGGTGGCAGCACTACGTATTAATTGGTGTGCGTTTCAACATCATATATTTAAAGACCTAATTTTTTGCTCTTGAAAGTCCTTAATCATTTTAGACCTTATTGACATTCACAGGTAAGTGATTAGGTTGGCCTCATTCTTTGAGATTAAGTAGGGCGAGCTGTGCCTACAATGTAATCGCTAGTTTGTCCTGAGTTTCACTCAATTTGTCCTGAAAAGTTTGCAACCCTGTGAATAAGTAGGTTGCCTCATCAAACGGAAGCATACCTTATAATACAAAATTTTTGGTAAAGTATGCCTGTGTATACATGTCATGAATTTTGTAGCACTTTCTTAGGCAAGGAATACTCAGAGGCGGTTTTGACATTTCCTTCCTCTGAAATACAGCCTGCTACAGCATCCGGTATTAATTGGTAGCCTACCATTTAAGGACTAGCCAGGACTGATCCTTCTTAGCTTCTAAGATCAGACAAGATCTGATGTGTTTAGCATATTGGCAAAGCACCTAAAATCAAAACATGGTATTTCATCTCATGTAATAATAGCAGGAGCAGAACAGAAAGGGCTTCAAATGAGATAGGAATGAAAAGAAGAGGATTCTTTTGGGGATACCTAAAATTTAGTGGCTCCAGGGCTTCCAAAGGCAATATGCCAGACTTTTTGATGAGTAAGTCCTATGAACAGCCCCCTTGACTCTTCTAGTTCCACCAAATTTGGCTTCCACTGGTGATAAAATTATCTCCCAGCAACAATGTCTGGTGTGATTCGTTATTGTGGGGCCCCCACGGGGCTGGTATTATATCTGTATTATGTACCTGTTTGCCTTTATCTGCATGGGCCTTTGCGCTATTGCTCAGCCCTGTGGACTGTGATGGGAGGAGCTGTGTTTGGTGTCAACTTGGAATCACCACCCTGAACTCCTCCCCTTCCTGAGTTTACCTGGGAGGCTGGACTTCCTTTCTAGCCTCATTTCCAGGAGAGCACATGGACGAAGCAGGTGGAATTCTGGAGCCAACGCTCAGACAAAGCACCTTTGTTCACGTATAGCCAACCAACGCTCTCAAACTAAAGAATTCAGTAATAGGAAGGGCCAGCTCTTCAACAGAGACTGTATTTCTTTGGGGACCAAAGGACTTTGTGTGCCAGAGGACCATTTGAGGAGCAACAGGATACCTGGAACCAACGAAAGGCACCTTCACTCTGCAAAACGCAAGTGAACGCAATCCCTTTTCTCAAAGGACCTTTTCTAGCAACCAACAGCAAGCTTTTGAGCCACCAGCATTTTTACCGGTTGTTATTAAATAAACTTGTTTGAGTTCATCCTTTTTGAGTCCTGAACTCATTGCTTAGAGAACCTACAGGTCTCTTGTACATGGGAAGGCTAGAACGCGAACCCCAGGGCCTATAGAATTCGTCCATCCTTTTAAAGCCCCCCCTTTTTTTGGCCCTGGCAGGACGCCACAGTTATATCTGTTTTGTTTTGCAGCAGTACATTTTATTGATTAGCCTATTGGCCGTATCAAAACATTTGACAAACACATACAGCATACAACCCACAGTACAACAGTTAAAATAAATAAGTTGGTAACAACGTCCCAATCCAGATCAAATATCGGCATCACCTCTACAGACTCTAAATATGCAGTTCTCAGCTGTGTTGCTTTACATAGAAAATGTACCATTTTATATGTTATTTTAGCATTCTGGCCGGCAATAAAAATGTAGTTTTGATATGTGAATCCCAGTATATTTTTTTGTATAATGTATGGCCCGAGGTATTGGTTTTTCTCTTTCTTGTACAAGTTACAACTTAACAGTACATGTGTGATATCTTCTACCTCTGATGCCCCATAGATACAAAATCATTCAGTATATGGAACTTGGTTAAACCTTCCATAATTGACCATTGTATCCAGCTGTTCAAATCTAGTTCTGGAAAAGACCCTCCTGGGGTGTTTAGGCATTTCTGTCTTTAGATATTGGGCTGTTTGAAAAGTATGTTTAAAATGACTTAGCCATTTCAATGAGCCAGCTTTGCTGAGGGTAGTAATGTATTTCTGAGCTTCTATATCCAGTATTTGTTATGCAACCAGTTTTTGCAGTTTCAAGTGGGACTGGGATCTCTCTTGGGATTTCCCTAGGAAAGCTGATGACATTGAGGACTCCTTCCCTGAGGACCCCCCTCCCACTTAGCAGTTCCCTCCTATGCACTGACTTCCCCTCAAGGAAAGAGGGGGTCATACCTGATCTGATTTCAGGTCTGGATGGCCCGGAGGTCGGGCCAGGATTGTCAGAGTCGGTGGAACTATGGAGAAATCGGCTGCTACCGGGAGCGAGGAGCATGGAGTTGCCACCGTTGACTGTGTCATTGTTGGATCCCAGGAGCTGGGAGGGCGACCAGCACTGCTTGTTTGGGAGCTATTGTCCCCTGGACAACGCCCTGGCCTGTCCCTGGTCCACGCAGCGAGGTTTGGATGCCCGCTGCCGAGGCCTCTCCTGGAGCTGCAGCGTTCCCTTTGGGGGCACCTGATGAGGAACCCGGCTTTCCACGCGAGGGGGCCTGCCACCATCAGCGGTGTCTACACCTGGCCGAAAGGGAGGCATGGAAGGACCTCCTGAATACTGGAGCACTGGGCATCGGGCCAGGAAAGATGATGGCGGATGGCCTTGAGGACACCACCAGCTACACCGCACTGTTGGACCTACCGCACAGGCGCAGGAGAAGACATAGATGTAGTCGCAGGAAGTCTGCACTAACGTCGTGAGAGTTGACTAGTGATGCTTTCCCGGCTCCGGCTCGAGGTAACGTAACTTCCTCTGGAGCCGGAGCTAGGACTGTGCAGCCCGCCCAACTGCCCCAACGGAGAAGAAATGCGGGTCAGTGCTATTGCTGTCAGCAGGGCCCCGTTGTGGGCCATTCCATCCGGTCCTGGCCAACGGGGGAATTTGGGGCCAGCCAAGAGACGAAGGAGCTTTCGGCCTAGGACTTTCTGGAACGTCGGTTACAGGAGCTGGGTAAAAAAACGGTCCCCAGCTCCAGAGCATGTTATCCGGGATAGAAACAAGATGTGCCTTTCAGCCCTTAAAACCAGCAGGGCAGAGCAGGTCCTCTCTCCCTAAGGGTAGTATACAGATACCAGCAAGGGACTTAAGTTATACTTCAGCCCCACAGCTGGAGTGTAAGCAGCCTTTCTGAGAACTATAGGCCGTCTGATCTCTCCAGTAGATCTCTATGTGGTGGAATGGGGAAGGATGTGGACATTATCCCCCCCCCCCTCCCTTCTTTATCCTGTTCTGTTGTTGTTCATAAATCTGCTCCGTGTCAGCCTTTACCCTTTTGGCATTTCACCAAGGACATCCTGAAGGGCATGAAGATAACTTGCCAAGTGTCCTTCCCTGGCCTTGGTTTCTGTGTCACCAAGCACACATTGCCTGAGTCATACTTTCCGCAGAACTCTACCAGGGCTTTTTAAATTTGTTTATTTCATTTATGTGCTACATTTGTTCTGGAGCAGCTAACAAAAGGACGGATAAAGCAAGCCATTTTCTTTCACAAGATGCAACTTCCTCTGTTGAACGTGCATTGCGATGCAGCCAAAATTGCTCTACATTTCCCCTAAAGTCTATTGGAAAGCGGCAGACAGTGTGATAGACCTGTGGATGGCATCACTGCTGCCTGAAGTTGGGGGCTAAATGATTGAATATTCTGCCCTGCCTGGGAAGAACCTCAAACAGATTCTTTGGCATCTATTTTTCATATCAATATAATTGCTGTTAGTAGTAGTAGTCATACTGTAATGGAATACAATTCAGTCATATGGCATTCTACTTGAAGTAGTATACACACTCAAGGAGACCATATTAACTGTGATTTCTGTTTCACTATACCCTCCCCGGTCTACTCCCATCATCCTTGATATCTCCTATTGTTTTCCACTGTGTATTATTGTGTTGCTGAGTTTTCTGACTATTTCCATGTATATATGATGTAATGTGTAAATTTATGAACAACCTATTGCATTAACTAAAAAAGGTTTCATTATATAAACATCAAAGACAATTTATGATTTACATTGTCCACTAGTGTGTTTATATTCTACTTGAAGTGGCACAGTCCAAACATAGACTTTCCATTGTTTCTGAGAATCAGAGTTAAGAAAGAAGGAGAAAAACTTTGATCCATGCCTTGGTTTTGTGTTCTAATAATCTAAGAAATATGATGAAGCAAATGTTTGCAGAACTCAGTACAGTCAGCCCTTTCACAGAGATTATGGCTGCAGTTCCCCTGTGAAAATGGAAAAACAACTATTATTTCCCAGGGACGATATGCCACCACTCTGTTCTTCAAACTATAGGAAAGGAGACTCCACCTGAACATTAGGAAGAATTTCCTAACTGTGAGAGCTGTTCAGCAGTGGAACTCTCTGCCCCAGAGGGTGAGGGAGGCTCCTTCTTTAGAGGCTTTTAAACAGAGGCTGGATGGCCATCTGTCAGGGGTGCGTTGAACACATCCTTGTCTTCCCAAAATAAACTTCCATAGATATGACATGTTTACTTTTTATTTAGGTCCTTCCTTTCTCCCAAGATGGGTTCACAATTTTTTATTATTGAAAGGATACGTAAGCACATTGAAAAAGGTTAGAATAATGGTTTGATCAGAATTGGACAGTCTTATCTTAAATTACAGTTTGATGTAAATACTCAAAAACATTTAACCTACTGATGCCTCAATTAATGTAATTTTATTGGTATCTATTTTTATTTTGAAATTTACTAGTAGCTGCTGCATTTCCCACCATCGGCTTATACTCGAGTCAATACGTTTTCCCAGTTTTTTGTGGTAAAATTAGGTGCCTCGGCTAATATTCGGGTTGGCTTATACTCGAGTATATACAGTAATCTTTAAGTAATAAAGGAAAGCAGAAACGGCAGTAGTGATCATACTTTCCATTCTAAAAAGTACAAGGAAAAGCTCCAGTTGCAAAGGACAAAGTCTTATTTGATATAAAATATCTAACAAACATCATCACCAAGCAAAACAGAGTTTTGGACAGGTGGACTATTGATCCTTTGGGAATCTAACACATGGGGACGGGAGCAATAACCAGCAGCTTGGACATTATTGCTATTTTTGGATTCACCCATGAAAACATTCATGGCCAGCTGTACCATTTACTGATCACAGGACTAGATACACCATATACTTTGGTTTCTCTTCAGATCATATTAAAGAACAGTTTGAGCTTCTAAAAAGTGACCTTCAATATTCAGGGTCTTTCCCTTCTGTTTTTAAGGAACATGTTTTCTTCCTTGCTACGGAAATAAGCAAGAAAAACTAGCAAAAGCTTGCAAAATTTACTCAGCTCTAGTAAATGTACTTGGCTTTGACCATTCTGTCCCATTATGTACTTGAGATTTACGAAAGATTTAAAGAACTAGAAATTATTTCAATTTGGCCTATTGCTCAAGTGTGACTAGTAGATAATAATAGTATATATAATAAAAAATAATAAGGTCACTGGTCTTTAGTACTACTTTTCTACTGCTTGAGCAGAAACTAGTATCTTAGTTTAGTTACTGACTTAGCATTTTAACCCCTTAGTGACCAGGAAATGTCTCTCACACACACACACCAAGAAGGGGAGAAATAATTCTTTACTGATTTGAAGTCACGTGAAGCTGAAAATTACTTACATTTTAAACATGCTACATCTTAGCTGAACTTCCGGTGCACGATTCCAGCATTATGTTCCAGCAGAAAATATACAGTTTGTAGTTCTCCTTCTCCTCTGGAACTCCATTGGAGTGTCTCCACTAAAAGACACAAGCTCAGCTCTGAAACAGTGTGTCCTTTCTATCTATATTTAGTATTCCATTCAGCCAAGTTGTCAGGTTTCACATATTTGATTAAGGAGAGTAATTGAATAGATATGAAGCCTTCCATCTTAATAAAAAATACTGACTACATTCTCCTTTGTGGTACGTTTTTCTCCCAATATAAGCAGAACTAGCATAAAATGTATACCGTATCCCCTGCAGAGAGTTTTCTGGGCTATTTGGCCATGTTCCAGAAGCATTCTCTCCTGATGTTTCACCCACATCTATGACATGCATCCTAAGAGGTTGTGTGGCCTGTTGTAAACTAGGCTAGTGTTTCCCAACCTTTTTTGAGCCACGGCACACTTTTAACATTAAAAAAAAATCCGGGGGCACACCAGCAACCAAAATGACACAAAATGACACTCTAACACAGTAAAGAACGGCTGTGGGATGGTGGCCTGCTGGGAGCAGCTGCTGAGAGTGCCGAAGCTGGGGGAGGAGCCAGGCCGCCCCATGCCCCACCCCCTCTCCCTGGCTTCAGATCTCCCACAGCTTCGCTAGCCTTGAGGGGGCAGTGCCAAGCCAGCATTGTGCTGGCTCTGCCACCGCTGGCTTGGCACTGCCCCTGAAGGCTGGCAAAGCTGTGGGAGTGCCGAAGCTGGAGGAGGGGGCGGAGCTAGGCCGCACAGAGGAGGAGGAGCATGGGCGGTGGACGGGCTTCAGTGGGCGGGGCTCCTCCTCTGCACGGCTTCAGCTAGGGAGGGGCCAGAGTCATGGCGGGAGTTATGGTGGATTGGAGGCTGGCTGGGGAAATGGCTGAAGGAGGCGGCGCCCCGGCCCCTTCTTCTTTTTCTTCGCCGTCGCCCGGCCCTTCCTCCTCCTCCCCCAAGCAGCAGGAGTTTGGCAGGAGAAGGGGGGAAGGAAGGGGGCAGAGAGCTTTTCTCGCGGCACAGCAGGAGGTCCGTCATGGCACACTACTGTGCCGCGGCACAGCGGTTGGGAAACACTGAACTAGGCAACTGAGGTTTATATACTGTATCTGTGGAATGTCCAAGGTGGGAGAAAGAATTCTTGTCTGCTCGAGGCTGGTCTGAATGTTGCAATAAATAAAGAACAACACTAAAAAAAACAGAGAAATTCTATAGAAGAAACAATCAGAGCCAGCTAACATCTCCCAAAAGAGAATGTCTATAGGCAGGAAGCAACCAGGCTTTGAAACAGCAAGGCCATTCAATGCTAATCAAGGTGGCCAACTGCAACATTCACACTTGCCTCCAACAGACAAGCATTGTTTCTCCACCCTGA
Source organism: Anolis apletophallus (assembly GCA_030556195.1). Taxonomy (NCBI): domain Eukaryota; kingdom Metazoa; phylum Chordata; class Lepidosauria; order Squamata; family Anolidae; genus Anolis; species Anolis apletophallus. The sequence goes on from JARBWK010000009.1 coordinate 61,086,705, forward strand.
CATTCCACAGATATATAAACCCCACTTGCCTAGTTTCCAACAAACTTCACAACCTCTGAGGATCCCTGCCATAGATGTGGGTGAAACATCAGGAAAGAATGCCTCTGGAACATGGCCATACAGTCCGGAAAACTCACAGCAACCCAGTGATTCCGGCTGTGGAAGCCTTTGACAACGTATTATCAGGGTTTATTCATATCCTGCTCATTTGGTTGGCCACTGTAGGAAGGAAATGCTGGACTAAGAAAAACTTTGGTAAATTCGCCAAGTATGTTCTTAGGACAGGAGTTGGAGCAAATATGCTACCCATCATGCAGACTTCATAATTCAGATCTCAATTTATTGACTCTTCTGACTTTCTTTCCTATACTTTCAACTCAAGTAGTGAGAAAAAGCCGAAGGCTACAGTGAAATAAAGATCTTGGATGGCCCGCGTTTTGGCTGGGAGGGCGTCCCACAGTGTGGGCGCAATCACAGAGAACGCCCTCCTGCGGGTTGCTGTTAGTTTAGCTGACTTCGCAGATGGGATGTCGAGCAGGTTGGTACCTTCCGACCGCAGTGATCTCGTAGGGCAATATGGGGAGAGACGGTCCCTCAGATACGCTGGCCCCAGGCCGTGCAAGGCCTTAAAGGTAAGTACCAACACCTTGAAGGTGATCCGGTGCTCGATTGGAAGCCAGTGCAGATCCTGCAAGGTAGGTGTTATGTGACAACCTGCTGGAGAACCAGACAGGAGTCGGGCGGCAGTGTTCTGCACCAGCTTGAGCTTCCGGGTAACCAACAGAGGAAGGCCAACGTAGAGTGCGTTACAGTAGTCCAGTCTCGAGATGACCGTGGCTTGGATCACCGTGGCCAGGTCGTTCAGGGATAGATAGGGGGCCAGCCGCCTTGCCTGTCTGAGATGGAAAAAAGCAGACTTACTGACCATGGAGACCTGGGTCTCCATGGTCAATTGGGAGTCCAAATGAACTCCCAAGCTCTTTACAGAAGGCGATGGGCATAACGCCACACCGTCCAGGGTTGGAAGCTGGACATCCCCATCACCCAGGCGACCCAGCCGCAAGATCTCCTCTATGATTCTATGATCTGAGTGTTGGATTGCAGCTCTGGGACCAGGGTTCAAACCCCTGCTTGGCCATGAAACCCACTGGGCAAGTCACATTCTCCCTGCCTCAGGCGCCATTTGATCAAATCTTGTCAAGGAAAGTGGTAAGCTCATCTTGGGATTGCCACAGATCAGAATTGACTTGGTAGCCCCCAACAACAAATATGAGAACTCAGTGTGCTGTGTTGGTTTGTGTGCCAGACTAGGACTTCAGAAGACTAGAGTTCAATTCCATATTTGTCCATGAGACCTGGGTGACCTTGGTCCAGTCATGGTCTCTGAACTTCAGCAGAAAGGAAAAGCAAACAGCATCTGAATAAATCTTGCCATGAAACCCCAGTGATAGGTTGACCTTAGGGTTACCGTAAGTTGGAAATGATATGAAGGCACACAGCAACAGGTTGAAAGAAATCATGCAAGCATTTGAGTGCCCCTGGATATGTTCTAGAACAGGGCTGTCCAACATCTTTTGGGCCAAGGGCCGGAGCCCTGGCCACTGATGACCTGGGGGGCCGGAGCAGGGGGCGGCCGCTCCTGACGGCCCGCTGACGTCACCACGCCTGACGCGTCACGCGCCGCGTCCTGCACGGCCCGCCCCTTTTCGGGCGAGGCTTGCTGACGCCACCAAGCCCCGCCCGAAAGGGACGGGCCGTGCAGGACGCCGGTGTGGTGACGTCAGACGTGGTGACGTCAGCGCCCATCAGGAGCGGCCCGCCCCCTCCTCCCTCCCTCCTACAGTGACAGCCAGGGCGGCAGAACCAGCGATTTCCCGGTTCTGCCGCCCTGGCTGAGGCTGTAAGAGGAAGGGCAAAGCCGAGGAGAACCCTCCTCCTCAGCTTCGCCCTTCCAGTTAAAGGGACACGCCAGCCTCAGAAGCAGCGATTTCCCGCTTCCGAGGCTGGCGTATCCCATTAGCCGGAAGGGCGAAGCTGAGGAGGGCTCTGCTTGGCTTTGCCCTTCCTCTTAAAGGGACACGCCAGCCTCGGAAGCGGGAAATTGCTGCTTCCGAGGCTGGCGTGTCCCATTAGCTGGAAGGGCAAAGCTGAGGAGGGCTCTGCTTGGCTTTGCCCTTCCTCTTAAAGGCACACGCCAGCCTCAGAAGCAGCGATTTCCCGCTTCCGAGGCTGGCGTGTCCCTTAAGAGGAAGGGCAAAGCCAAGCAGAGCCCTCCTCAGCTTTGCCCTTCCAGCTAATGGGGACACGCCAGCCTGAAAGCGGGGAAATCGCTGCTTCTGAGGCTGGCGTGTGCCTTAGCTGGAAGGGCGAAGCTGAGGAGAGCTCTCCATGGCTTCGCCTTCCAGTTAAAGGGACAGGCCAGCCTCAGAAGCAGCGATTTCCCGCTTCCAAGGCTGGCGTGTCCCTTTGCTGGAAGGGCAAAGCCGAGGAGAGCCCTCCTCAGCTTCGCCCTTCCAGCTAAAGGGTCACGCCAGCCTCCTCCTCCGTCCGCCTCTCCCCCGGCGCACCGATCGGAGCGCCGGGGGAGAGGCGGGATGGAGGAGGCGGGCCTATGGAGGAAGAAGGGAAGCGCTTCCTTCCTCCCCTTTAGGGCCGCCTTCTCCCTCCCTCCCCCGGAGTTCCCGATTGGTGCGTCGGGGGGAGAGGCGGGATGGAGGAGGAGGAAGGGAGTGGGCGGGGCTGGGTGACGTCAGGCTCGGCGCTGGCGCCACGCCTGACGTCACCCCGCCCCGCCCCCCGGAGATCGAAATTTTTTTTACATTTTTTTCCCAGGGTAGGCTGGGGCCGTAGGGAAGGGGCCGTGGGGCCGTATACGGCCTCAGGGCCGCCAGTTGGACAGCCCTGTTCTAGAACAGGGGTGGGCAATTATTATTTTCCAAGGGGCCACACGAGAGCCAAAAAATATTATGGAGGGCCGCACCTAAAGGCTGAACTACATTCTAATCTACATTATTTATTTATTTATTTACTATATTTACTATATATTACACATTAATATTAACATATTAATATATCAAGAAATATTCATATATTATTAGTATTAATATCATAATTATTATATTATAGTATATATATATAGACATTATAATATATTGAAATTATAATATAATATAACATTATATTATATATTATATTATTATAAAATTATTATAAAAGAATAATAAAAACCACTAAAATAAAATGAAATAACAGTGGGGGAGCTCCCACTGTTAGCCCAAGCTTCTGCCAACCCAGCAGTTTAAATACATGCAAATGTGAGGTCCTGCTTCTACAAGAAAGGAACATATACCAAAGTGCATTCACATTAATAGACCCTGAGGAGGGACCGGCAAGATTTATTATTATTATTAATTATTATTATTTCCAGACTTTTTCTATTGGCAACGCTCTTTTCCAAGTGGGTCATTCAGAACTCAGTAATTCAGTTTTACTAGAAAACCAGAGGTTGAGCCAAGCCCTTCTGAGAATTAGGGCAGTGGGTTCAAGTGCTGAGATGCTGAACTTCCTCACTGAAAGGTTGCCAGTTCAAATCTGGGGAGTGGGGTGAGCTCCTACTGTTAGCCCCAGCTTCTGCCAACCCAGCAGTTCAAATACATAGTAAACCACACACAGAGACCCCAACCCGCCTTTACCTCTTCCTTTTCTTTCCTCCTCTTTCTCGCCCTTGACTTCCTTGCCGAGGAGAGGGAGGTGGGGGCGGCTGTGGGGTGGCGTGGTGCTTTGCGTCTGGTGGGGAGGGGGGGGGGAGTGAAGTGCCTTCTCCTGTCCCTCGTTGCGGCTCCAGGGGAGCTTTCGCGGGAGGCCCCGCCTCCCTGAGGGTCTCTGCGCAATACTGCCTGTGACCTCATCACACAGAGACCCTCAGGGAGGCGGGGCCTCCCGCGAAAGCTCCCCTGGAGCCGCAACGAGGGACAGGAAAAGCCACTTCGCTCCCTCCCTCCCTTCCTTTTTGCTGGACACAAAGCATCACGTCGCTTTGTGGCTGCCCTTGCCTCCCTCTCTTCGGCAAGGAAGCCGTGCTGCCCTCGCCTCCCTCTCTTCGGCAAGGAAGCCAGGGGCCGGATGGCATCACCCGGAGGGCCGGATGTGCCCCGCGGGCCATAGGTTGCCCACCCCTGTTCTAGAATAATTGTACTGTTCCTGATTGTAAGGCACAGATAGGGGATATGTAGCACGCCACATGTTAATCTACAACTTCCATTATTAGTGGGAGCAGCAATCCAACATCTGGAATGCATGTTCCTTATATGTCTTCCCATATTTTTATAGATACTGAATACATAGACAAATGGGAATTATGTAATCCTCCAGATGTAGAGTTGCACTCCTATCACCCGTAACTTGCCTAATAGTGAAGGATGCTGGGAGTTCCAGTAGCTAGCTACATAATTCATATTTCTGGTGAGAAATAGGAATTTCAAATGTTTCCTATCTGTAGGAAAAAATTGAAAATATCTAAATGTTATCATTTGAGAAATCACTCAAGCTTAGAGAAATTCAGGTAAGGCATGAAACAAATACCAGTTAAATGGCCACTCAAAAACAGTCTGCATCAAGACCAGAATGTATTTTTAAATTGTATTGTGGTGGTGCGGACTGCAGTGCTGCAAATGTAAGCCGTGCTGAGTCCCCCTGCGGGGGTGAGAAGCTACGGGGTACAAATATCATTAATAAATAATACATAATAAAATAACAATTGCCGTGAAATGTATACCATTGTGAGAATAAGCATGCCTATGCCACATTCACCATGAGTTTTGCATTGCATATTCAAACTTGCACATATATTCTGATTTTGTATAAATGAGGAGATATATATATATATCTATATATATATCTATATATATATATATATATATATATCTCCTTGACCAACCGAACGGGGATTGAATAGTGTCTTAGGCTCCTTCCACACTGCTCTTATATCCCATGATCTGATCCCAGGTTATCTTCTTATCCCAGACTATCTGGCAGCAGAGACTCATATAATCCAGTTTAAAGCGGAAATTTGGGATCAGATCCTGGGATATAGGGCAGTGTAGAACAGTGTTTCTCAACCAGTGTGCCGTGAGCGATCATCAGGTGTGCCGTGGGAAATTGAGAGTTCAATGTGCCAAGTTTGGTTCAATTCCATTGTTGCAAGAGTTCAGGATGCTCTTTGGTTGTGTGTTAACTATAAATCCTAGAAACTGTAACTCCCAAATGTCAAGGTCTATTTTTTCCCAAACTCCATCTGTGTTCACATTTGGGCATATTGAGTATTCATGCCAAGTTTGGTCCTGATCCAACATTGTTTGAGTCCACAGTGCTCTCTGGATATAGGTGAACTACAACTCCAAAACTCAAGGTCAATGCCCACCAAACTCTTATAGTATTTTCTCTTGGTTATGGTAGTTATGTGTGGGAAGTTTGATTCCATTCCATCATTGGTGGAGTTCAAATGCTCTTTGATTGCGGCTGAACTATAACTCCCAGCTGTTGAGCAAGACCTTCGTGTGTGTCTTTCTGCCATTCCTGCCAGGATATCTATGTTGTGTTCATCGAAACAGGCCCAGGTTTCACACTGAGTGTATAAATACATTTAAAAACATATTAACTATATGTATTACTGTGTCAGAGTGTCATTTTGTGTCATTTTGGTTGGTGGTGTGCCCCAGGATTTTGTAAATGTAAAAAATGTGCCGCGGCTCAAAAAAGGTTGGGAAACACTGGTGTAGAAGACGCCTTAGAGACCTTACAATATAAAAAACAAGGATAAAGTCCTGAAACCCTATCTGACCATCACTGGCAGCCGAGCTTAGTATATTGGCAAGGTTAAAATAGGCAGTGCTCATTTCTCCTCAATGCTGTCTCTTCATCTAACCCAGCTAACAGCCCGAACAAGAATCTAGGGTCAATAATAGACGAGTGAAGTTCAAGCCACATGAAAGTATTTGGGGGAAGTAGCCTAGTTGGGATTTCATCTGCTCTATTTAAAGTACTACTTGGAGTGCATTTACTATTCCATAACGGAACCTGAAGAGACTTCTGTGTAGAAATCAGTCTTAGAATAGTACAGGAGTTCTTCTCCATAGATATCACTGGCCCTTTTATCACACCCATGAGGCAAGACTTAAGACACTTTGCAGCCATCGCACAAAAGGTCTTGGAATTCTGTTTCCTTTAGTAACAAAACTACTACAAAAACATATTCTGATGGTCTTAGGAACCCCTCAGGCAGAGAAGCCTAAAGATCTCTCCGCCTATCCTTCTCTTCCTTTTTGGAAACAGACGGCGAATCCGCCCACCAAAAGCTCTCCTGCTGCTGTGATTGGCTGGCCTCTCAGCCAAGGGGAGGGCTGTTTCTGAAGCTCCAAGTGGAGAGGGGAAAGCAGGCACGCTCTCACCTAAATCAATGTCAATTCCTCCCAAATCCCACCAGTATTTTCTGATGGTCATGAAGGTTCTGTGTGGGAAGTTTGGCCCAATTCTATTGTTGGTGGGGTTCAAGGGGCTCTTTGATTGGAAGTGAACTATAAATCCCAGCAACTACAACTCCCAAATGTCAAGCTCTATGTTCTCCAAACTCCACCAGTGTTCACATTTGGACGTATTGAGTATTTGTGCCAAGTTTGGTGCAGATCCATCAGTGCTCTATGGATGTTGGTGAACTACAATTCCAACATTCAAGGTCAATGGCCACCAAATCCTTCCAGTATTTTCTGTTTATTATTTACTGCATTTCTATGCCACCTTTCTCAGCCCGAAGGCGACTCATGGGAGTTGTGTGTGCCAAGTCTGGTTCAATTCCATTGTTGGTGGAGTTCAGAATGCTACTTGATTGTTGGTGGAATTATTATCATTAGGTTTGCTGTATGGGGGTGACAGAAGGGTCACATACAAAATGGAGGGAGGAAATTTGGATGTTATGAAGGAGAGAAATATTGCTAGGGGTTCCTGTAATTTTGCTAGGAGCTCCTTCCAAGCGGAGGGGGCAAACCTCATTTGCAGTTCCCCAGAGCAATCGCACGGAGTCATTAAAGCATATTATAATTTGCTTGGACATCGCACCTTCAACATCGCCATTGCCCTGATGAAGTGAATGCGAAACGGGTTTTTTTCCAGGCCAGGAGTTCTTACTGCTTCCCGTCGGCATTTCCCATGGCAGATTTCCTCATATGGAGACTGTGGAGACGTGGACATGTCAACACCAACTTTTAATCCGTGGCAGGGCAGGTGATCCCACTGCTGCCACCAAATGTGAAGAATCAAAACGCCGCCGAAGGCTAGCATCGATCTTTGTGGTGTAACAAGGATTTGCACTATTTAAATATAAAGAATTTCGCTGCCACCATTTATTTAGGCTTGACCATTGACTTGTAAAGAGTGGTGAGGAGACTTGTGATTTTAATGAAGTCACGGAGTTTTGAACCAGAACCTAAACAGTTTATTGTGCACAGTGCTTAGTTGGTTACACGTCCGGAGAGGTACATACTTAAAAACACTTGGTTTCCAACACACAGTAATTCTAACCTTGAATTACTAAGCCCCTAGGCTTCCTATCTATATTTCCCAAGCTTTACTGCTTGTCTGCAACACTCAACACTTCATAAACTAATTCCCTCAGGAATACAGCTTCTCTCAGCTGCACTGCCAACCAACTGACTCTGGTCGCAGCTTCTGGCCAACTGACTCTCTCCAACTCCTTGAGTTGGACTGGATTAACTATCCACCTCTCAGCTCCTTGAGCTGGTCCAAACACAACTGCTCTTTCTGAGCTTCTCAGCACCAACTGTCTTAGAGCTGGTCTGACAGTTCAACTGTCAACATTCAAACTGAACATTCTAAAGCTAGAGTGGCTTCCAGTTGCCGTGGCAACAGCTTCTGCCAGAGGCTTGCTGTTGCAAACATTCTACTGCCTACTCACTGCAGCCTTCAAAGACTGTCCTTTCCAAACACATATAAACATGTGATTAACATACAGCACATGTATTAACACATAAATAACCACCTCATCACAGAGACGAACTTTCATCTGATGTGCTGAAAAGCTACAGCACCCGGGAGCAATTCCGCCCTTGTCATCTCCATTCGGAATTTGGTACACATCGGCTTCCCTTTCCCTTGCCGCTATAGAGGGCTGAGGAGCAAGGTTTGCACCAGAAGAGTGGGTTGTTGGATTAATACGGAACTACTGACCCCACTTTGGAACGATATATTCGTATGTAGCAAAGCTTCGTTCACATCGATACTTAACAGGACAAGGGGAAAGGGGCATATGGTTAATATTATTGTGATTGTTATGTATATTGCTGGTGTTGAAAATATATCTATGTATTGCATTTGTGAAGAATAAATATATTTATGCTTATAGAATATTGATTACGCATGCTAAAGAAAAATATTTGTCTATGCAAATTGGTCAATATTATTTATTGAAGGATGAATATACATTCATACGGCTCTCCGTAATTGTTTCCTTAGACAGAAGTTCCCCACATCTGTTGCTCTCCAGCTCCATTTTGAATTTTATGATCTGAAAGTTGTTGTTCCTTTCCCCTCATTATTAACACAGAGCAGTTCATATTCTTTGACACAACCCATTTCAAACAGTGTACACAAAAAGCAGATTTCAGTGATAAGCTTTATTATCCAAGTTTCAGCATACAGTGTCTAACTTTTCATTTAACATTTGTGCTACTTCATTGTAAATACAGGCTGAGCTTCAAGGTCCCCCCATGTGGTACACCATGACCATTTATTAGCCTACAGGTTTATATTTTAAAAATGCTCAGTTGACTAAAAAAATAGCAGCTTGTTTGGAGGCTTGTTTTGCCCAGCAGAGTATTCCTCTGAGAATGCAGCATCTAGTTCTTTAGTTTGCTAAAACCAAGAGCAGAATCAAAACAGGCCTCAGCACCATATAACTAATAGTGATGGAAGAATTATGCCAGATTGAAGAGCCAATCTTAAAGTGTCGGAAGCTTCCCTCCCACCCTTCTACACTCTAACCTACACACGTTACATTTCCACATATGTTACATCAATTAATCTAAATATGCACAAGGAGATATCGAAGAAGTACAAACAGTTAAAAAAGCTTCATTTCATTATAAACACTGCAGTACATTATACTAAACAGGAACTGGGTTTTAACCAAAGCTAACAATCTTCCATAGTTGCTCTAGAACACTTCGCCCACATCTGCCCTTTTATCACGACATTTGCTTCGAGCCTTTGTCCGAGCCTTGAATGCCGCAGAGTTGTACAGATGCTGTAAAGGAAAGAGAGAAACAGCAATGATACAACTTAATACAGCTAAGCCAATGCTAGGCTAATTGGTTTAGAACAGGGCTGCCCAGGAAGTCGATCGTGATCGACCAGTCGATCCCGAGACCGAAGGAGGTCAATCCCAGCAGCTGCTCCAGGTTTGTGGAGGGCAGGGCCAAGCCAGCCTTGTGCTAGCTATGTCACCACTGGCTTGGCATTGCCATCCTCAAGCCTGGAAAAGCTGCTGGGAGCTCCAAAGCCAGAGGGGAGGGGGCGGGGCTTGGTGCAGCATGGCCCCACCCCCTCTGGCCAAGCCCCACCCCCCCTCTCAAGCCTTGAGGAGGTAGGTAGATCTTTCTGACTTGGTTTTAATATAAGTAGCTCGCATGCTGAAAAAGTGTGGGCACCCCTAGTTTAGAAGTTATAGTCTTCCCAAACAAACATAATGCACAAAGGCTTCAGAGTGTACCGCTAAAGGATGGTAAAAGTTCAGCTAACTCAGGCATGGGCAAACTTCAGCCCTCCAGGTGTTTTGGACTTCAACTCCAATTCCTAACAACCTACCAGCTAGATCTACCCAAATTCCTTTTCAAGACCAATATCCTGTTTCCAAAGTAGGAAAAAAACCGAACAAAAGATGTTGTGCCAAACACAACAGATTGGTTATTTTCAATATAATGCATATTTATGCACAGTTGATGGGTTTCACAGTGAAACCTTATTTCATAACCTTAATTTATTATTTCATTTATTTATTTCATTTAGAAGCTTTGAGAAGCTTCAAAGTGATTGAAAATGTTACAAAGGCTGGCTAGGGAAGTATTCAGAAAACATGCAAGTTTGGAAAGTTTTCAAATTACCCTCCTTTACTAGCTTGTCTGCATGCCCAATGCATCCCTAATGAACACTCCCCCAGCCTAAACTTATCACACCACAATTTTGGGAGGGAAACCCAAACTTGGCAATAGTGTTCCAAATTAGCCACATAACTTTTATTGTGTTACTTAACTAATCCCCAGCCTGAGTGAGAAGTAAAGCAAGAGCAATATGAACAGGCTCTGTTCAATTGTCGCTTTTGCCAACAGATAATAGTTAAAAGCCCCTAGAAAATCATGAGGAAGCAGCAACATTTAGCAGGGGGAAAAAACATGGTAATTCAGCTTCAAGTGAAGGTGATCAACATACCCTTTCAAAACGGGGTATCTTCATGGTTTTAAGAGCTGCTTCATCAAGCATCAGTGGTGGCCCAAGTTCAAACACGTTCCGGAGGAGTTCATTGGACTGCACACAAGATATAAGACTATTCAATGATTCACATTTTTTGTTTAATTTTTTTATTAATGTAAGAGTCCACAATAATTTTCAAACCACAGCACACAACGTATTACAAACCACACACACCCAAAATCTATATCCCACACAAAATAAAACCTCTTTCTCACACCTGTGCACCTTTCACCATGACTTCTGACACTGAAGCACTATGAAGCCTTTAAGTCAATTAACCTATCCTTGTTCATAATCTAATCATAGATTCCTAATGTTGCTCCTCTAGGTCACTGACTCTCCACTCAGATATGCCATGGCCAACTTCCACTTTTCCTGAAAGCCCTCATTACTTTTGTTCCTCCTACTGTTGGTTAATTTGGCCATATATTGTTGTTGGGACCGGTTCTTGCACTTTACTCATTCCCCCAGCCCCATGGTTTTTCTGAACTAGCCTCGGCCCAGCCCTCTCAAACAGTCTAGGCCCATTTAGAAATTCTGGCTTATTTTGCACGATAGTGATGAAACTGGTTTTAATGCGTATGTTTGTGTTCATAATTTTATGCCTATGTTATGCTTACTCTCTCTGTTTTCTGTGTTATTCTGCTTACATAGAAACCGCCCTAAGTCCCCTAGGGGAGATAGAGCGATATATACTGTAAATACAGTTGATGATGATTATGTCTCTTTCCGTTTCCTACACCTCCAGCAAATACCTTGTTGTGATTTATCTATTTTTGCCAATGTTGCTCGGGTGATATGGCATCTATAAAACATTTTATAAAGATTCTCCCTTAATGATACAGATAGTGTAAATCTGAATCATTTATTCCATAGGTATTCATATGATTCATATTTAACAGAAAATTTCATAGACTCCCAGCTGGAGGCATAACTCCGTCTTGTTTCGACAGATAAAAATGGAAGTATATCCTACTAAAATTATATCACCAAATGGTTTCCAGCTCCTTTTTCTACAGTAAATTGTCTTTTGAGGAAGACAGAAAAGGGCTGTGCTAACTAATAAAGGAAAGTGCTTTGGCTTGACAAATTACCTGCAAGTGACATTGCATCCCCGACCCTAAGATTTCCTTGAAAGCATCGTATGTTTGCTTTTTAACCCAGCAGTCAATGTACATGCGCTCTGGTCCAAATTTGACTGTCTCTGTAGGAAAATCATGTTCCTGAAAAACAAAGCAAGATGCAATCAATACTGTGTAAGATTTTAAAAACAATAAGCCATTGTGTAAAGGAAAACAATAGTCAATTAAGAGGACCAAACTACAAAATTCTCCAGCCATGATCGGAGAAAACACCACTGCAGCACCTAGACTGACAATTATTAACATCTTTCCTGCTATTTTTAAAGAGCCAGTAAATATTGTGCATGTAAAACTAAAACCAAGAACACTTTTAAAATTTAGTTTCTGTGCTTGTCTTTAGGCAAAGCAATCACGATTTAATTCTTACTGATTCCACATTTAAAACAGGTTTGCCTTTTAAACAGCTTTCTGCCTAAACTTCTAATGAATGACTTGAAAACTATTTGTTGAGGAAAGTCTTAACTAGCTGGTCTTCCTTATCTGCTGATTCAACCATCCAGAGCTCAAAAACATAATTCCAAAAATAAATTATGTCATGTTTATGGTAAAAAGGACCCCCTGGTGGCACAGCAGGTTAAACTGCTGAGCTGCTGAACTTGCTGGCTGAAAGGTCAGCAATTCGAATCTGGAGAGTGGGGTGAGCTCCTGCTGTTAGCCCCAGCTTCTACCAACCTAGGAGTTCAGAAACATGCAAATGTGAGTTGATCAATAGGTACCGCTTTTGTGGAAAGGTAACTGTGCCCCATGGAGTCATGCTGGCTACATGACCTAGGAGGTGTCTACAGAAAACGCCGTCTCTTCGCCTGACAAGTAGAGATGAGTACAACCTCCAGAGTCAGACACAATTAGACTTAAGGTCAGGGGAAACCTTTACTATGGTATAAAATGCTAAGTATGTGACAAGACTTGGATTTATTTATTTACTATATTTATATACAGCCTTTCTCATCCCAGAGGGGGTATTAAAGACAGTTTATAACATATTAATGGCAAAAATAATCAATAACCAACTATACATTAAAACCACTAGAAAGAAAAACATTTAAACATTAAAAACTAAAAACACTAACAAATATAACTATAAATTAAAATCATTAAAACCAAACCCTAAATATGAGACATAAACCCCTTTGGCTGGTTTAAAATGGCTTAAAACAAATGCATTAAAACTCCTCTGCTAGTCTGTGGGTATAAATATTAAAAAAGACAGGGGAGGGGGAGAAGACGCACCTTACATGATCCAAGTTGTAACTAACCAGGGCTTTGACATACATTCCATCCTTCAACGAGCCCTGCTCCAAATACCCAGGAGGTGTGGAAACGGGGCCGAGGCTGTCCTGCGTTGCTTTTTGTGTGCAAACAGCCGCCTCGGCCTCGCCATTTGACCTTCCACTGCCTCTCAAGCGAGGGAAGCAGCAGCAGCAACTCTGAGTGCCGTCTCCTCTTTGCTCTGCTCTGCTGGGACCCCCATCTCCCTGCCTTTCTCCCTCTCCACTGCCTCCGAGCTCTGCCTAAACTCTCGCTTCACCCTCCTCCTCCTCCTTTTTCTCGCTAGCCCAGAGCTGCAACGTTTTAGCCAGAGATCTCTCTCTGCAAAAACACAGAAGAACCCTCGTATAAAAAACTAGAAGAGAGCCTCCTTTTCCCTTGTGGATCTATCTCTCCCCCCCTCTCTTCCCCCAGGAAGGGGACCGGGAAAAGAGGAGCCCAAAAGGCAGGAGAGGGAAACACACACTGCCTCGCTTTCTCTCTCTCTTAACACACACAGGAGGAGGAAACGGGGGTGCGCTGGAATTAAAAGGACACAAGGCTGTTTATCCCCAACATGCTGCCTGGCCTCAGACCCTAAAAAGAGGACCGCCAACCCGTGGTTGGCATGTCTTTGTCAGTTTCACCTCTGAAACCCTCAAACTAAATGGCACAAATCGAAGGGAGGAAGGAGGGAAGGCAGGCAGCGAAGAAAGGAAGGTTTGGATGTGGAAAGAGGGAGAAAATAATGAAGGGGAACCGAGGAGGGTTGAGAGAGGCAAAGGAGGGCACTCACGTGAAGAAGGAAAGAGCTTGGGCTCCTCCTCCTAGCACCCCCCCTCCTTTTGACCGGGTTGAGGGAGAGAAAAAAGGAGCCACGCCGAGAGGTTGGAAGGAGGGGAAGGGGGGGTGCCTGGCTTGGTTGCCTTCTTTTGGGTCGCTCAGCGCACCTTCCTCTCCCCAGTCCTTCTCACTTCCTCCCTTCCTACCCCAGTTTCCCCCATATTTTCCAACACCCCTTTCCCACTCGTGTCTTTCATTTTTCTAGCTTTCCCAGTCTTTACTATACCCAGCCCCTCTCTCCCACTATTCCAGCTTCCTTTCCACTCCAGCCTTTCCCAGTTTCTATTTCAGTCTTGCCCCTTTCCTACTAGTTTCACACTTTCTCATCTTGTTTCTCACCCCAGTCTTTCCCACTTTTCCACCCCCCCCCTTCCCCACCACCTCAATCTATCCCACTTGCCCCCTTGCCACTTCAATCTTTTCATCATTCCAGGCTCTCCTTTGCACCCCCGTCTTGCTCATTATGCAGTCTTCCTTTACCCATTCAATCTTTTCCAACTGCTCTACTTTACCTCTCCAATTTCCTCAGCTTCTCCCAAGTCTCTCCAGTATTTTCTGTTGATGATGGGAGTTCTATATGCCAAGTTTGAGTCAATTTCATGGCTGCATGAGTTCAGAATGCTCTTTAATGGCAGGAGAACTATACATCCCAGTAACTCTCAAATACCAAGGTCTGTTTTCCCCAAGCCTCTCCAATATTTTCTGTTCATCATGGGAGTTCTGTATGCCAAGTTTGTTTCAATTCTATTGTTGTAGTTCAGAATGCTCTTTGATGGCAGGGGGAACTATTAATCCCAACAACTCCCAAATGCCAGGAAAATAACCCCAAAACTCTCCACTGTTGATTATGGGATTTCTGTATGCCAAGCTTGTTCAATTCCAGTATTTTCTGTAGGTCATGGGAGTTCTGTGTGCCAAGTTTGGTCCAGGCCTGTAATTTGTGGGGGATCTCGGTGGTCTGTGGAAGTCAGAGCTGAATTGGTTGAATATACTGCAAATCCCATCATCCATTGTCCATACTCCCCCAAACATTGTTTTTGTGATTAATCACTATGCTTTAATTAGGTTCAATTTGTAACAATGAAAATACATCCTGCATATTAGATATTTGCATTAGAATTCTAAGCGTAGCAAAATTATTTATGAAGTAGCAACAAAAATATGGTTGGGGGTCACCACAACATGAGAAATCTTATTTAGGGGTCACGGCATTAGAAAGGTTGAGAACCACTGCCCTAGAGGATACCATGGGTCCACTGCACATGGGTTCTTTCTTAACTGCTTACCTCTACCGCACGCAAAACGTCTCTAAAAACAGATCGCTGCTTCCTTTTGTCCACTTTTGCCCGGTGCTTATTCCCATCCGTAGCCAGAGCCTTCAATTTCTGGGTCAGGACCTCCATATCTTCATAAAAGAAATCCTTGTCAAAGAAAAAGGAACAGTTGTTTATGCTGCTGCTTTTGAAGATTCAAGTTTCAGATACCCCCACAGTGCTGAAGTTGAGTATTTCATAAATCCATACATTTTGATCAAAACGTTGCAAGGAGCGGCATAACCTATTACTATACAAAGTGCATGATCAGGTCTGTCACAATTTGAAAAGCAAGTAACTTTAAGTGAGGAGCTTTTGAGTGCTCCCTTCTGAAATACACACTCGTAATTCCAAGGTTCTGCAGAGGAATGGAATGAACAACTATTGGCATAACCTAATAATAATGTATGTTGGGGGCAGCCATCACTTTCAACTGTTTTGCTACTTAAACAGCATCTGGACTTTAAACCCTGGGAAAATAGCACTCGCTTTGTTTGTAACTGTAAGAACTAGATTACTTTTCAACTTTCAAACTGTATCTGTGATGTTTAATATTTGAATGTTCCCTTCTCTTCCCTCTGTCCCATTTCCTCCTGTGATGTCAATTCAGCCAGCCTAAGCTATTTATCCCATAAGCATTTGTAACATAACACCATCCATTTCTATGAATACTAGGGATCGTTGTATGCAGGCAGGCACTGAAACCATAAATAGGCTGAAGAACAGCTTGTAGTTTGAGTAAGGATAATGTAAAGAATGAAGAAATTAAAAGTTAATGGGGTCGATGCGGTATTTAGAAATATCCAAAATCTGGCAATGACAATAGATTAAGTGCATCGAAGTCCAGCACTCTTCCCCTTAAAACTACATTTCAACAGCTCAAAATCAAACTGCAGGGAATAATTCTATCATATGAATCAGAACAGATCCTTGGCTCATTCTGCAATCCTATGTTGCCAAAGGTTTTCCTGGTTGCCTTCCCAAGACATGCACCTAGGTAAGTTGATACTATTCTTCCACATTGTCAAAGGAAACAGTAAAATACATCAATGAAGGGATATGGAAAAAATTCATAAAGCAAATGAGTTCAGAAGCAATTCAAACCAACCAAGTGAAAACTGTTTTAGGGTAAAAATCCCAGAAGTACCTCAAGTTTACAACTATCAGCAGTCCCTAAGTTACAAATAAGATACATTTTTAAGCGTACCTACAACCAGATAGAATAGGAAAGGGTCAACACCCCTGTGGTGTTTGTTTTGCTGTCTGTGCTCCTGTTCAAAAGATTTCACCTCACTTTCTAACCCTGTGATCATTGGATTTCAAAAAATGTGACTTGTTGTGGAAACAAAGATTTGGGACAAAGCTTCATCTGAGATACTCTTTTCTCATGATAACTCTTCCAGGAGTGCATTTCGCTTCCGAGGGGAAGATTTCTCTCACTTCCTGTTGTCTCATCCCTGTTCTTAACTAGGAGTAATTTACAAGTTAGATGTTTGTAACTCAGGATTGCCTCTACTGACACTGTTGGCATATAGTAACTCAGTAGCATACTGCAAGATTGCATTATAATGTATAATGGTATAAAGGTAACAGGGTAGTGATATTTTAGGCTACTATACTGTATGCATAGATATATACACAACTATATTGCTCCACCAGAATGTGATATATGTTGTAAACATCAAGACCAAGAATGTGCCATCTTCATTTTTTGACATTCTGCTCTAGGGTTGTTTGCACTTACTGCATCCGTTTCTCTTGCCAGTTCAAACAGAAGAGCCAATGTTTCTCCTGCAGCAATTCTCATGTTTACATCATCACAAGAGAGCAAGACGGGAAATTTATGTAAGTGCCTAGGAGAAAAGAAGAGGCATCTTACTTATCCGTAAAGAAAGATGTATTTTACATAATGCAACACTGGGCATGTGAAATTTCAGATCTATTTTTGCAGGGAGTCAAAAAGACTGAGGGGGATGGATGCTTTTTGAGAATATTGTAGTAAATGCATGGTTTCACAGGGTATGTTGAGTTCCAAATGCCTTCAATACATTCCCACTATTGCAAAATTACAAGACTCCTCCACCTAAGAAAACCTGGGGGGGGGGGGGTTGCTTTTCTGTTCTCAAATAATTCTGTATGGGACAGAATGCTTACATTTCAAGTTTTTTCTTCACTTCATTCATTGGACAAATGGTCAACAAAAGGGTCCAGGCCAAGAGAGCACTGATGTGAAGAACTGTGTTCTGGGTGCTTGAAATGCCATTTGAATTTCTCTCCTTCTGATAGGATTTTATGAAGATATTCTCCAGGCATTCCATCGTTGAATATAACTCCTGGTTTTAAAAACAACAGTCTAAGTAAGCTGCTAAGCAGATTCACTTGAACCAATAATTAAGCAGGAATAATTAATCAGGAAGCCTTCCTTACCGTGATGTCATCAGTGGCAATAAAGCAACAGACTCCTAAACAGGTGGCACACTGAGTTAAAAGGAAGGAGGAAAAAGCAAGTTAGGATGTTTGATCTCCAGTTTATGAGCACTTACTTAACCTTTTAAACTTGGGGACTCGCCAACTTCTATTGGCCAACGCAGCTGCTTTGGCTCTATTGGCTTAAGTCTAATTGGCTTAAGGAATCTAACATTGGCTTAAGTCCAGTCAGCTCACATTCATCTACCTCTTACGTTCGGAGAAGTCGATATGATTAGCAACATCAACATTGCTGATAAGGTTTTCTTTTAATTAACAGTTCGAGCGTGCCCTGCCTGACCACATTGGTATCAAATCATTTCGCCAGCAACAAAAGGATATTTACAGATTGTGGCAAGTAACAATACTGCTAATCACTTATAACAATATTAGTATAAGTAACACCATTAAACCAGTAATGTTATTTAATGTAATGTACTTCAGGAAAATCCAAATTTTCCAAGTGTTCACTGCCTGCTAGCTGACTCACTCCAATACCAGTATGATTTGTTTACCAGGGAAGGATAAGAATTTTGATGCCAATTTATACTTTTTTTGATGCCAATAACTACAGTCAAACAGTAAGAAAGTAGGTGCGGTTTCTTCTCTATTCTAGACCATAGGAGATTATGTTCATCCAAAAATATGGAATCAGTTGACAACTGAAATATTTGACTACTTAGTTTCAACTGCAAGGACAAATAACATAATCTAAACCTTTTCTTATAAAGCCACAGATGTTCTTCCTTTACTTACAGCTTGCCTTGCTTGTACACTAGCTGACCCATCACTAAGTATCTTCTTCAGAATTGGTGCAAGGGTTTTGAAGACTTCTTCGCTTTCAATCCCTGATCCGAGCTGCACACATAGTAAGCAAGCCAGTCCGGCTGCTGCACGCTGCTCATCGCTCTTGCCTACAAAGACAGCCAATAACAGCTTGCTATAAAACTGTTTCTGAAAGGAATTAATCTTGACAATAAGATATACAAACCATGAGGAAAGCTATAGCTGGGTTTACCTTTCTTAATACAGCGTTCAATGCTATCTGTTAGTGTCATTCTCCTTTCCAGGATGAACTCATAGAGTATTTTTGAGGTCATGGCATTTTTAAGACCTTCAAGAGCTGACTGCCTTGTCTTCGCACTATCAGGAAAAAAACATGGAACAGTTCCTTCTTAATGGTCAGTTAAAATGATGCCACACTTCCAGAGAAGTTTTTTTTATTAAGCTGGTTTAGATTCACTGTTACTCATTTTGAACCAAGTAAACTAGTGTTACAGAACAGTTGTTCTGGAATTGCAACTCCCATCAGTCCAAAACAAAACAATTACAAGGTTGATTGGAGCTGCAGTCCAACAGCACTTGAAAACCACATGTGTACCATCGCTGATTTAGTAAGGACATTTAATAATAAAATCCAATTCCACTTGGATATGTGACAGCTGATGCACATATCCAACATCATCCTATTGATTTCTTAATGTTTCCAGTGGCCGCTAAAAGGAGATGAATACTTTCTTAAATGTAATTGTATATTCCTCCCTCACTCTTTTCAATTTTCTTGATAAATAGACTTCTAATCCAATATATACAGCAAAAGAGGAAGGCATGGTAATCAAAAGAAAATATATTGAAGAGAATTAGTTGCCCAATAAATCTTTGAACTAAATACCTGCACAGTATCCAGAGTCACTTTCTGCCACAAATGGCAACAGCAAATACAATTAATACTAAAATGCTATGAATTGAATGTCTAAGAGCATCACGCCAGTGGTAGGAAGAGAATGCTAAAAAGTGAGATTGAAATCTCAATTTCCAATTTCTGAGCAACATCAGCATCTACAAAATGAGACATAGCAAAGAACTTTCCCCTTAACTTTTTGAAGGCAGCAGTAGGTCAGTGTAGTTCAGAAACACTCACTGTGCAAGTATTTTGTCCTTAATAAACAATGAGCTCCAAGACGCATTTTGAAAACCACTTAAAACTGCTTCTCAGGCCTCCCATACCTCTTGTCCAATGTAAGGTCAATGAACCCCTTCAGCTTGTACTCAATGTCTTCTTGGGTTGCTTCTTCTTCAACTTCAGCCCCTAGGCATATATAATAACATAACGATCAGAAATGTTAATCTGGAGAAACTCACTACTAGTTGTTGTAAGTCTTGTGGAAATCATTTGTCTGATTTAATCACATTAACTTCTGTTCTAATTCTGCCTAGTTGTCATGTATCGTCCCACAGTTAATGGTGGTGGCAGGCCTAGCAGTTGGTGATGGAAGGGTTAATGCAAGTCTTAGTTCTAAAGGGTTGAGTAATCTCCAAGCGTTTATGGGTGAAAGCAATTAAGGGTGGAGGTATGAAAGAGATAGGTTGCAGCTGGGTGTTCCTGGATGTAAGCAGCTAGCCTTGGGACTGATCTTTGTGAGAAAATTATTGTCTTATCTTAGTGGTAGATGCTGCTGGTTCCCTCCAGGTATGTGGATTTTTGGTGTCCTGACCTGTCTCCCAAACCTTTGGAATCCTGGAACCTTGACTCTTTGGACTGGTTTTTGACTGGACTTTGTTTATTGAACTCTCGATGTTCGACCACTGGACTGAACCTTTTGACTACGGAGTTATCTTGAATCTGCAACAGTGTTTGCTGTTTTTGTTTTATATTCTGTGGCTGAGTGCAATCTTAGTTTTATATTTTGGGCTATTAAAACAGCCAGAAAGTAAGTAATTAAATTGTTTAACACAAACTGGGTGTTTGTTTGATTCATCTCTACCAGAAATAACGGCAGAGCCCTGGCAACGTGAACACCAGTCAACTCTTTACCAGCTACTCTGCTGTTTTTCACTATTATGGGAGGTGATTTAGGGTGGGATTTTGATAGTAATAAATGTATTCTAGTGTGGCTTCGCCCTAGGAAAGGGATGGGAAAAATTCTATAAGTACAGGAGCCTATTGTCCCTGCTCATGAATTGATGCCAAGTTGTACCACCATCCCATGAACATTTTTATTGATAGCCACTTTGAGTGCCCTTGTTGGAGAGAAAAGCTGGATATATAAACATAATAATAATCCTTGATTTAAATAGCATTTCCTCACCCTTACTCTATCTGAAACATATACTTTAAACTACACCTTTATTTATTTATTTTATTTATTATTCATATTTGTGAGTCGTCATTCCCGGTGTGGCTCGGGGCAACTTACAGCAGTGGACTCAAAGTTTAAAAACACAATATAAACATTATAAAAACACTATAAAAACACTATAAAATACACAGCGAGCAGATAACAGATGTAGAGAACTTCATCAGGAATTATATACAACAAGAAGGCGAAGTAGCCTGAGGGTCATAGCCTTAATACCCAAAAGCCTGCTTTAACTACTCCTGCAATCCTAAGAAAACTCTGACAATGTTTGATCTCTACAGTTAGATGGGAAACAAGTTATGCTGGGATACTACTAGATGAAGGTGTCATACACTGTTTTAGGCACAAGCAATCAATGCTTCACACCCACATGATTACTTCCAAGAGACGAGGCAGCAGGTCCTTCATAATCATATCACAGGGCAGGTAACAGATGGTAGACCCTTAACTTCTAGCATACTATTCCCACACTTTATAAACAAGAATGCTCTATTAATAAAGTTGTCAACTTGCTTTCGCTGAAAATTTAGAAGGCATTATAAGACATCTCATAACACATTATTCTTGCAGCACCCTTTTTGCATTCTTCCCTCAATCATCCTCTTCATCTATGTTGCAAGATCCCATTTATTCCCCAATCATGGCCACATTCCCCTATAATTCAATGCTTACAATTCCAGCTTTCAGCTGTTTCTCCACCCACAGGTCTCTCTACAGCCCTGTTTCACCAGCTGTATTTTCTTTTCTTTCCCTGCCTTCATCCCCACGGCACAATCTGTTCAATATCTTTCTTTTTCTTTAGTCCATTTTCATTCTGTCATCCATCCCCACCCACATTCCCTCTCTAAGTTTTGGTGACAAAATCACACATAATTTTGGACCCTGAAGCAACAGTATCAGAGTCTGCCAAGCGTAAGTGAGCCATAGAAGTTTTTCTAGTCAACTACAAAATGTTGGGAAAACAGGGGTCATTTCAATCCTGTATATATGATTCTAGTAAACACATAAATCAATGCTGTTGGAGCGAGATAGCAGCCAATTCTCTGCTCTTTCACCCAGGCATGATTGGCTTGGAATGAAGTGGAACATTCTTACCAACATGCAGAAAGATCATATCTAGCATTCTCCTAGGATTCAGAAAACACAACAAGAGCCATGTTGTGACTGTGAATGATTAGGACACACTTTAGAATAATCTATGTTGATTTTTCATTTTTGCATCAATCTTTCAATAAAGACCCAACAGCTGACTTACCCTCCTCAGTGAAGCTAGCAGGATCACTGAAGCCACTACAGTGGCTCATGGTTTCAATGGATGCATCTTCATCACTAAAAGGCTGTATGTTTCTGTGCTGGGCACCTGAGAAAAACATGGTTAGGTCATGTTAATACTGGGAAATGCTTTGAAAGCTTGATTTTACTCAAGTCTAACATATTATTCATAATGTTTTGCTGCTAAACCATAGAGTTCTGGCTCTACTATAGGGAAGGTGGCAGGAAGGCAGACAGACATTGGCTGAATCCAGATGATACACACATTTCTGCGAGCCACAAAATCTGCATTAACTTACCTGGATCAGCCCACTTCTCAATAAAGTGATTGTATCAGTTCATAACTGCCCAAAACTATACAAATGACATAGCAATATATTTGCAGGGGCCAAATGGGGCTCATTAAAAACAGGAACCTATCACTCAGCTCCAGACTGCTGAAAACCTCTGTTCTCAACCATTTGCAACATGTTCTCAGAAGGAACTTTTATGACCAAAGAATAGTCTGTGACCACAGTTCAGAGAATGTTAACATATGGTAAAAAACCCGAACTTAACCAAAGTATAACTATTATCCAATTTCCCTGTCAGTCTCATGTGCATCTGGAAAGCAAAATAAACCGGAATGCATTTTCACTTCAAACAGGAATTATGGTTGAAAAACAGCTGGGCAATATCAAGTCATTTAGAGCTTGTGGCGACCCTAAGGCAAAGTTATCGCTGGGGTTCTTTGGCAAGATCTTTTCAAATTGATACACTGCACCAGTTCATAGTCATTGGTTCTGCTTTTATTGGATCTTACATCCTTTGACTTTTCAATCTATGTCTGGCCTTTTCAACAAATATAAGAACAGACAGTGTTGGGTGAGATCGATTTAATTCATTAAATGAACCAATTACTGTCCACATAATGACTGATCAGTTTCCAACAAGGCCACCAGTAGGATGCAAGTGCAGATGTGCCCTTCTGTCCTCCAATAATCAATACACTGCCATATGCTGGAGATAAACACTTAAGTATTACTGCTAATGTGTAACAACTGGCCCTCTCCCCCAAATATTCTAAGGTAATGAGTAGCACAAATAATTAATAAGTAGCATCAAATTTAACAGAAGGGGGGAGGGGAAGCCCGACATGTTTAAAAAGCAAACTATTATCAACAGGTAAGACCTGCCATATATGCACTGCATTGCACTTGTAAGGTCAATTTTCTACTGTCTACAATAGCAATGCCAGCAATTTAAAGTTTCTTTAAATAATTAGTGATAAATTGCTCCCAAGCAACTTTTCGGACTTTCATTTTCTCTGTGGCAGCTGGGTAGTAGGTTGTTGCTTCTCTACCTGTTAAATGACATGTCATAACAGCACGATCACTTCCCAACTATTAGAACCCGAGCACTGTGTGGATAATTTTGCAGATCATGTTCCACTCATGATACTAAAACTATAGAAATACCTCTATTAACTGACTTTAAGTTCTACACCACTTATTATATGCAAAACTATTTGTATTTTAGCATACGAAGCAATGCTCATTTCTGAAGCTAGAAGGTAGTACAGTAAGTTGCCAATAATTTCTGAGCAGTTTTGTAGAGCAGTGTTTCCCAACCTTTTTTGAGCCGCGGCACACTTTTAACATTAAAAAAATCCTGGGGCACACCACCAACCAAAATGACACAAAATGACACTCTAACACAGTAAAGAACGGCTGGGGGTTGGTGGCCTGCTGGGAGTGCCGAAGCCAGGGAGGAGGCGGGGCCAGGCTGCACCATGCCCCGCCCCTACCCCGGCTTCACCTCTCCCAGCAGCTGCTCCAGCCCTGAGGGGCAGTGCCAAGCCAGCAGTGCCAGAGCCAGCACAATGCTGGCTTGGCACTGTCCCCTCAAGGCTGGAGCAGCTGCTGGGAGTGCCGAAGCCTGGGGAGGGGGCAGAGCCAGGCCGCACCATGCCCCGCCCCCTCCCCCCAGCTTCAGCTCTCCTACAGCCTGCGCCATGCCCCGCCACCTCCCTCCAGCTTTACCTATCCTACAGAGGAGGAGCATGAGTGGTGGACGGGCTTCACTGGGCATGGCTCCTCCTCCACGCGGCTTCAGCGAGCGAGGGGCAAGAGTCATGGTGGGAGTCATGGCGGATTGGAGGCTGGCTGGGGAAACGGCCAAAGGAGGCGGTGCCCCGGTCCCTTCTTTTTCTTCACCACTGCCCGGCCCTTCCTCCTCCTCCCCCAAGCAGCAGGAGTTCGGCAGGAGGGGGGAGGAAGGGGGGCAGAGAGCTTTTCTAGTGGCACAGCAGGAGGTCAGTCACGGCACACTGGTTGAGAAAGACTGCTGTAGAGCATTATTGTAGAGAAAGGCAAAATATTTTATACAATCAGCAGATAAGCCAAAGTATTGTACATGAAGGCAAACAATAACATCAGTCTCCTGACAAGGAAACAGACAAATGATGGATCCCAGTTAAAGCATCTCTCTAGGGCAGAGATATTATTTATTTATATTTATTTCACATATTTGTACCCCATATTTCTCACACACACACACACACCGGGCGCTCAGGCCAGCTTCACAACAGGCATTCATTCAAATGACAATTACAGCAATAAATAGAATATATTTTGAACAATTTATTATAACATATTAATAAGACATTTGTTTAAAATCACGCAGATAGCATGAATGGACTGGGTAGGCAGGATCCATTCAGACTGCATGACCATCATCATGTCACTGTGTACATTGCATCTTGGAGTGAGCATATTACAGGTAAATATATTTTACTATGATTAGTGACCTTACACAGGAAATCCCAAGGCTAGAAGGGAGGTTTGAGTGGCCTAGGGCCTATGACTTGAAAAAGCTATGTGAAAAGAAGTGATAGAAATAAAAACAACTTGTTTGGAGCTGGAGAAAAACTACTCCAGATACAATAGACTGCCTAAAAGATTAATAAATGGCTTGTAGAGCATATAAAGCCTCAACTATATCCTAAAAGTCAAGATGAGTAAATTGAGACTGACGTTCGAACACATCATGGGACGAGATGATTCACTATAGAAGGCAATAAAATAGAAGTAAAGTGGAAGGCAGCAGGAAAAAGACAATATTTCAGATGGACTCAGGGCCCACACAACCATATAACCTAGAACAGGCCTGGGCAAACTTCAGCCCTCCAGGTGTTTTGGACTTCAACTCCCACAATTCCTAACAGCCTACCAGCCTACCCACAATTCCCAACAGCCTACTTCGGCCCTCCGGGTGTTTTGGACTTCAACTCCCACAATTCCTAACAGCCTACCAGCCTACTACAACTCCCACAATTCCTAACAGCCTACCAGCTGTTAGGAATTGTGTGAGTTGGAGTCCAAAACACCTGGAGGGCCGAAAGTTTGCCCAGGTCTGACCTAGAATATCAAGGCAGATAATCCACAATATCTGCTTTGAATTGGGTTACCTGAGTCCACACTGCCACATAATCTAGTTCAATGTGGATTTTATACAGCTGTGTGGAAGGGGTTCTTAGTCAAGGAAGCTATAGTCCTAAGACTGCAAGACCTTGGTGATAGAGTGACTTGGAGATCTCTCATTCCTAGTTTCACCGTAAGTCAATGCTGACTTGGCAACAGTCAACACAACAATGCAGTTCCCTCAACAAGTAAGTCCTTTTGTGTCTATTTTGACTTTTTCAGCCCTATCATGCCTTTTAGTTGAGTATCCAATTTAAATACCTGTCTGCCCACTTTCCCAGGCTGCTTCCATTATATCAAAATAAGGGGCTAGAATTTAAAATAAGACCTCTTAAACCAGAGCTTTCCAAACTGTGACTGACAGGCCAGCGGTTCGAATCCAGGGAGAGCAGGTTGAGCTCCCTCTGTCAGCTCCAGCTCCCCGTGAGGGGGACATGAGAGAAGCCTCCCATAAAGATAATAAAACATCAAACATCCGGGTGTCCTCTGGGAAAAGTCATTGCAAACAGTCAATTCTCTGACACCAGAAGTGACTTGCAGTTTCTCAAGTCAATCCTGACATGAAGAAAAGTATTACATATATTCTAGTATAATAATGTAGTATAATATAATAATACCCAGTAATAAAATAATTGTATGTTTATTATATTACATGTGTTATTAATAATATTGCCGTATAGTGGTATAGTACAATATAGTAATATATAGTAAAGTATAATAACAATATAATATACTAATAATATACTATGTTGTATATACATATATTGTCATAATGTAATACAATATACTAATAATACAATAGTACAATATAATATATAATATAATATCAGGCGTTCAGTTTGTAATCAGTTTGTAATTGGTCCGGCCTACCCATCTCCTTTCTGTATTAGTTATAATGGTTTTACTGTGTTTTAAATTGCTATTTACATTGGTTGTGTATGTATTGTGAACCACCATGAGCCATTGGGAATGGTGGTATATAAACTTGAAATAATAAATAAATCATATTATAGATTACATTTATTTAAAACTTTTGTACCCCGACCTTGTCACCTCCATAGAGGGACTCAGACCTGCTTACAGCAAGATTCAATGCTATACAATTTAAAACATCTACAACAACATATGAAAATACATAAAAAGCCCAAGACATAAAACCAAATTGCCATTAAAACAATTCCACTCGGTTTGAAACGTGGTCATTCATTCAGACTATATAACCCAGGGGTGCCCACACTTTTTCAGCGTGCGAGCTACTTATAATAAAACCAAGTCAGAAAGATCTACCGAGAGAAGCAGGGCGGAGCAGGGGGAGGGGGAGGGGCTTGGTGCAGCCTGGCTCCGCCTCACTCTGGCTTTAGCTCTACCACAGCTTCTCCAGGCTTGAGGGTAGTGCCAAGTCAGTGGTGGCATAGCTAGCCACTACTGGCTTGGCACTACCCTCCTCAAGGCTAAAGAAGCTGTGGTAGAGCTGTTGCTGGGGGCGGGGCTTGGCACGGCATGGCTCCGCCCCTCTGGCTTTAGTGCTACCACAGCTTCTCCAGGCTAGAGCGTAGTGCCAAGCCAGTGGTGGCATAGCTAGCCACTACTGGCTTGGCACTACCTTCCTCTAGCCTGGAGAAGCTGTGGTAGCGCTAAAGCCGGGGGGAGGGGCTTGGTGCGGCATGGCTCCACCCCCTCTAGAAGTGCCCCATCCAGCTGGGATCGACCTCCTTTGGTCCCGGGATCGACCAGTCAATCGCGATCGACTTCCTGGGCAGCCCTGATATAACCAATCTCAGCCTATTCTGGGAAAGCTTCATTCCACGTCCAGGTCTTCACCAGCCTCCTAAAGGACAACAGAGAGGGTGTAGATCTAACCTCCCTTGGGAGAGAGATCCATAGCCGAGGGGCCACCACAGAGAAGGCCCTGTCCCTCGTCCCCACCAGTCGCGCATGTGATATTACTAATAATATTGCAGTAGAGTGGAACAATACAATATAGTAATATATAATACTAATCTTCTGCTAAGCTAATAATGTAATATATTGTATATACATATATTGATAACATTATAGTGTACAATATATTGATAACACTTTAATATATAATAATACTGAAATATAGTAATACTAGCACATTATATATAAGTACTACTGATAATATATGATAGGTTTTATTATTGTATATTGAATGTTTTTGATTGTGATCCACTTGGAGTGTCCATATGGAGAGATCAATACATAAGCTTAACAATATTATAATTTAAAATAATATTTGTAATATCTAAAATAATATATATATGTATTAAATTGTATGTTATGCTATGTATTATCATGACATGGTAATCAATAGGAACAGGAAGGCGCTAGGACCGCCCCTCCCATGGCACAAAGCAGCCCCCCCCTCCCCTGCCACGCAGAGGCACCACGGCTCCCAGGGTGCTCCAGGGCGCATGCGCGCTGGGCGGCCCCACCTGCTGTCCCGCGCGCGCCCCCCTCCTCGCCGCTTGGATTTCGGCATGGCTCCGGCGTGGGCCTGCCCAGCGGCGGCGTCGGCGTCTCCGCGCGGCTCCTCCTGGCGCTCCTCCGGCCCCGAGGCGCGGCCCTTGCCTCCCTCCGGCCTGGCCTGTGTTTAGAAGCCCTCGCTCGCTCGCCCGGGCCTCAGCGACAATCAGCCGATAGACGAGCAGCAGCGCTTTTTACTATAGAAACGTCTCTGTGAGGCCGGCTTCCCGGACCGAGGCAGCGGATGGGATTGAGGCAGGCGGGCGAGAATAGGCAAAGCTGTAGCAGCGGCAGAAATCCCCGTGGAGGCCCGTGAACGGAAACGATACATCTTTCTCCTCTCAGACGCCAGGAACTAAAGGCGGAGAGCGGCCGCTGACGCGACTTATATAGGCCGAGCAAGGGGCGGGGCTTCCACATCGCCAATGGCCCCATGGCGCTGTGGTGACGTGTCGGCGGGTGAATTGTGGGGCTGGTAGTTTTTCCCCTTTATGGGGCGAGTGACGCTATGGTTGGCGCTGGGGATGCCTCGCTGCTCAGCCCGCCAGACAGAGGAGTCGGCTGCGGGTCGCGGTGCATGCTGGGAAGTGTGGTCTGCGGCGGCCTAGAGGCCATTGCGGCACACAAAAGCCTCACGTCGCGTGCCTCGCCTCTCTCCTTGTCCTCAGGTGACCTCCCCCTCTGACGGCAGCAGCAGGAGCGCGCGCGGGGCCGCCCAGGGAGGAGCGCCACGCCAGGAGTTCCTTTTGTGAAGCTTATATAGACCCCCCCTCTCTCTATACACACACACACACACACATATATATATATGTTACTTTTTAGAAGCTTATATAGACCCCCCCTCTCTCTATACACACACACACACACATATATATATATGTTACTTTTTAGAAGCTTTTATAGACCCCCCCTCTCTATACACACACACACACACATATGGGGGTCTATAAAAGCTTCGAAAAAGTAACACACCCACATATATGGGGGTCTATAAAAGCTTCTAAAAAGTAACACACACACACACATATGTTACTTTTTAGAAGCTTTTATAGACCCCCCTCTCTATACACACACACACACACACACACATATATGGGGGTCTATAAAAGCTTCTAAAAAGTAACACACACACACACACACATATATGTTACTTTTTAGAAGCTTTTATAGACCCCCCTCTCTATACACACACACACACATATGGGGGTCTATAAAAGCTTCTAAAAAGTAACACACACACACACATATGTTACTTTTTAGAAGCTTTTATAGACCCCCCTCTCTATACACACACACACACACATATATGGGGGTCTATAAAAGCTTCGAAAAAGTAACACACACACATATATTTTATAGACCCCCCCTCTATACACACACACACACACACATATATACTCTATAAAAGCTTTTACTTTTTTTAAGCTTTTTATAGAAGTAATACACACACACATATGGGGGTCTATAATAGTAACTTCTAAAAGTAACACACACACACACACATATAAAAGTTCTAAAAGTAACACACACACACATTTTCTTAGAGATAGACCCCCTCTCTATACACACACACACATATATGCTATAAAGCTTTCAAAGTTATATGACTATAAAAGCCACACACACATATATGGGGGTCTATAAAAGCTTCTAAAAAGTAACACACACACACATATGTTACTTCTTAGAAGCTTTTATAGACCCCCCCTCTCTATACACACACACACACACACATATATGGGGGGTCTTTTAGATAAAAGCACACACACACATATGGGGGTCTAAAAAAAAGTAACACACACACACACATATGTTTACTTTTTAGAAGCTTTTACACACACACACACACACATGGGGGTCTATAAAAGCTTCTAAAAGACCACACACACACGTATATATGTTACTTTTTAGGAAGCTACACACACACACACATGTAATGGGGGTCTATTCTAAAAAGTATATATGTTGCTTTTTAAAAGTAACACACACACACACATATGTTACTTTTAGAAGCTTTTATAGACCTACCCCCCTCTATACACACACACACATATAAAAGCTTCTAAAAAGTAACACACACACACACACACACACATGGGGGTCTATAAAAGCTTCTAAAAAGTAACACTACAAAAGTAACACACATACACACATATGTTACTTTTTAGAAGCTCTTATATAGACCCCACACACACACACAGCTTTTTAGAGCTTTTACACACACACACACATATATATATGGGGGTCTATAAAAGCTTCTAAAAAATAACACACACACATATGTTACTTTATAGAAGCTTTTATAGACCCCCCTCTCCATACACACACACACACACACACACACACACATATGGGGGTCTATAAAAGCTTCTAAAAAGTAACACACACATATATACGTTACTTTTTAGAAACCTTTATAGACCCCCCCCCCCTATACACACACACATATATATGGGGGTCTATAAAAGCTTCTAAAAAGTCACACACACATATATATAGGGGTCTATAAAAGCTTCAAAAAAGTAACACACACATATGTGTGTGTGTTACTTTTTAGAAGCTTTTTTAGACACATATATCTTTATATAATAAAAGTCAGTGTTTGCGGAGGGAGGAATATGTGGCAGCGTTTCGATTGGTGGGATTATTTGCATAACGCCTCTGATTGGCCAACCACCAACATTCCACCACTCCAAGGAGGCAGACAGGGGATTAGTTGCCACTGAGGGATAATTGGCATACAGACACTTGATTGGCCAGCCACCACCAACATTCCGACACTCTTAGGAGGCAGAGAGGGAAGGCGGCAGAGAGGGGAATGGTTGCCACTGAGGGAGATTTTCAACGGATCACGGATGATGGGACTTGAAGTACCTCTACACACTTCCTGAGACTGCTGCAACCCTCATCCAATGACTGATCAGGACCAAACTTGGCACACAGAGCCCCCATGACCCACTCTACATCCTGGTGCTGTTAGCAGGAGGATGGACCATGGATTATGGGACTTGGAGTACCTTCACTCACTTTCTGAGACCACTGCAACCCTCATCCAATGACTGATCAAGACCACACTTGGCACAAAGTACCCCCATGACTACATCCTGCTGCAGTTTGGAGGAGGGTGGACCTCTTTTATAGACCCCCCCTCTCTCTACACACACACACGCATAGATAGATAGATAGATAGATAGATAGATAGAGCGGTCTATTAAGTTTTAATAAGTTTTAACTGTGCGAAGGCCCTCCCGGCCACCGCCAACACCTGAGCATCAAGTGTCAGCGCTGAATCCAGGAGAACCCCCAAACTGCGGACCTGTGACTTCAGGAGGAGTGCAACCCCATCCAGCACAGGTTGCTACCCAATACCCTGATCAGACGAGTGACTGACCTGGAGGACCTCTGTCTTATCAGGATTGATCCTCAGTTTGTTCCTCCTCATCCAGACCGTCACAGTGGCCAGGCACTGGTCCAGTATCCGAGGGGCTTCCTTGGAATCTGGTGGAAAAGAGTAGTGGAGTTGGGTGTCATCTACGTAGATGGCATCGTACTCCAAAACTCCGGATGACCTCACCCAGCGGTTTAATGTTGATATTAAATAGCATGGGAGACAGAATAGATCCTTGTGGGACCCCACAGGTCAAAGGCCAAGGGTCCGAACAGGAGTCCCCCAGCTTCACCGACTGGGAACGACCCTCCAAGAAGGACCGGAGCCACAGCAGAACCATGCCCTCAAGTCATGTATCTTTCCTCTTTTCTTCTCTTTCCGGATAGCTGGTTCCCCTATTATAAAGCCTCTGATAGTTTAAGCTCTCTCTGCACATTATATTTCTCTCCTGCAACCCTCCCTGTCTCAGAGCAAACTCTCTGGCCTCTTCTGGGGCCTAAGTCAAGCCAGGGATTCTGAAGACTATGTTTTCCAAGCCTGAGAAACTATGTCTCCCAGGAGTGCTGTTAAAAAGAACTCTTTACCTGCTGAATACTCATATGTTCTAAAGTTGCTTTCCTTATCTGTTCCCATCCTTGCTATGTGTAACCTTCCTGCCTTTCTGCTCCAAAGTCCCATCCCCCCAAAAGCCCATTCTGCATGCTTCTCTTTCCCCAATATGGAATTGTATTATTTCTATTTCCTCATGCCTTGATCTGCATACAAGAGAGCTGGCTTGGATATCTGTATGTACTTGGATATCTGTATGTAAAATTCCCAGCCTTTTCCTATGTGTTCATATTTATTATTTATTTATTTATTATTCGAAACCATGTCTCTCATGTGCAATTAAAAAATGCCTTTAAAATTCTACTCACCGCCTTTTCCTATGTGTTCATATGTTTTGTTAATAATATATTTTGTGCTTCTGATGTTTCCTGTTCATTTACCTGGATGGGAAAGTCCTGCATCCCAGATGATCATGCAGCCTGTGAGAAGAGATTTCCCCAATCAATTCCTGGCCTCACCCATATTATGGACATTGTCTGGACATAAGTAATACAATAGCCCAATGGACTATGATACAATTAAATAGTGATTAATGATGTTTTGTCATGCATAAGGTAGATACTTCTCCTACTCATTACATATAGTTACATATAGTCATCTCTCTCTAAATCAGCGGTTCTCAACCTGGAGGTCGTTGGGCCATTTTGGGGGGTCGTGAAGCTGGCTTGGTTGGCTCTGCCCCCTCCAAAATGGCTGCCGACCCCCTGTGTCTATTTTCCCCAAACCTCTCCAGTATTTTCTGTTGGTAATGGGAATTCTGTATGCCAAGTTTGGTTCAATTCAATTGTTGTTGGAGATCAGAATGCTCTTTGATGATAGGGAAACTATACATCCCAGCAACTGCAACTCCCAAATGTCAAGATCTGTTTTCCCCAAACTCCACCAGTGTTCAAATTTGGGCATATTGAGTATTTGTGCCAAGTTTGGTCCAAATGCACAGTCGTTTGGGTTCACAGTGCTCTCCGTAAGTAGGTGAACTATATCTCCCGTAAATCATTGTCAATTCCTCCCAGCCCTCTCCAATATTTTCTGTTGGTCATTGGGGTTCTGTGTGCCAAGTTTGTTCCAGGTCTATAATTTGTGAGGGTCTCAGTGGTCTGTGGAAGTCAGAGCTGAATCCGTTGAATGTACTACAAATCCCATCATCCATTGTCCATACTCCCTGAGCATATTGTTTTTGTGATCAAACACTATGCTTTAATTATGTTCCATTTGTAACAATGAAAATACATCCTGCATATCAGATATTTCCATTATGCTTCATAAGAGTAGCAAAATTACTGTTATGAAGTAGCAACGAAAATATGGTTGGGGATCACCACAACATGAGGAACTTTATTTAGGGGTCATGGCATTAGAAAGGTTGAGAACCACTGCTCTAAATACAGGTTGAGCATCTCTTATCTGGAAAACTAAAATACTCTAAATCCCGAATTGACTGTCTGGGTGGCTAAGATAGTGACACCTTTGCTTTCTGTTGGTTCAGTGTAAACAAACTTCTCTCCATGCACAAAATTATTAAAAGTACTATGTATAAAATTACTCCAGGCTATGTGTGTGTGAAGCCTAAATGAATCTTGTGCCGAGATAGTGACACCTTTGCTTTTAAAGTGGTGTCAGACAGCATTCTACAACTTCGGGATTCTAGAGATGATTTCATTATGACAGGTTGAGCATCCTTTATCCAGAATTCTGAAATCTCAAACACTTCAAAACTGTCAACGTAGGCAACTAACACAGTGACACCTTTGCTTTCTGATGTTTCAATGTACACAAACCTTGTTCCATGCACAAAATTATATTGTATATAAAGTTACCTTCAGGCTATGTGTGTAAAGTATATGTGAAACTAACTAAATTTTGTGTCTAGACTTGGGTCCCATTTTATTATGTACACATATGCACATATGGGTATTCAAAAATCCAAAAACAAAAATCCAAAACATTTCTGATCCCAAACAGTTTGGTAAGGGATTCTCGACCTGTTACTGTGACCTTTGTGATGGTAGAACTTTTAGTGTGAAATCCTAATCATATTTATTCAGAGATCATTTCCCATGAATCTGCTTTATGGCTGCAATCTGAATGAAAGCACTTACAATGAGAAAAATAGCCTACATAGGGTGGATCTTAGCTATGTTCAGTTTTTATACTAGCATGACTTTTCCCTATGGAAAATACACTTGTCTGTACTGAAGAGTTAGACTGGATCAAATCAAGGGATACATATACACAGTCGAATTAATGCACTTTGACACTTCTTTAACTGTTGTAGCTCAATGATGTGGAATGCTGGGAGTGGTTGTCGCGATGGAGATGCCAATTAAAACCAAACACAAGAGTAAAAAGGAATAACAAAGAGTTTATTGTACAAAAAATGGGAATGGGACTAACAAAAAACTAGCCTAACCGGCCAAACCCCCCAAAAATCCACGGAGAAGCCCAAAAACTGCTGAAGAAATGATCAAAAGCAAACTAAAGACGTCATCTGCAACGTCCTCAGAGGGTTGAGCCAATACCGTAGTCGATAGCCGGTCCGGAGTAGTGGGCAGGAGAAAGACGGAGAAACGAGGAGACAATCCAAGGTCCACAGGAGCTAAATGCATGGGGACAACATACATCGTAATCCCCACAAAACACATTGTCAACCTCCCTCCGTATATACCATTCTTGTAGCTTGTGACACTCACAGAAAGTCCAGCAGAGTTCAAACCTCGCCACAAGGAACACACGGCTGTAGCTGGACAGAAAACAGAACATTGTAACCCAAAACCACCCACCTCTCCCAACTGCGGCAGCAGCATCTCAGCCCAAAAGGGCAGAGTAAAACCTCAACTCATTAGTAAACTGGATCAGGAACACGATGCAAGATATCAGGATACCAAGAACAACTCCTTGCTCGCCGCAAGGAAACTCCCTAAACACCCACATTAAATAGACAGAGATCAGACTCAATACACATATGATATGTTCCTCTAGCAGACTGCTAATACACAATACTATCCCATACACAATTTAAAGGGGGCAGACCGGTGTGTTGCACAAATAACAATACGCTTGATAGCAAAAAAATCAGGATATAATCTTCTATAACATATAACATGTGGCTCTATGTCGAACCAATCTCACAGTGCAATGTGTTAACATATATTATAGAGCACAGTCAGTTATATAGCCCTTACAAACAATCTTTGGGCATCAAGGCGCAAACATCCAGTCTATGTACCCTATGGGTAATCCGACCTATTCACTCACGGATTGGGGACCAAGTCGATGGGGGAGTCTTCGGAGTAGAGTGAGCTGGCAACTGCTCGATGGGCAGGCACCTCGGCAAGAGTAACGACGCCAGAAGGCCGTTCGCGTTTACCACGCTTCCTCAGGGTGCAGGGTCTTTTAGCCGCTCCTCCCCGGTATTATGGTCATCAACTCTAGACTCAGGGTCCAAACGGAAGGTAGCGCGTTAGCGCTTCTTTTTACAAATCGCTGGTGCGAATGTCCTCCCGCTACCTTCGCTAACGCGCTACCTTCCGTTTGGACCCTGAGTCTAGAGTTGATGACCATAATACCGGGGAGGAGCGGCTAAAAGACCCCTGCACCCTGAGGAAGCGTGGTAAACGCGAAACGGCCTTCTGGCGTCGTTGCCTCTTGCCGTAGGTGCCTGCCCATCGAGCAGTTGCCAGCTCACTCTACTCCGAAGACTCCCCATCGACTTGGTCCCCAATCGTGAGTGAATAGGCTCGGATTACCCATAGTACATAGACTGGATGTTTGCGTCTTGATGCCCAAAGATTGTTTGTAAGGGCTATATAACTGACTGTGCTCTATAATATATGTTAACACA
Organism: Anolis apletophallus; assembly: GCA_030556195.1. NCBI lineage: Eukaryota > Metazoa > Chordata > Lepidosauria > Squamata > Anolidae > Anolis > Anolis apletophallus. The sequence continues at coordinate 61,122,451 of JARBWK010000009.1, forward strand.
TTGCACTGTAAGTGAGATTGGTTCGACATAGAGCCACATGTTATATGTTATAGAAGATTATATCCTGATTTTTTTGCTATCAAGCGTATTGTTATTTGTGCAACACACCGGTCTGCCCCTTTAAATTGTGTATGGGATAGTATTGTGTATTAGCAGAGATCAGACTCACCCAAAGAGGACAACTCCCCCTCATTAGGCGTTGCAGCTGCTTCTCTCTCTTCAGCTGAAACCTTTTGTGAGTCCCTCCAAGAACCCCAGCGTTTTTCAAAACTTAGTGTATCCCAATCATTCCCTGAGGTTTCAGAGGGCCACTCATTATCACTATCAAACCCCAGAAAAATATCACTACTGGTGGCTGCATCACACACATCCTGAATCTCTTTTACTTGAGTCCAGTCCAACTCAGTAGCACTTTCTTCTGACAAGCTTTCCCCATCCCTGGAAAAACCCTCAAAGGACTCAGAGTCAGTAGGAGCCATAAGTATTTGCCGTACTCTCTTCCTTTGTGACAAACTTTCCCTGCTGGAATCACTTGCAGCCCTCTTTCTGCCTGCTCCAGCGTTTAGCCCCTCTCAGCTCCATACTACACTCAGACGCTGTAGATTCAGCGTCTGTTGTACCGTAGACCTGAAAGACCCCTCAGTAAACCACTTGAGACCGGCCATAGTTAAGTGCATTATTTAGAATAAATGGATACAGTAAAGAGGCTAGGATTATAGTCTATTGATGCTCTCAAGCAGCAACAGATAACAGCAAATTGTCCAAAAGAAGCAGGGAAGCAAGGCTATAGTCCTTTGGCAAACAGGAACAAAAGTAAAGAAAATCTTCATGCCCCAACAGGCTAATCCAGGAAAGGTTCTTGGCACAAGGCTTGACAAACAGAGTCCCAGAAGCTAGAAGGCCCAAGGCCCAGGCAGAGTTCCGTGAAGGCTTGGCTGGTTGCTGAACGTTGGCGAAAGATACTATACATCCTATAGACCTAACTTATATAGGCCTCCCAAGCTGTGATGTTACGATGCCTCAGTGCGTCGAAACATGGTTCTCAAAACAAGCTTCCAGCTGGGCCTCCTCACGTCCTCCACATGAGATTGGTATGCCAGCCCAATTAGCACAGGCACCTGGGCGAATGGGGAGTAAACTCGGATCCGCTCTTCCTCGGCTCCTTATCGGCCGAGATGGAACTGAGCTACTCGTGTCCTTGAATGCTGGTTGAACTTGGGGCCTCTGTAGCTTCTTGCTTGTAGCCAGCCTTTGGCTTTTAGGCCTCTCTGCAACTGTGGATTTAACATGGCATGAGTCTGGCTGAGGGCATGGGACAGTCTGGGGTGTAACAGCGTCCTCCTCAACCCTACTCACAGGCAGAGCTGCGGGCTCAATCACAACAGTGGTGTTCTAGTGAGGCACTGCCGCTCATTTGCCAGAGAAGGCTAAAGACCTTGAAAACTACAAATCCTAGGATTCCATAGCATTGAACCATGGCAGGTAACAAGTAGTCAAATTGCATTAATTCTACTGTCAGTCTCTTGTTTCCTGGGATTTAAAATCTGATAGTGATAGCCTTTCCTTATTTAGAACTACTTCCCTATTCACAATTGAAGGTAAAATTCACTCTTACTCCTTACAGCTATTTGTACCAGTTGTGATTTTGCCTAATATCTCTTTAATGCTATCTAATCTAGTGGCCATCAACAAATCTTCACTAAATACAGTGTAGCTGGCTTCTTGCACAAAGACATACACACTGATGATATAAATTGATTAATACATTTTACTGTACTTTTAAAGATCTTTCTGCAGCTTTCAAATTTAAGCATTAATTGCTGAACTCGTAGTCCTTAAATGTCTTACTTTTGTGAGCAGCAGGGCCGTAGCCAGGATTTTGATTCGCGGGGGGGGCTGAGATTGTTTCGGGGGCTGAGACTGGGTGGAAGAGGGTCTACCCTAGCAAACCTTTTGTATTGTTATCCCAATAACCCCATTAATGTGGGATATAATGAGCATGGTGATCAGATCATGATATGAATACACATAACAGTTTAAATAATGTACCAGTAAGCCCTTTTCGCGGACCACCCTGAGAATTTCGGGGGGCTGAAGCCCCTTAGCCCCCCGGCTACATGCCTGGTGAGCAGTAACTGTAAATTCCTTAAATGAAATAATGCATTATTTATTTATTTATTTATTTATTATTTGGGTTTATATTCCGCCCCTCCCTGCAGGCTCGGGGCGGGTTACAACACATGAAACGGGCGACTTCCGGGAGGAGGCAAAATGGCGGCTGCAGCGGGCGTCTGAGGCTCCGAGAGTACTCAGAAAGTCCTGGTCCCCTATCCACAGGAAAGGTGAACTTAAGTTCCCACAAACAGACGGGGAAGAGGTCTGGTTGTTGGCAAGCTCTTGTTGTGACTCCGGGGTACGGTGTCCCCCCCTCAAGGGGGTCCGCCAAACTTGGGCACAGACAAGAGTAGCCGCCTGGAAGGGGAACACGCCGCGAAAGCGGCGTTCAAGCCGACCGCCTCCTTTTTAACTCAAGAGGATCGAGCTAAAGAAAGAGAGACTGGATAACGAGCGGAAAGGAAGCAGGGTATGAAATGCCGGCTTGGTAAGAAATAATCTCAGAGTGGCAGAGACTGGAGAGGGACCGGGAGAGAGAAG